>CM065643.1:35562830-35713257 GCA_033220585.1 Dipteronia sinensis | reverse complement strand
AATGAATCAATATATATATATAGGCAATAGGATAGGGAGAGAGGCGGTGGGGAGGGAGATATTTGTGCATTATACACATGTGGTAAAAGACACCTGTTATAACAGTCTAGTTATTTTCTTCTTTTTAATTTTATTTTTTATCAAACAACTTTTGAAACAATTTTTTATTTTTATCTCCAATGCTGAGTTAATGTATAAAATAGTTATCAAACAGATCCTCTAAGTACATGGTTATCTTTATAGTGTCTAAATAAATGTTATTTCCACAGCAACTTAACATTGAATATCCATGATTGCATTGGAACAACATACTTTAACACACTGGTTGTTTATCCTATTTGGAATATAAGTTTTTCACGAGAGCTCAAAAAATAAATAGCACTTTTTTGGAGGTGGTATTTCAACAATGTTACTGAGTTCATTGTTTGAAGCGTGGAGATGGAAGTACAAATAGAATAAAAAAGTGATTATTTAAGGGCAATTTTGGTAGTTCACCATAATATGTGTCTTTTAAACATAACTTATTAAAGCATTGACGTTGGTGCAACACACCTCCAAAAAAGTAACATTTATCACCATTTCCACTTTTTCACAATCCAACATTGTAGATGCTCTAAGCTTTTCAATTGTTGTTTGTGTTATCCCTAAAACTTTAATTCTTGATTTTGATGATAACAAACAATTGATGAATTATTAATTTTGTTTGAGTTGAACTGTGTATAGCAAAATTTCAAGCATAATTGAAATATATCAAAAGGCATCATGCAAATATATAACACTTTGAAGTATTCATCTACATGAATTAGGTTTATAATTTTGATATATTATAAACTATTCTATGTATTGGATGTGATTTGAATGATTTGGCTCAAGTAGTGTGGCCATAGGATCCTTTAATCATGTTAACTTTATCATCCCAAGTGTTTTTGGTCCCCATTTAGATTGGTTGAGACTTAAATGATTTATTTGAACATGAAAAACGAACCTAGAATGTATAAGTGCATAATAGTTAATCAGGGTGTAATCGAAATCGAAAGTTTCTAAGACTATAGGGTCATACTGTACTTTTATAGAAACTAGATTTAAATGTTTTAAAACTACATGGGACAAACCGTAATTTTCTATAAGTCCCAATGGTTATATTTTTAAATTGGATATTGATGGACTAACGGTAATTTATAGGGATCAAACTGAACTTTTCCAACCTTGACTCCTTTAGGGACCTAACTGTAATTTTCCAATCCAACAAAAAAAAAACCGACTACTTTTAAAATTTTCCTATAAATTCAACACTTAAATCACTTTTTTTTAGTTGGGCTAAGAGCTTACAAACCTTCCAATCATACATATGAAGTCTCTAATTACAAAATATTAAAATAGGAAATTAATTAATAATTATTGGTGGGTGTACTAACAAACAATTAGTCCTCTTAGTAATTTTACTTAAGGGTATTATTGAATTTTTAAAAATATACTAATTTATAGTATACATACGGTTTTGAAGGGGTGCAAATATCGTTACTCGTATAAAACAAACCCCCCCCCCCCCCCCCCCCCCACTAATTTATAGTATACATACGGTTTTGAAGGGGTGCAAATATCGTTACTCGTATAAAACAAACCACCCCCCCCCCCCCCCCCCCCCCCCCCCCCCCGGGTCCAAAGAGGAGTTTAGCATGCTAGATTGCTAGTTGATTACAAGGACACGTGAAACATGACCTAGAAATGTTAAATGGGTTGGTCTAAAAGTCTAAAAAAAATATCCATGGCTCAAGAGGGCTTGCGGGTCAAACTAAGACTAGATTTTAACATAAGAGGCTAAGAGTCGTGCTTGAGGCCTGGCCGTAAATTAAATAATGAGTCTTACTTGGTGAATTGGGTTTCTAAATAAGATTCTAACCACAATTCAATATATATATATATATATATATATATATATTCACCTCAGTACGCACTATTTTCTTAAATATTAGTCATTACATTCAACTACTTTGCATAAGTTAACATTCATAAATAAATATATATTTACACAAATTTAAGAAACCAATGTTCACAGGGGATAAAAACAACTATATTTTATGTGCTTTGTCCAGCCTTGGGGTAGACATGATACCGGATCGGTTCAAACTTTAGAACCAAACTGGAACTTTGAATTGAACTGGAACGGAAACGTCAAAATCCGAGCTGGAATCGAAACCGAACCGGGAACCGGAACCAGGGCGGTACAGGTTCAAGAATCGGCGGTTCCAATACCAGATTAAAAAAACATTGGACAAAACGACACACCGTTTTGAGTTTATTCACCAGACTATTTAAACTTCTATTTCTCAGACAGCAACCCTAGACCAACTTCACTTTTAAAATCATATTATCTCTTATCAAACCACGACAAAACCTTTGACTTCTCTCTAAAACTTTATTCAAAAATTCCTTAAAAATCTCTTTCTCCGATCTCTTCTTCGATCCTTTTCGGCTCTCTCTCTCTCTTTGATCTTGTAAGTTGTAAGGATTGGGAATTTGAGGTTTCGAACGATTTGATTTGGGGTTTCGAAGGATTTGATGAGGGATTCGAAGGATTTGATTTAGGGTTTTATAAGGAATTGTTGGGGATTTCGAACAGAAATAGAGATGAGTTGTAGAGATAGATTTGAGGATATGTTGGAGGATTTTGAAGTGAGAGAAAGAGTTTTGAAATGGAGATACGTGTTAGGTTTTCAGAAAAGAAATGTGGTTTATTTATTCTATGTTGTGATTTGGGCTGGGAAATGTATTAGATAATCGATGAAAGTGATTGGGTTAAAAAACAGGAACCGAACTGTCGAAATTGTAGAAATCGAACTGGAAACTGGGAACCGGAACCGAACCGAACCGGAACCGGTGCCATGTCTACCTTGGGGATGGGCATGTTGGCCCATTGGGACGGGGAAGGGTCCCCTCCCCCTTTTCCTCTACCCTTTCCCCACCCCTATCTCAAAATCTCATGTGGGGAACTGATGATGGAGGTGTTTAGGGGGACATTCCCCCACCCCCACCCACAAACCCGATTGGGGGTGGAATTTGTCCCCAAATAGGGATGGACTCGTGGGGGTGAGGGTGGGCTCATAGGAGAAATGTCCATCCCTAGCCAGCCAGCCCCTATATCAGAGCCTTCAAACCCACTAAATTGTTTAAAGATTCTTTACTATCAAAGGTCTTTAAGATCATATTTACAAATCGCACTCAATTGGTAATTCCTTAGACTAATTTCACCCAAGAGATACTACACACTTGGAATCTCAATCAATACAAGTGTTTCTTAATAGTATTCATAGGTGTTTCTCACACTAAAATACTATTAAATGATTTAATTACAACAATGAATTCTCACAATAGTAAATTTAACAATCGTGCTCAAAACACTGCTCAAGAGCATTGAGGGTTAAGATATAAGCTAGGAAATAGATGGAAACTCATTGAATGTGCTCTCAAGAAAGATTATATATGTTGATGCCAAAATTTTGCACTATTTACGCATGATGTCGTCACCCATGAGGTATTGATTTGTTCTTAAAAGGGCCCCCCATGAGGTTAAGACTAACATTGTTTATTTATACCACACACCACAATTGACTAGGAGTTGTTGGCGAGTTTCCTCACACATTTATTGAAGTCAAAAGTAATCTTTGATACAAATAAGTAAATGTCAACTTTAACCCCACGATGACCCTTTTAAAAATAAAACAGTGAGGCATAATAGGTCAAAGCAGACAAATACCTCATGCGTGGCGGTCTCATGCGTACACTGTAAATGCTGAAAATTCCATAATTAATTCGAGGTAGGCACCGGCAACCATAGGTCTATGTAGGATGTAGAACGAATGATGGTGAAACCTATGTAGGTCAATGTGGATTGTAGAATAAGAGATGGAGCTTGGCTGTAACAGCCCAGACCCACCAAGTAGATATTGTCCGCTTTGGGCTTCATGCACGCGTCCTTCACCCCCACGGATTTGCTTTGGATCATGGGCTTCACGTAAGCATCATTCACCCATGGCCCAAAACGCTTCTACTTAGTTAGGAAAGACCAGGGCTTATATACAAACCATTGACCTCACTTGCTAGCGATGTGGGATGTGACAATCTACCCCCCTTCGGACCTCGCGTCCTCGTAAAGGTCCAAACACAATCACAAATCCAAATCCACATCCACACTGGGTAGCAAGCCTGCTCTGATCCATTTGTAACAGTCTAGACCCACCAAGTAGATATTTTCCGCTTTGGGCTTCAAGCACGCGTCCTTCACCCTCACGGATTTGCTTTGGATCATGGGCTTCACGCAAGCATCCTTCACCCATGGCCCAAAATGCGTCTACTTAGTTAGGAAAGACCAAGGCTTATATACAAACCATGGATCTCACTTGCTAGCGATGTGGGATGTGACATTGGCTGGCAACAAGGTCTACGCAGATCAACATGAAGATGTGAGTTGACTGTTGAAGAGATCCACGTAGACCAATGTGGACTGAAGGTATATATGTTGACTGTTGAGGGTAGACCTTCGGATTATACCTAGGTCGACGTAGACTAACATAAAGATAAGCGAGTTGATAGAGTTTATCTTAGATTGAGGTCTACCAAAGGTGTCTATCGTAAATCGATGATTGAGAGTTGATAGAGGTCATTTTAGACCGAGTTATACCGGAGATGTCGACCATAAACCGACGATTGATAATTTTTAAACATCATCGTAGATCGAGATCTATAGAAGGTGTCGACCGTAAACGAGTGATGGAGATTAGATAAAGATCATCTTATCTTGAGGTCTACAGGAGGTGTAGACCGTAGACCAGCGACGGTGATTTGATAGAGATCATCTTAGCTTGAGGGCTTAAGGAGGTGTCAGCCATAGACCAGCGATGGATATTTGATAGAGATCATCTTATCTTGAGGTCTACATGAGGTATCAACCGTAGACTAGCGATGGTGATTTGATAGAGATCATCTTAGCTTGAGGGCTTAAAGAAGTGTCAACTATAGACCAGCGAGGGATATTTGATAGAGATCATCTTAGCTTGAGGTTTACATGAGGTGTCAACCGTAGACCAGCAATGGAGATTTGATAGAGATTATCTTAGACTGAGGTCTACGAGAGTTGTCGACTTTATGGTTGATGGTGCTGGTTAGCTATTGATATGTCAAACGGAGGCATGCCCGTCGATCATGTAGAACGAGAGACAGCTCAGTAGAAGCGTAAATTACGGAGCTATAGCTTGCTCAAAAGCTTAGAGTGTTGAGCCCCTTTGTGAATGAGAGGTGGTTGCTATTTATATAAGGAAGAGAGTGAACTAAGGTTGACTCACTTAATAGAATTGATGTAGATGTTATAGACTTAATGGCATTGATGTAGACGTTATAGACTTAGGGGTCATTTTTGTTTTTTGTCTGAAGATTGAAAAGTCCTGAATTTTTCTAAAAACTGAATAGAGACTGAAATTTGAACTTGAATGACATGTTTATTTATTTTTCCTCACATCTGAATATATTGTCAATACTTTTATTTTTTAAAAGTAAAATTGCCTGAAAATAAGTAATTTTACATTTATACCCATGTTAAAAAATTATACATATAATATGGAATAAAAACAATCCAAAAATAATAATTATATATGAACACATATGATCATGATCTTGTTCTTCGATTACAAACAAACTTCATTTCTACTAAGAAAATAAAAGGTTTAAAAAAAATAAAAAATAAAAATAAAATGGACAGCAGGAAAACTCATACAAAACACAATAAAAAAATAATATATAAATACATCACCATAATATCATAATAAATTACTGATATTAAACACTAATATGAGAAGCGATTAAGATTCTTTTTTATTTTAAAAGCTATTTAAAATAAATAATATATTAAAATAAAGATTTCTATACCATATATAATTATAATGAAATTGGAAATATGTTATATATGAGAGATAGTATTGGAAGAAAAGATTTTGAATTGCATTTAATGCAATTCAGTGAAAAGTCGGGATTTTTTACTTTTTATTTTAAGTTGTTTTTTGGTATTTTAAAGTTGTTTAATCACTTAAATAAACAAATAAAACAACGTAATAATTATTATTCATACTCATTAAGTTTTAAATGGAAAAAACAAACAACCCCTATATGACAGAAGATTTTCCAACAGTTTGACTTGGTCCAAGTTTGACTTTGACTGACGCCGGTCTTTATTGGGCCTTTATCTAGTTGCTTTGGCTGAAGATCATGATTATGCCTATTTAGATTGACCCCCTACTGGGCTTGACTATTGGGTCATAGGCTTTATTGGGTTTGCCTTAATAAGTAGGTCTTATTTAAAATGACTTATTTATTGTGTGGGAATTGAAAGGCCTAATTTTTTTGGGCTGTCATATTTTTTACCACTACTTACACTATGCGAAATTTTGGTGTTAACAATACGCATCAATAAAGATTTGTTGATAGTCATTCAAGGTTCTTCAAGCTTGTTATATACTAAGAGATGAAAAAATAGTTATTTATTACCGTTTGAGAATCCTTAAGTTCGTTAGACAAGTAGACAACTACCAGATTATGCGTCGGATGATGTGTCGTATTATGGCAACTAGCCGTTATAAATTTCAAACACTGGACTGTGAGGAAAATCATGTGTCATATCCCATCTCTTATAAAACTTGGATTCAAGCCTATTTCATTATATTTTATAAAACATTAAAACTTTAAGCATATTTTGAAGACTTATGGTTATAAAAGAAATTTAAAAACTAGGTTTTGGATAGGTCAAGCTTAAAGAAAATAGGTAAATTCTCTTGAGAAAGGCTAAGCAAATATTGCACATCAATTACATAAAAAATAAATCCCAAAAAGCTTCACAATTTGGTTTGTGCAAATTGTTGATTCTTACTTTTTTTACTTGAAACTTTGTCATATCCATGCATGTGAATCACCGGTCGGTGGAGGATCTTCCTCGTGGAAGAGATCATCTCCTCCATCGGGGATTCGGGAGGATATAATCTCCTTAATCTTATGATGAATAAGACGATTTTTAATCTGATGATTAGATAAATGAGAGATTCTCATATATGATATCCATTTTTTTAATTAATTATTTTAAATATTAAAATACTAATTTTAAGGTAATAAAATAAAAATGATTAATTATGTATATTTTAGTCGATTCAGACTAGAAATGTGACCAACGATTATTGATAGAAGTCAAATAATTGTGGGATGTTTGAGTAATGTTATACAAAAGTTTCATATTTGTGCAATCAAACCTAAAATTGAGAGTACCTGTGCAATTTACTCATCTATTTAAATATGATGATGAGATTCAGTGTATAACCATGTCAAAGACAAAGGATATACATCCTACTAGTTACACAGATAGCATCAATAATATATTGAGAATTGGGACCGGAATACTGTATGCTTAATATTAATTTTGAAGAGAGAGATCAGCGCCATGCTGCCATACAAGGACAAGCATCGATATAATGGTCCCGCATATTCGACACTGTAGCTAAAGAAAGATGGTAACATAAGAAGTTGTTTGTTTGTTTGTTTGTTCTCAACATTTAATTTGCTGAGAGGGCGATAATTGATATGGCTAGAGGTGGACCCACATAGAGGTCAGGTGGGACCCGTGTCCCACCTCAATTTTTTTTGAAAAAATCATTTTATGTTTATATATATATATATATATATATATATATCACAAATAACACATCATAACATATATTGTTACACATCACTGTTGGTTTATTATCTTTAGTTTTTTAGTTTTAGTTATTGGTTCAATTCTCAGCATAAGCAAAACAAATACCTTTTAATATCTATTTTTATTTTACACTCGTTTTCAATTCCTTTATCAAATTTCTATTTTCTTCTACAATAAAATAATTCATTTTCTTTTTCTCCTCATTGTTAAATTCTTAACTACCCTTAATTTGTGGTTTACTTAATTCAATTTTATTATATAGTAAATTATCTTATTTATTATTATTTTGAAACTTTCTTATTTCTAATATTTTTAGTTTGACATACTTAACACATCCAATCAATAAACCCTAAAATCTCAAATTTAAATTTATTATATTAAAATAATTCATCTATTATTATGATTCATTTTATTTTATCCTTTTTATTTTTCTTTATTTTATTATTCTAATTTATTTAGAATCAATAATTCACTTTAAATTTATACAAAAATAATTTCTAGTAATATTTATTAATCAATTATTTTTTTATAAATTTAAAGTGAATTCACTATAAATACAAAACAAAAAATTTTATCATAAAACTATATTTTAATTTTTTTTACGAATAAATACTATAATTTTTCATTGTTCATTTTGTTTTTTTTGTTATTGTTTATTTTTTTTTAATATTTTGTTTCTTGTTTTTAGTTCTGTTAAATTTAAGATTATTTAATTCATTTCGAGTAAGTATTCTATTTTTTAATTAAAAATTCATTATACCATCATTTTTTATATAAAAAAACACATTTTACTATGATTTTAAATTTTCATTCATTTTTTTTAAATAATTGATTTTTGTTCAAGTGTCCCACCTCGTTAAAATTTTTGGATCCGCCACCGGATATTGCCACCAGACTATGTCTATGGGAACAAACGGACAAGGAGCATTATAAATCTGTTCTCTTTCTCACCACATCGCAAAGACAATGGCAGCTGTGGTGGAAGCAAAGCTAAATGAATCGGCTGCAGAGCTTCTGGTTTTTAATCTAGGAAGTCATACAACAACTGTAGAGACATCAAACAAATCTTCACCTCCAAAGCCATTGTTTATCGTCTCACCAATTGAACAAGGCTCTTACCCTGTTATCTTGTTCTTTCCCGGCACTTGTATCAGCAACAATGCCTATTCTCAGCTCTTCCAACACATTTCTTCACATGGATTCATCGTTGTCTCTCCTCAGGTAAACATTATGTGTATCCAATTTACAAACACTTTCTCTACTCTACAATCTTAGTTAAATAGTTGATATATATATATATATATATATATGTATGTATATTAATATATATATATATATATATATATATATATATATAGGGGTGAATTCATAAAGAGCCAAAAAATTTATCAGTTTATTGTTTTTAGCCACCAATTTATTTTTTATTGTTTTCATCACTTTTGACCATATTTGGACGAAAATACCCATGAATTTGAAATTTAAAAAAAAATGGGTTCTACCATTCTGTTTTGTTTTTATTTTTTAGGGTTTTAGGGTTAAGTTTAATCGTAAAAACAAAAGGAAGAGAGAGAAAGGAAGAGAAAAAGAGATTCAATTCTTCGAACCTCTTGCAATTGCCCCCGCTCGTCCTACCTCTCCCCGTCGCCGTACCTCTCGCATTCGCTGCACCTCTAGCCGAATCCAACACTGCAGGGAGTCGAATCTGGTGCAAAGGTCGCCGAATCTGCTGCTCTTAGTCGTCGACGCCGTCACCATCGCCCTCGCTCATCGATCTTCAAATCTGGTCAGTTTTATGGAAGTTTAATCTCTTGCTATTGGGTGTTTGTTTTGCTCTTGTGAACCCTTGGTTTGTGAAGAAATGTAGATAGAAAAATGAGGAGGTTAAACTATGTTTTGCTCAACTCTGTGTTTTGATCAAAATGAGGGGATTAAACCCTGCTCAAATATGTGTTTTCATGGATATTTTCTTTATTTTTCCTCTTTACTGACTTTTAGAATCATGATACACAACCTTGATTGGATTTATTCAACAATGAATTGTACATAGGTCTTTGTTCATTAGAGTTGTTCTTTTTCGGTTTTTATTGATACTGTTGTTGTGGATCTAGGTTGGATGTTTTCACTTGTCGTCTGTAGTTGAGTTTCTAACTATTCAGATAACTAATTTCATAAAAGGAGGAAAGAATACAATTAAAAAAGAAAGAAAAAGGAACCTTTAAAATATGAAGTTAAAAAAAATAATATAATGCTATGAATAGAGGTACCAACAAGTGGGAGAAGATAGCTATGTTTGGGATTTCTTCTGACTTTGAGCAGGGGGTGGTGCTGTTTTCGCTTGTCACTCAGATGCTGACAATGTTTGGTTTTGAGGGGCTCTGGTATGTATTTTGTTATGATTGTCTGGTTTGTTGTTTAGAGATCGGTGGATGTTTTCCTTGTTTTTGGCTCTGCTTTGAGTTGCTCTGTTTTTTGCCCTTTGGTTCTGCTGAGTGGGCTGTTTGTTGTTGGTTTGTGTTGTCCTGAAGCTTTGGGACGCTTGTGAGTGAGCTGTTGTTGTTGGTTTGTTTTGTCCTAGAGCTTTGAGACGCTTATAATTGGGTCTTTGTTTGCATGACCTGTTTTTCTTAATAAAATTTCAGCCGTTCAAAAAATAAGTGGGAGAATTTGCCTTCTATTTTTGGCTTTACTTAATGGATAGATCATGCATCAACTTGAATTGAATGATATCTTTATCTTATTATAGGCATGTGACTTGAATTGGATTTTCCAGGCATGTAACTGGCATGTAATTAATCAGTATATGTATTTAAAAATAAATTGGGTATTGAATTCGGGTTTATTGTTTGTAGCTATTGTTGATTTTAAATTTATAGTTTGATGTTAGTATAGGGATGTGGAAGAAGATTAGTTAATGAATAAGTGTAATGGGGTGTGGCATGATAGAAATGTGATTTTGTTCAAAGGGAAGGGTTCAGCTGATTCTGATATTTGGACTAAAGCTTGTAATTACATCTCTTCTGTTGCAGACGCTTTAAATTGTGAAAAGAAGTAAAAGGGAAGTGGGAGCATTGTACAAAAATGGAGAGCTCCTCCCGTTGGATCTTTCAAAGAAATATAGATGCAAAGTAATTAAGTGCTGCACTTGTTTTTGAAGGAATTGCCTTTGTTGAAGTCGGTGACGTAAGAGCAGCAATGGAAGATCTTTTATGGGCTTTTGACAAGGGGTGGTTTCCAGTTTTGAATTGAGTCAATGCTTTTGGAATTGTAAATTCGTGTACAGTAAATTTTGATAGTTAGAGTGATGTGAATAACATTGTCTTTGATATTCTTTTTTTTGATAGATAGATACATAGTAGATACAGACAGGTGATAATTGAGTTAATTACAAGTCGGTTGATTTCCATGATACATGTTAGTTGCATTGCAATTTACATGTCAGATGATTTCCATGTTATATGCCAGTTGTATTAAAATTTACATACCAGTTGGACTCAGAGTTATATGCCAATTGATTTTTGATTTGCAATTTACATGCTGATTGTATTCATCAGATTGTATTCAAATTGTTGCACCATTCATCCAACCAAACTGACCACGTATACGTAACTTCTATCATGTAACATTACTGGAATTTGTTTTCAGTATAAGTCTTTTTCAACTTTAGCTAACCGGCATGTAACTTGAATTTGCACTGGCATGTAACTTGAAATTGCACTAGCATGTAACTTCTATCATGTAACATTACTGGAATTTGTTTTCAGTATAAGTCTTTTTCAACTTTAACTAACTGACATGTAACTTCAATTTGCATTGGCATGTAACTTGAAATTGCACTAGCATGTAACTTCTATCATGTAACATTACTGGAATTTGTTTTCAGTATAAATCTCTTTCAACTTTGACTAACTGGCATGTAACTTCTAATTGCACTAGCATGTAACTTGAAATTGCACTAGCATGTAACTTCTATCATGTAACATTACTAGAATTTGTTTTCAGTATAAGTCTTTTTCAACTTTAGCTAACTGGCATGTAACTTGAATTTACACTGGCATGTAACTTGAAATTGCACTGGCATGTAACTTCTATCATGTAACATTACTGGAATTTGTTTTCAGTATAAATCTCTTTCAACTTTAACTAACTGACATGTAACTTCTAATTGCACTAGCATGTAACTTCTAGCATGTAACAATACTAGAATGTCTTTTAACTATGAAAATGAATTTTAATTGGCATGTAACTTCAAATTGCACTGGCAAGTAACTTCAAAATGCACTAACATGTAACTTCTAGCATGTAACAATACTGGAATGTCTTTCAACTATGAAAATGAATTGTAACTGGCATGCAACTTCAAATTGCATTGGCATGTAACTTCAAATTGCACTAACATGTAACTTCTAGCATGTGACAATACTAGAATGTCTTTCAACTGTGAAAATGAATTTTAATTGGCATGTAACTTTAAATTGCACTAGTTCAAAATGCACTAACATGTAACTTCTAGCATGTAACAATACTAGAATGTCTTTCAACTGTGAAAATGAATTTTAATTGGCATGTAACTTCAAATTGCACTAGCATGTAACTTCAAAATGCACTAACATGTAACTTCTAGCATGTAACAATACTGGAATGTCTTTCAACTGTGAAAATGAATTGTAACTGGCATGCAACTTCAAATTGCATTGGCATGTAACTTCAAATTGCACTAACATGTAACTTCTAGCATGTAACAATACTGGAATGTCTTTCAACTGTGAAAATGAATTTTAATTGGCATGTAACTTCAAATTGCACTAGCATGTAACTTCAAAATGTACTAACATGTAACTTTTAGCATGTAACAATACTGTAATTTGTTTTCAATACAAGTGTCTTTCAACAGTGACTAACTGGCATGTAACTTCACATTTCACTGGCATGTAACTTGAAATTGCACCAGCATGTAACTTCACATTTCACTGGCATGTAACTTGAAATTGCATTAGAATGTAACTTATGGCATGTAAAAATACTGGAACTCAACTTAAACTGGCATGTAACTTATGACATGTAACTTGAAATTGCACTAGCATGTAACTTATAGCATGTAAAAATACTGGAACTCAACTTAAACTGGCATGTAACTTACAAATACACTATCATGTAACTTACAAATACACTATCATGTAACTTTAACATAAACTGGCACGGTGGTTGTCTTTTTCACGGTGGTTGTCTTTTTCACGGCGGTTTTCTTCTTCTTCACAGTAGAAAATTACAGCTCTCACCGTCGATTTCTTGTCCAGAAATTTCAGCCTCTTGCCCATAAAATTCCAGCTTCTTGCTCAGAATATTTCAGCTCTCACCATGACTTCTTGCCTAGAAAATTCCAGCTTTTCCCTTGTTGCCCAGAAAATTTCAGCTGTCTTCAGCTTCCCCAGAAACTTTCAGCTCTCAACAGAAATTTCGTTGCCCAGAAATTTCTTTGTTACTTCGTCTTGCCCAGATTGAAGATTTCGTGAGACCAAGGTGAGACCGAGATTGAAGATTTCGACACTCAAAAATGTCGTGAGAGAGAGAGAAAGAGAAAGAGAAAATTTTGTGTGAGAGAGAGAGAGAGAAAATTTCGTGAGAGAGAGAATATTGTAAATGAAAACAAAATGGAGGGATTTGGAAATAAGAGAGCAAAATTTTGGGGGGAAATATTGGGGGGAAGTAAAGACAAAAGAAGGGTATATTTGGAAGTTCAAGGCTAAAAATGATAAGTATATATTTGGCTAAAAACAATAAACTCATAAATTTTTTGATTAGTTCTTGCAATTTCCTCATATATATATATATATATATATATATATATATATATATATATGATTTTGGTTTTCAGTTATACTCGTGTATGCCACCGTGCGGAAACAATGAAGTTGACTTTGCAGCACAAGTCACAAACTGGTTACCCAAAGGCTTGAAATCTAATCTCCCAGAAAACGTTGAAGCCGACCTAAACAAGCTTGTTCTTTCAGGCCACAGCCGTGGAGGAACAATCGCATTTGCTCTGTCACTTGGATATGCCTGCAAAACACGTCTCGATCAATTTTCAGCACTAGTAGCTGTAGACCCTGTTGGTGGCACAACCAAGTGCACTGAACTCAATCCCAGCATCCTTTCTAATAACCCCTTCAATTTATCCTTTCCTGTTACGGTGATTGGCACCGGGCTTGGTGGGGTGACAAAATGCATTATACCATGTGCACCGGAAAGTGCGAACCATGAGAAGTTTTACGAGAGAAGCAAGGACCCTAAAGCTCATTTTGTGACCAAAGAGTATGGTCACATGGACGTTTTAGATGATTCTTCATCGAATTTGCGTTCCTGGGTTATGTCAAAGTGTATGTGCGCTAAAGGGAAGGGACCTAGAGAAGCCATGAGGAGGACTGTTGGTGGGATGGCGGTGGCGTTCTTGAAGGACCTTTTTTCAGGTAATCTGAAAAATGGAGTTTTTATGAAAATCATGCAAGACCCTTCAGTTGCTCCTGCAGTGCTTGATGATGTTGATTTCGTTCAAGCATGAAATTATGTGGATTTTGGATTGCCTGTACATTGGGGAAAGATACAAGGCCGGCCTTTTCATGATTTATATAGTATTGATTAATAATTGTCTTATGGAAATAATTAATAAATTGATAGCCATCTGAAGATGTAACAATGATTTCACGTTCCTTATTTTCGTTATATGTTTTCTTTATTTAATTTCCTTTCCAAATACTTGTCTTCATAGTTTCTCTAATTTTGAATATTATTAAATCAAGAGGTAATTGTGTAATATTCAAAAAATAAAAAATTGTAAGATTCTTGTTTAACTGATTCAGTGTCTGCCCCTAAAAAAATTAAATTATGGAAGATCAATTTTGAATTATATATCTAAATTCAACTTTACTTCACAGTATTGAATTGACCACCAATAATTTTCTCTATAATTTGATCATCTCTTTTACGATCGATTAAGCTAATATATAGCAATTCAGTGATTCAAAAAGTTTAATAAATTTTAAAATAAAATTTTAAAACTTTAAAATGTTTATTGGGTTATCCCTTTTCAATAACTGCGTTACATGTATGGTGGATCTCAATATATATAATAGCAAAACTTAAGAATTTTAATAAAAATCTTTGCATGGATCAGGTTGACAAGAAAAATGAAATATTTATACTTGGAAACAAAATTGAAACCTTTAAGACTACGATTTGTCAAAATTTTTTTCGACTTTTTAAAGATTAAACATTAAGAAAATGGGGATACATAAGAAAAAAAAGAGTTTCTACATCAAAAAAAAAAATATTTTTTCCAAATGTATATATAGTTCAATTTTCTTATCTTAGCATACAAAAAATCTCATTATAATACATTTCATGAAATTTCATTAAAAGTGGTTCTTGTATTAATTAAAGTAATAGGTAGGTGCTCATGGGATTCTCTCTAGATATATAGATAGATAAAGAACAATAATTTTTTGTTTGGAGGAGCCATTGCATTAAAATAAAATGAGAGAGAGAACAATAATTTTTTTTTTGGAGGAGCCATTGCATTAAAAAATAGAGAGAAAGATAAATTAATTTTTTTTGGAGGAACCATTACATTAAAATAAAATATTTGTGTGTGCAAGTATGTAATAGTTCTCAGATATCTTATGGTAATAGCCATGAGGACCATGGATGAAATTCAATCAATTTTAATACATTTGATGTGATTTTTTATGAATATTAAGAAAATAAAATATTTTTGTAAAAAAAGTTTGAATTTTTTTTCCAACACTGGTAGTTTTTTTCCATTCTTTTTAATATGATGCATTATGAAAAGAAAAAAGAGTCCAAACATAGGAAAATTCGAGAAAAAAAAATAGTTGTAGTGTTAAGAACAGTTAAACTGTTTTTAAAATTATATTTTATTTTTCATATATATTAAAAAAAAACACATTAAAATTCATTGAATTGATTCACAAGGTGCATTTTCTTTTTCATTTTTCAAGTAAATGTGTCTGCGTGCAACTTCTTTAACTGAGAAGTAACAAATGCTCCATGAGCATCTCAGATCAAATCTTTTTTTTATTTTTTTCAAGTAAATTGGGTTCAACCATACATGATAACATTGGATAAGATAATATGTTAGATGAGAAATGTAACGAGATTAATGTGAGGCCTAGATTCACTGGTACAACTGTATAACTTTCCCATCTTTTTCGAAACATTATTAGCTTTGGATCCCGTGTAAAATGTGAGTCGGCATGTAGCGGTATGCAGCACGTTGTAAATATACTATAGGATTAATTGCACCAATACCCATGAATTTAGGCTTAATTACACGCATATTCATTTTTTTCTTTTATTATACAAACCTAATCTTTTAAGCTGGACTAAAGGGTCGTTTGTTTTTTTTGTCTGAAAACTGAACGGTCTTGAATTTTTCTGAAGACTGAAATCTGAACTTGAATGACATGTTTGTTTTTTTTCCTCACATCTGAATGTATTGTCAACACGTTTGTTTTTTAAAAGTAAAATTGTCTGAAGTAATTTTTACATTTATACCCATGTTAAACAATTATACATATAATATTGAATTAAAACAATCCAAAAATAATAATTATATATGAACACATATGATCATGATCTTCTTCGATTACAAATAAACTTCATTTTGACTAAGAAAAGAAAATGTTTTTTTTAAATGAAATAAAAAGGACAGCAGGAAAACTCACGCAAAACACTCTAAAAAAATAATATATAAATACATCACCATAATATCATAATAAAGAAATTGACATTAAACACCAATATGAGAACTCCAGTAATATGTTTCTTTCCAAATACTCTCTAAGCTGGGTCGTCCAATCACTTGGACCTAGCCGGATTTCTGACACCATGACCTCTTCAGATTCTGCCGTACTTGGTTTGGTCAGGTGCGCCACTGGTATTGCTTTCGACCTAATACTCATGGTGGCTGAGGCTAATTTAGACAAAGCATCTGCTTTTTCGTTCTCCTCCCGAGGGATTTGAAGGATCCTGTACGCCTTAAACTTTTTAAGCAAGCTCTTTGCAATGTCTAAGTAAGCTATCATATGCTCCTCCCTCGCCTGGTATTCATCCAGCACCTGGTTAACCACAACCTGGGAATCGCTGTATACCGCCAACTCATCTGCCCCCAATGCTATGCAAACTCTCAAACCAGCCAACAAAGCTTCATATTCTGCTTGGTTATTAGTTGCTTTGAAGTCGAATCTCATGGCGCATTCCACAGCATCCCCTTCTGGTGTTGTTATGACTATTCCGGCCCCACTGCCATGAGTATTCGACGATCCATCCACATGCAACTTCCATTGGAACTTACTCACTTGTTCGCCTTCTATCATCCTTGGCACTTCCATATCTGGCTCGGTGAACTCTGCTATGAAATCGGACACCGCTTGTCCCTTAACTGCAGCTTTTGGGTATATTTGATGTCAAATTCACTTAACTCAACCGCCCATTTAGTCAACCTTCCCGACAGTTTTGGCTTTTGCAGGATGAGTTTTAGCGGGTAGTTGGTGTACACTTCTATTGCATGCGCTTGGAAGTACGGCCTTAGTTTTCTGGCTGCCGCGACTAGGGCGAGTGCGACCTTTTCGGCCGGTGAGTATCTAGTTTCTGCTGGCAGCAACGCCTTGCTAGTGTAATATACCGGTTTTTGCACTCCTTCCTCCATTCGAATCAACACCGAACTTGTCGCTACCTCTGTGACTGAGAGGTACAAGTACAACGTTTCCCCGACCACCGGCTTTGAGAGGATGAGTGCTCGCCCTAAATACTCTTTCAATTTCTGAAAAGCAGCTTCGCATTCTTCACTCCATTCGAGGCCTTTTCCTTTCTTTATTGCTCTGAAGAATGGGGCGCATTTGTCTGTCGACTTCGCTATGAATCGGTTAAGTGACGCAAGACATCCCGTTAGCCTCTGTACATCCCTCAGCGTCCTTGGCGAAGCCACATCTTCCAACGCTTTGATCTTCTCGGGGTTCACCTCAATCCTTCTTTGATGTACCTGAAAACCAAGGAATCTCCCTGAAGGCACTCCGAACACACATTTGCTAGGGTTAAGCTTCATTTTATATCTCCTAAGCACTTCGAAGGTCTCCCTCAAGTCTTCTGAATGCCTCTCCGCTGTGACACTCTTGGTCAACATATCATCCACATAAACTTCCATGTTCCTCCCGATTTACCGGGCAAAAATCCTGTTTACCAGTCTCTGGTAGGTTGCCCCAATGTTTTTCAAGCCGAAAGACATTACCTTATAGCAGTACAAACCCTGATATGTGGTTAAGGCTGTCTTTTCTTCATCCGCTTTATTCATTCTGATCTGATTGTATCCTTAATAAGCATCCATGAAGCTCAACAATTCGTGCCCAGCTGTTGCATCCACCAGTTGGTCTATTCTCGGCAATGAGAAGCTATCTTTCGGGCAGGCCTTATTCAAATCGGTGAAGTCTACACACATTCTCCACTGATTATTTTTCTTCTTAACCAGCACCACATTGGCCACCCATTCTGGGTATTTGACTTCCCTTATCGATCCTGCAGAAAGCAACTTGCCTACTTCATCCTTAATGGCCACACTCCTCTCTGGATTGAACAGCCGTCTCTTTTGCACTACCAGACGGAACTCTGGATTGATGGAGAGGCAATGTGATATCATTTTTGGATCTATCCAGGGCATATCTTCGTGGCTCCAAGCAAAAACATCCTTGTAATCCCTTAGTAGTGAGATAAGTTGGGCTTTTATACATTCACTCAAATTTGCCCCGACTTTCACTGTCCTGCCTGGATCTTCTGGGTCCAATACTACCTCTTCGGTCGGCTCATCTTTCTTAGCTTCGGGCTCCTCTCTGGGATCCAACTCAAAATCCTTCGGTACTTCTGATTCTTCAGTCTCATCGGTTATCAGTTTGGTTGTCACATCATATACCTGGTTTACTTCCCTGTCCTTGTATACTGACAGATTTGCCCTTCGAGCCATTTCTTGTGATCCCTTGACCATTCCAACTCCATACTCCGTTGGGAACTTCATCATTAAAGCATAAGTCGCCGTTACCGCCTTAGCTTTATTCAAGAACGGTCGGCCCAATAGGGCGTTGTACGGCCAATTTTCTGTGTCGACGACTATAAAGTCGAGTAACACTGTCTTTTGGCAAGGAGTCTTCCCAACCTTCACCGGTAATTTTACTATGCCGAGCGACCTTACCTCCACCCCGCCAAATCCTCTAAGAGGTGTAGGAAAAGGCTGCAGGTCTTTACTGTCCAGCCTCAGCTGGTCATAAACTTCTGCACTCAAAATATCCGCTGAGCTTCCATTGTCGATCAAAATCCGATGGACCTCCCTATGGCCAATATGTGCGCTGATTACCAGTGCATCGTTCGGTCTTACATCCACTCCATGTGAGTCAGCCTCTATGAATATGATGGGATCCCAGCCTTCCTTGATCTTTTTTGAGTCGGGTTCAATGGAATTGACACCTAGATCTCTTCTAGCCTCTACGGCTTCCCAAATTTCCTGGGTCCTCTCCCTATTACTTTTGCCCGTTGACGGTCCACCAAAAATCGTGTTGATCGCTCCTTCATCCTCAGCTTTCTTGGGGCTAAGTTTTCTTGCCCGACAATCCTGTCGGTTGTTTTTCTGTCCGTCTACCTTGTCGGTTTTCCTCAGGACGATATCTTTTAAGTGTCCTTCCCTGATGAGGGTCTCTATGTGATCCCTAAGTTGAAAACACTTGGAAGTTTCATGTCCATTCTCCTTATGGAACCTGCAATACTTGGTGGTGTCCCTCCGGGCATAGTTAGACTGCCTAGGAGGTTCTTTAGAAATGTTCTTCTCCTCCAGGATTGCCAGAATTTCCTCTTGATCCTTCCTCAGTGGGGTATAGTTTGTATATCTGCCTTGGAACTTCTGCCGCGGTTGATCTATCTTCGGATCATATGCCCGACGACCATCCCGACTATCCCGTGTCTTATTCTTTTGTTTATCACCTTTCGCATCGGGCGTCTTCGCTTGGTCCTTGGCTTTAGACCCTTCCGGGCGTCCGCCATGCACGAAGTATCCTCCCGTGGTGATTTCTTCTTCCTCTGCCAAGGCATAGCCCCCAGCCATATCCATCATATCAGCGTAACTGGTCAGACGGGCTCTTCTCAGGTCAAATGACAGCTGACCATTCTGGAGGTTATTGATGAACGCTGTAATTATAGCTTCATCGTTTGCACTTCCAATCTCAGACACTTCTTGACCGAATCTTCCCAAATAATTCTTAAGTGACTCATCCTTTCCTTGCTTAAGTTGAGACAAGTGGGCCACCGACTTCTTTCTGTGCACATTCCCGAGGAACTGCCTTGAGAAAGCCTTGCTCAGCTCGTTGAAGTTACTTATGCTGGCCGTTGGTAACCTGCCGAACCACCTAGAGCCAAGATCCCCAAGAGTTTGAGGGAAATTTAAGCATAGTAGGGCATCATTGTAAACATACTGGGCCATGGCACTCTTGTATCTTCTGACATGTTCCTTAGGGTCCGTGTCCTTTTTGAATTGCTCTACACGTGGCATTCTAAACCTCTCCGGGAATGGCGTCCTCAGGATCCTATTGGTGAAAGGACTCCCGAATTCATCATCTGACAACTCGTTACGCCCGTATCGCCTGACTAACGCATCCATTTACCGGCGGTTATTCTCCACTTCCCAGGTCAAACTCTGTATGAATATATCTCTGTCTCCCTCCGGCTCCCCCAAAGCATTGAAATTTTGACTTATAGTCAGTTTTTGGCCTCTCTCTTCCGGATTCGATTCTCTTTGATCCCGATTTAAGCCGTGCAGCCGAACTGTGCCCCTTTGGCGCTTGTGATGATAATTCTGCTCACTCTCTCCCGAGGACGACGATCGATCTCTCCGATGAGTACGCCTCCGTGGACGGTCTCTATCCCTTGCCGTCTGGTCATGACCATACCTTCTGTCCGAGTCATTCTCCTCTCTACGTTCTCCGCTTCCCCTGGTTGGCCTTTCAGAAAAAATCACCGGCCTGTCGATCGGATCACGGCTTGCCTTTATGGGTGCATCAGGCGTTGGTATCACCACTGTGGAGCGCAACCTCGTTGCTTGCTGATTTGGAGCAGAAAGATTGTGAGGTGACATCAAGCCTTCTGTGGCGGAGAGATCAACCCCTTGCCTTGCAGCATCAGATATAAGTTGCTGCAAGGAAGCGCGGAATCGTTGCGCAATCTCTTCGTTAGTTGGAGGAAAACGCTGAATGCCAGCCAGGGCAGTTGACTGATCTGCCGTTGCCAAGGTTACCTCTGCAATGTTAAGGGTGGCATCATCCTCCAATTCATTGATTGGCAATCCTTGACTATACCTGGAATCGCTACCATCTCCTTCGCCAGCCATTGTCACAAGTTTTGTTTGAACCCCCCTTCTTCTAGCGCCAATTGTTGATGGTGATTTTTCATCGTCACTATCAACGAACTTGTGTCAAGCGAAAATAAGAACAGATAAGTATAATACCGCAAGAAAACAATAAATCAAGAGATACGAATACGTGGTAAAAACTCCTTTTAACTGGAGAAAAATCCACGGGTTGTTGCTTGAGCAACAAAGTCAAATCCACTATGAAAAATTCAATTACAAAGTATTTCTCTCTGGCTTCTCCTACTAATTCACACCACACCCATTATGTTTCTTACTGGGGTATTTATACATGTTCGTTGCTAGGGTTTATGGTTGTGCTAGGGTTTGGTGTTGTGATACCAGTATTTTGCGTGATTTCCTAGTTCTAATTGAAGTCTGTCTCTTTATGGAGTTTATCATGTTTCCTATTTTGGTTGAGTCCAAATCTGCGTCGGATTCTTCGCCCTTTATCTGCGGGAAATCTGTTTGCCTTTCAATTGAACTCTGATAGTCGTATCGTTGCTTATCGTGGGGTTGCTTGCTTCTGATTCTATCCATATGTTTATGAAGTACTTTCCTTCATTGTCTGATCCCGAGTATGTCCGAGTATGCCCGAGTATGCCCGAGCCGGTTTCTTCGTCTGTGGTCGGGTTGCTTTACTTTTTGCCGAGTAAATTCCCTTGGGAATTTCTGCCCTTTAACGCTTGACTTTTCTCGGCTTTGCTTACTTGGCCCCTTACTGTAATGACGTTTCCTTAATGATGATTTTTATATATAACAGAACTCATCAATGGACTCATTAGATTTCATCCGTAGGGATTCGAACTCACCTCATAGAGTTTGAAGACAGATTCTTTTCACTTTGTCAGCACCTTTGTAGGTCTTGTGAAGAGTGTCCCAGATTTCTTTCGACGACTGAGATGATGCTATGATCTCGAATGTGGCCCCGTCTATTCCTTGATAGATTATGGACTTTGTTTTACAATCTCTCTTTCGATCGGCTTTGAGAGTTGTTGTCTGAGCATATGTCAAGTCTCCTTCAGTTTCTTTGGAGGCGGGTTCTCTGTATCCATCATCCACAATGTCCATGACTTCTTGAGAACCTAGTAGAGCTCTCATTTGTATGCACCAATTATCATAGCTGTCTTTGGTGAGTTTCGGGATGACAATATGCGCGTTTCCGTTGGCCATCGGGACTTGAAATGCTTAGAACAATATTCTGGAGTCTGAATTTGCAGCAACCGAGTGCACGGTTGCGACCGGAATGGTCCAAAACGTTGGAAACCAGTCTGAGTTTGTTGAAAACCGAGTTCGAAAGCGTCCGGAAAGGGAGGTCAAACTTTTGGCAAAAAGTCAACCGAGATAACGGAATATTCTCTTTTGGACGGAATATTCCAGGCTGTTATAACGTCGTTAGTGACGTCAGCAGCGCGTCAGCAAGCAGCGGGTCTGGGTCGGGTTACGGGTCGGAGCTGGCGAACCGGGTCAAATGTCGGGTCGGATCACGGGATCAGATCCTGCAAAGTCGGGCGAGGAAGACGATCAGCGCATGGCGGTGACGCGCCAGAGGTGTAGCTACGCGTGGTGGCGCGTGACCTCACGCTCCAACTTCAGAGAGAGCGTGCGGCTTCTTCGGAGCTCCGATTTGAGTGAAATTTTCACCGTTGCATTCCTAGCAATGAGTATAATACTCTAGTGTGATGAAAAATCAATTTTGAGCACTTTGATTTCTGGGCCAATTCTGTTTTTGCCTTTGTTTTCCGAATTTCTGGCTCTCCTGGGCTCTGATACCACTGTTGGTGGGATGGTGTGGTTGAGGTCACTTATGGTGCACCTCTGTGAGAGATTTCGAGCATTCAACAGAAGGAGAAACTCTAAACTCTTTTTATATCTCTCTATATTTTCTTACACCACTCCACACTTTTACAATACAATCTTCATTCCTTTATATAGGGAAATGAGATGAGAAAAACACAAACAAAATAAATTCAAACAATGAAACAAAGTTAAAGATAAGCTTCAATTGTTTGGTGGTGGTAGTTGGGGGTTGGCAGGAGGTGGCAGCAAGATGGTGGCAGCTGGAAGTCAGTATTTGTTGGCTTCTAGAATGGAGGTGGTCAAGTTTAATTTTCAACAGATGCTTCTTCGGTTTTTGCATGTACAAACAAATAGTATGTAGCTAACTCTGTCGGTGATTATTGTCGATGGATGACAAATTACTGTATGATTAATGAGAGTAAAGAAAAGTGTAGATGCAAACGAAATATTTGGTGCATATATGGGCCCAATAAGCGTGGACCTCAAGCTTTGTATATTTTGTAATGGCGTGAATGTGGCACTGAATTATCTTTTGCAGATAAAACCCTAAACCTCGCTTTAATGAGACAAAAAGAAGAAAATCGATATTTTTCTTTTAAAACGAAAGCCATTATCTGATTTTTTTTAAAGCAGTTCAATTAAAGACATAAAATCAGATGATGGCATCGTCTTTAGTCCAGTCTTTTGACCGGTAATCTCAGATTCTAAGACAAGTTTCGTTGCTTCTGGTTTACAACGTGTTTCTCAATCGCATAATATTTTGTGCTACCAGAATATATTTATTGTTCACATTGTGCCTCATGTAGTCATGTGATTTGAACGGTTCAAGCATATGAGACTTCTATTGGAAGAACTTCTTCAAATAGATCTTTAGAAATAGATCTTTTAAAGTAAATCTTTTATAAATCGAGTTTTTAATAGAAATTAATGACTCATAATTCTCGTCCCAAATTTAAAAGTTCAGAAAGAAAAATTTTATATATATATATATATATATATAAAGTAATGTTAGTTAATCCAGTTTTTTTCAAATGATGTCGGCAATATGGCATGCTATTTGTGCAATAGTGCAGCCATATTTGCAAACCATATAAAATTTTAACTGCTATTTAATGTAGATTATAGAATAATAATCAAACTATATGATAATTATAAAAGCATCTTCAATGTAAAAATGACTTGCATATGAATAATTGGTGACATGACAACAATGTCAAGAGATTTGCTTCCTATGTAGCATAAATATGGATTTGATAGACAATCAACTTAAAATTTGGTCTCTAATACCTCCGTTTAAAACATATTTTGTTTTAATGACGTGTCCAATTTTATTTGCAATTTTATTTTTTATTTTATTTCCTTACCAAAAATAGATGAAAAATTAATGTCAATTTTAAATGTTTACTGAGTCAACCTAAAAAAGGGTTGTTCAACAGGCAGTCTGAAAGTGGACGGTCATGTTGACAATGTCTATTATTTTTTTTTTGCCACGTCAGCTTGAGGTTGGATATGTACGGTTACATTGGAAACACAATTATTTACAGAATGTCTATTTATCCTACGCGTCATCTTTTCTTTTTTTTCAGAAATCACGTTTGCATTGGAGATGCTTTAAACCCATTTTGTCTAATATGAATTGAGAACTCTGATTCCTAGCTACTATTTGTGTATAAATTGACAAAGCTTCATAACAATATTCTCGCTAGCTCTAACATTTGTGTGTCTTCTGAATAATTGCTAGCAACGTGCAGGAGATCATGCAAAACGTGCAGAACAGCTCCAATCCGTCAACCATGAATAATGAAAATAACAAAGAAACTGATGCTCCTGATGATCAAACAAAAAGGAGATTGTTCAAAAACGCCATGAAAGGCGATTGGGATGAAGTTTGTAAAATATACAGAGATAATCCGGGGACTCACAAGGCCAAGATCACCAGGTCAGGAGGAACTGCATTACACATAGCTGTTTCCGATGGCCGAGAAGATATCGTCCAGGAGCTCGTAAATATAATAAAACCTTCTGATGGCAGTGAAGAGATCGTCGCGGAACCCGTAAATATAATCAAAGCTTCTGATGGCAGAGAAGAGATCGTCAAGGAACCCATAAATATAATCAAACCTCCTGATCTTAAGACGGCTGCGCAGGAGGTTTTGTGGATTGGAGACGATCGAGGTAGGAAACACGCCACTGCACACAGCGGCGATGCTGGGAAACGTGAAGATGTGTAAATGCATTGCGGAGGTGGATAAAACGTTAATCGGCGCGCGTAACCAAGACAGTGAGACTCCTTTCTTCATGGCTGCTTCTGACGGTCACAAACATGCTTTCCTCTGCCTCCATTCTTTATGCGAACCAATACAATCTGCTGGCCGCCAAGCCTTCCGCCTTCAGAAGAGGTAGCCATCTTGGACGTTGCAACGAATTCATCTATCACTGTATGTTTATGTTTTACTCATTAATTCCTGCAACCTATTCATAAATCATAACTACACATTTCAACAAAACTCTCTTATTTTCAACCAAATACAAGCAACATCGTTTTTTTTTTTTTTAAACTACCATTTTTGAATTGTTAAAATTCATTATATATTTTTCTTAAAATGTCGTCCGAAAATGTTCTATAAATATTTGAGGTGTCATTCTTGTGTCAAGACTATATTAACCTTCTCTATATTATTACAAGAGAACTGGCCTTTTTTTTGCCCTTTTAATAGTTTTCATTGGTATACTGGCGTAGCGAGGTACTTATTATGTGTATTGTTATGTGGAAGATAGGCATATTTGTTGACAAACTTGAGGTGCAGAATTCTGATAATTATAAATCTTTGACACCAAACCAAGATGAAGATAAATCTATTTGTCCCGCAAACTACGAAACCTGCTACAGCTTGATTACACTGCTGCGGACAGGAATTAAAATAGGTACGGCAATGAAAATGAAACCATAATTTTCTCTTTCCTTGAAAAACACTATTCAACTCCAAAACAATATATCATGTTTTATATATATATATATATATATATATATATATATATATATCTCATATGGCGTAACAGAGTCAGAGTCAGTACTCCCTTTTTCCAGTAAAGCACAGGGCCACAGATTGAACGTTTGAAAACGAAGGAAAGCCGGATGCAGAGAACCCTCGTGAAGGTGAAAAATTCCTATCCTGTTTGTGTTGAAAATTAAACTTGACTTCCAGAAATCCATCGTCTAGCAGCCACTAAGCTTGACTTCCAGCTCCCACCATCCAGCTATCACCTCCTGCCAACCCCCAACTACCACCACCAAACAATTGAAGCTTATCTTTGACTTTGTTTCATTGTTTGAATTTATTTTGTTTGTGTATTTCTCATCTCATTTCCCTATATAAACAAATGAAGATTGTATTATAAAAATGTGGAGTGGTGTAAGAAAATATAGAGAGATATAAATAGAGTTTGAAGTTTCTCCTTCTGTTGAGTGCCAGAAATCTCTCTCAGAGGTGCACCACAAGCGACCTCAATTACACCATCCCACCAACAGTGGTATTAGAGCCCAGGAGAGCCAGAAATTCTGAAAACAGATGCCAAATCCGAATTGGCCCAGAAATCAAAGTGCTCCAAATTGATTTTTGATCACACTAGAGTGTTCTACTCATCGATAGGAGTGTAACGGTGAAATTTCACCCAAATCGGAGCTCCGACGAAGCTGCACGCGCCCTCTGAAGTTGGAGCGTACGTCCACGCGCCGCCACGCGCAACTGCACCCTCCGACCCGTGACCCGATCCGGACCCGTTGACTTGCTGACGCAGTGCTGACGTCACTAACGGCGTTAATCGCCCAGAATATTCCGTCCACCAAAACAGAATATTTCGTTATCTTTGTTGACTTTTTGCTAAAAGTTTGACCACTCTTTTCGGACGCTTCCGAACTCGGTTTTCGACAAACTCAGACTGGTTTCCAAGGTTTTGGACCATTCCGAACGCAAACATTCACTCGGTTTCTGCAAATTCAGACTCTAAAATAGTTTTCTAAGCATTTCAAGTCTCGATGGTCAACAGAAACGCGAATATTGTCATCCCGAAACTCACCAAAGACAACTATGAAAATTGGTGTATACAAATGAGAGCTCTACTAGGTTCTCAAGATGTCATGGATATTGTGGAAGATGGATATACAGAACCCTTATCCAAAGAAGCTGAAGGAGATTTGACAGATGCTCAAACAACAACTCTCAAAGCCGATCAAAAGAGAGATTGTAAAGCAAAGTCCGTAATCTATCAAGGAATAGACGATGCCACGTTTGAGATCATAGCATCCTCTAAGTCATCGAAAGAAATTTGGGACACTCTTCACAAGACCTACAAATTTGCTGACAAAGTGAAAAGAATCCGTCTTCAAACTCTACGAAGCGAGTTCGAATCTCTACGGATGAAATCTAATGAATCCATTGCTGAGTTATATACATGAGTTATGGTCGTTGCGAATTAGCTAAGAAGAAATGGAGAAACTCTCATCGACATAAGAATTTCAGAGAAAATTTTACGATCATTGGATCCAAAATTTGATTTTATAGTTGTGGCACTAGAAGAAACAAAAGATCTGGAGACGATGTCTGTTGAAGAACTAGTGGGTTCATTGCAAGCCCATGAGCAGAAAGTCACAAGAAGAAGTGACGACAAAGTATTGGAGCAAGCTTTCCAGTCAAAGCTCACCCTCAATGAAAAAAGATACGAATAAGAGGGAACCTCACAACAAGGAAAAGAACGAGATAGAGGATCTCGTGGAAGAGGTTCTGGAAATACCGAAACCAGTGGTAGAGGCAAAGAAGGAAGAGACGCAAATAGAGGAGGACATGGACAACAGAATTATATCCCACGAGGAAGAGGACATGGAAGAAGAGGCGGCTACAACAACCGCCCAAACATTGACAAAAGAAATGTTCAATGCTATAACTGCCACAAATATGGCCACTATAGCAACGAGTGCAGAAGTAATCCAAATGAGGTAAATGAAAATTCTAACTTTGCAGAGAAAGAGCAAATTGAAGGAGAATCGTTGATGTTGATGGCACACAACTCAACCTATCAAAACCAAAATGTTTGGTTTTTTTATTCTGGAGCCAGCAACCATATGACTGGAAGGAAAGACTTATTCATTGAACTTGATGAGAAAGTTCGTGGAGAAATCTCATTTGGCGACCTCTCAAAAATCCCTGTCCAAGGAAGATGAGATGTCATGATCAAGCAGAAGAATGGAGATCATGCATTCATCTCCAATGTTTACTATGTTTCAGACATCAGGACAAACATCCTAAGTCTCGGACAACTCCTAGAAAAAGGTTATCATATTAGCCTTCAAAATATGCAACTCACCATCACAGATGCTCGAGGAAAGTTGGTGACCTGAAGTAGTTTTGTGTACGGTATATTTACTAAACATATGTCCTACAAAGAGTCTAGATACAAAGACACCGCAAGAAGCATGGAGCACTCACAAACCAAGTGTGAGTCACCTCAAAGTTTTTGGCTCCATTGCCTACATCAAGGTCTCAGAAGCGAGAAGAACAAAGCTTGAAAATAAAGGAGAAACGTGTATCCTTGTTGGATACGGTGACAGAACAATGGGTTACCGGCTATACAACCCTGTCACCAAGAAAGTGATCTTCAACAGAAATGTCATTTTTGAAGAAAATGAATCCTGGAATTGGGATCAGACCAAAGCTTCCAGAAGTGCAGAGTTGATACCTGCAGAAGAGATAAGAAAAGTGGCTAGAGAGCCACAAATACCCAAAGATCAGCAGACTCCTCAACGTGGTTCCCTTTCACCATAAAGGTATGATACTCCATTACCAATTGATCGTGACTTCTCAGATATGAGGCCTAGAGGGACACGTAGCCTAGAAGATCTATATGGAAATACAGAACAGGTGGAAGAAGATATTACTCTGTATTGTCTGCTGATGACAAGTGATCCAGTTAGCTTTGAAGAGGGTAACCAAAAGAAAAATTGGAGAAGTGCAATGGATGAGGAGATTCGATCCATTGAAAAGAACAAGACATGTGAGTTGACTACTCTCCCAAAAGGCTGGAAAACTATCGGCGTGAAATGGGTCTACAAGACCAAAGGAGATGGGAAATGAGAAGTCCAGAGATACAAGGCAAGACTTGTAGCAAAAGGCTATAAACAAAAGGAAGTAGTTGATTACGGAGAAGTCTTTGCCCTAGCTACCAGACTAGAAACCATCAGATTACTGATATCATTGGCAGCTCAGAAAAGTTGGAAAATTTACCAACTTGACGTAAAGTCAGCATTCCTAAATGGCTTTCTTGAAGAAGAAATCTATGTGGAACAACCACATGGATATGTGAAGAAAGGCAAAGAAGATAAAAATGTGCAGGCAGAAGAAAGCTCTATATGGTTTGAAGCAAGCACCTCACGCATGGAACACGAGGATTGATGATTACTTCCAAGAGAGCGGATTTGAGAAATGTCCGTATGAGCATGCACTATACATGAAAAATGAGACTGACGGAAACTTGTTATATGCATGTCTATATGTTGATGACTTGATCTTCACCGGCAACAATCCAGCCATGTTTGAAGATTTCAAACGTAGAATGGTGAAAGAATTTGAGATGACTGACATTGGTCTAATGGCTCATTTTCTCGGCATTGTAATTATGCAAAGCGAAAAAGGTATCTTCATCTCTCAGAGTATCTATGCAAAAGAAAATTCTGAAAAGATTTGGTATGGAAAAATGCAATCCTGTCACAACTCCAGTAGAAACAGGAATAGAGTTAAGAAAGAATGAAAGCGGAGATATTGATCCAACCTATTTCAAGAGCTTGGTTGGAAGCCTGAGATACTTGACGTGTACCAGGCCAGATATACTCTATGGAGTTGGACTAGTCAGCAGATATATGGAGACTCCTGATCAGTCTCACCTGAATGCAGCAAAGAGGATACTCCGGTACATAAAAGGTATTGTTGATGATGGTATATTGTATACCAAAAGTGAATATTGCAGTTTGATTGGCTATTCAGATAGTGATTGGGGAAGAGATCTGGATGAACGGTAAAGCACGACAGGTTTTACGTTTTTTTATGGGAGATGCAGCGTTCACATGGTCATCCAAAAAGCAAGTCATTGTGATACTGTCATCATGTGAAGCTGAGTACATTGCTGCCTGCTCAGTTGTTTGTCATGGTATCTGGATCAAGAATGTGTTACAGTACTTGGGATTTCCACAAGTAAATCCCACAGAGGTCTACATCGACAATCGGTCAGCGATTGCGCTAGCAAAGAATCCAGTATTCCATGAAAGAAGCAAACATATTGATACGAGGTATCATTTGATCAGAGAGCATGTGAAGGATAAAGAGGTGGAACTAGTCTCTTGCATGACATATGATCAAGCTGCTGATATTTTTACCAAGCCTCTCAAACACGATGTGTTTTCAAGGCTAAAGACAATGCTCGGTATGGCAAAGCATGGAGAGTCAAGTTTAAGTGGGGATGTTGAAAATTAAACTTGACTTCCAGACATCCACCGTCCAGTAGCCTCTAAGCTTGACTTCCAGCTGCCACCATCCAGCTGCCACCATCCAGCTGCCACCTCCTGCCAACCCCCAGCTACCACCACCAAACAATTGAAGCTTATCTTTGACTTTGTTTCATTGTTTGAATTTATTTTGTTTGTGTTTTTCTCATCTCATTTCCCTATATAAAGGAATGAAGATTGTATTGTAAAAATGTGGAGTGGTGTAAGCAAAATGTAGAGAGATATAAATAGAGTTTGAAGTTTCTCATTCTGTTGAGTGCTCGAAATCTCTCTCAGAGGTGCACCACAAGTGACCTCAACCACATCATCCCACCAACAATTTGAAAGCCATACATCTTAGAATATTTATTGATTATGGGAAGAATTTTCTTATTTTAAAGATATTAAATATAAACCGATCGACCTTAAAAAAATCGATGCCATTGAGATTCAATCACTGATTACTAATCTCTTGTATGACGATAATGGAGTACGTACATTACCAACTATTAAGCCAATATTTCAGGAGCTAACCAACATGAACGAAAGGCCGCAAATGGTACCCAAGGCAAGAATTAATAATCAAACTGGTAATGCAGACTAGCTTTTGCTTCGTTTTCGTGTGTGTGTGTGTGTGTGTGTATATATATATATATATATATATATATATATATGACAAATTCTGAATTAAATTGGAACCATGGGCGAAGCCAAAACGTTATAGGAGGGGTGGCTAAACTAATTATAATTATTTTTAAATGAACTTTGACAATATAAGAAAATTATATTAATTAAAAATTATGGATACACTTAAATAGGAGGGGATATAATGAACTTTACCTCTCACAATCCATATTCTAAACATAATATATAAAAAGATAACGACTAAATAAGAAACAAACATGCAATTCCAATACAATAATGAACTATCTCTTGAGAGTGATACAAGTTTGGAAAGCATGTTGAACAATTAGTCAATTACCTACTTGTTGTTGTTGGAACTTGTTGTCAAGCTTTTGCTTTTGAAATTTTGTTTTTTTTTTGTCTGATACTTTGATACTCTGTCTATTTGTATCTAATGCTTGTTTTACTTCTTATTTTGTGTTTAATTGGGTTAGATGATAAATAGATTTGTATAGTAAAGGTAATTTTGAAAAACTCTAATTCAATGGCAAACATGTAAATAAACTAATAACTTGGAAAATTTTTAAAAAAAGTTTGTCTAGGCTACAGCCCAAGCTACTTTGCAAATATATCCGCCCCTGATTGGAACTATGATTCCGTCAGTCTTTGAATGCCTTTTATTTTCAATGTTCAAACTGAAATTCAAGTGACTTGATCTTAGAATTCATTAGAAATCTTATCTGTTTTTGTGAAATATGTTAGAGCATCTCTAATACTATTATGCATTTTTTAGTTTCTAAATAGTACAACATTAGCATTTCTATTCAAAATAGGTCCACTTTTGAAAATTTTGTAGAGAAATGCATATTCACATCTCCAATGCAATTATCTAAAATCAAATATGTATCTATTTTTTGATCAATCATAATAAAACAATTATGACATTCTCTCTCCTCTTTTATTTTACAATTAAATGAGCTTTAATATTATAGCATCTCCAATGCTATTATGCATTTTTGAGTTTCTAAATAATATCATATCAGCATTTCTATTCAATATGGGCCCACTTTTAATTTTTTTTTAGAGAAATGCATATTCACATCTCCAATGCAATTATCTAAAATCAAATATGTATCTATTTTTTGACCAATCAGTGTAAAACAATTATTACATTCTCTCTCCTCTTTTATTTAACAATTAAATGAGCTTTGATATTATTGGTTGAAATAGTTAGAAATCCTAGTCAGCATTTCTAGGAGAGTATCGAGAATTAGAAACTCAACTTCATATTCTCTAACTTTTTTTTTGCCACATCATCTCTATATTCAACTTAGATAATTGCATTGGAGAGAATTTTTCTAACTTCTTTAGTATCTATCATATGTGGCACTCTATTTTCTCCAAATGCATAATTGGTGGAAATAGTTAGAAATCCTAGTCAGCATTTCTAGGAGAGTTTCTAGAATTAGAAACTCAACTCCATATTCTCTAACTTTTTATTGCCACATCATCTCCATATTCAACTTAGATAATTGCATTGGAGAGAGTTTTTCTAACTTCTTTAGTATCTATCCTATGTGGCACTCCATTTTCTCCAAATGCATAATAGCATTGAAGATGCTCTTATATTGTGAATGTTTTGCACTTTTATTTTTGGGTTTTTACAATTTGTGTCCCTATCTAATGGGAAACATCATTTTTGTACTCGTTAATTTATTTTTCATAAAACTGGTCATTATATAATTAAAAATAGCTCATTTAGGTCTTGCTATTAGTTAAGCTAGTCAAAACTAGCGGTGAGAGGGGTATTTTGGTCTTATCATGTTCATTATTAAAAAAAAGAATTTATTAAAAACAAATTAGATGGATCTCCACCAACCATCTTAGAGATGGATAGTGGAGAACAAATTTTAAAAAATATTGAAAATTTGAAAAAAAAAAAAAAAAGCTTAGTGTACACTGTCCATTTAGAGATGGAGGTGGGGATTCAAAAATTTAATATATATATATATATATATATATATCAGTACACATGTATGGTCAGTCTATAGAACACTGATGTACCGTACACCTTTAAAAAAATATGTGATCATGATTTTTTTAGCGTAATCACATCAATTAATATGTGATCACATACGACCACATGAAAATGCAGGTCTTATTTTGTCATGATCATATGTAACTTAGGGGTCTTTTGTTTTTTGTCTGAAAACTGAACAGTCCTGAATTTTTCTAAAGACTAAAAAGAGATTGAAATTTGAACTTGAATGACATGTTTTTATTTTTTCCTCATATCTGAATGCATTGTCAATACGTTTGTTTTTTTAAAGTAAAATTGTATGAAAATAAGTAATTTTACATTTATACTCATGTTAAACAATTATACATATAATATGGAATAAAAACAATCCAAAAATAACAATTATATATGAACACATATGATCATGATCTTCTTCTTCGATTATAAACGAACTTCATTTTTACTAAGAAAAGAAAATGTTTGGTTTTTTCAAAAAATAATGTAGAAATACATCATCCTAATAAAATAATAAAATATTGATATTAAACACTCTAAAAAAATAATGTAGAAAAACTCATACAAAACACTCTAAAAAAATAATGTAGAAATACATCATCCTAATATCATAATAAAATATTGATATTAAACATCAATATGAGAAGTGATTAGGGTTCTTTTTTATTTTAAAAGCTATTTAAAATAAGCAATATATTAAAATAAAGATTTCTATACCATATATAATTATGATGAAATTGAAAATATGTTATATATGGGGGATAGTATCGGAAGAAAAGATTTTTGATTACATTTAATGCAATTCAGTGATTTGCAATTAAGTGAAAAGTCATGATTTTTTACTTTTTATTTTAAATTGTTTTTTGTTATTTTTAAGTTGTTTGACCATTTAAAAAAATAACTTATTAATTATGATTCAGGCTCATTAAGTTTTAAGTGGAAAAAACAAACAACCCATTATATTCGATAACATTATATACATGCGATCACATGCTACTTATGTACTACCACAAGTAACAATATTTTCGGTGCATCATATACCAGTGTTCTATATATTGTGTCATATATATATATATATATATATATATATATATATATAAACTAAAAAACACTTATTTTGTTTATTTAAATGGATTTCCACCATCCGTCTTATCAATATCAAAAGATGGATGGTAGGGATCCATTTATAAAAAAATAGTAATTTAAAAAAAAATAAAAGTCCAAATGAAAAAAAAAATGATAGAGATCCAGATCCAATCTTCCCTCTATGGAGATGGATGGTGGAGATCCCATATCCCCATCAATGTAGATTGAGATCTCCGTTGATGAAGACGACGCCATCGATGAAGATCTATAGATTTATTTAATTTTTTTAAGTTTTAATTAATTTAATTTTGTTTAAATAAAATAAGTTTTTTAAATCTCATTTTTTTCAGTTTCATTTTTAAATTTTATTTATTTTTCTGTTCTTTCTAACATTTAATTTTAACTTTTTAAGAAAATTATTGGTCAACTAAAGTGCAAGGGTAAAATAGAATTTTAACTAATTATGTAACCATTGACTATCCAAATGTTGGTTAAATAGACTTAAATGAGCTAATTTTAATGATATAAAGACTTTTTTGATGAAAACTAATTCAATGAATACCTGATGTTTTACATTTTTCCAATTATGTAGGGATCAAAATGTAAAAGCCCCTTTGTGGTGGGGCTAAATGAATGTACTTTTATTTATTAAAAAACTTTATTAAAGTGTCCGAGGATTAAAAGATAATTGAATACCTGATGTTTTACATTTTTCCAATTATATAGGGATCAAAATGTAAAAACCCCGTTGTGATGGTGCTAAATGAATGTACTTCTATTTATTAAAAAACAATATTAAAGTTTCTAATGATTAAAAGATATATATAATCTTTCTATTATCGATTCGAATTGATATAAGATATATATATTCCTTGTATATGGACCATTGGATTTAAAAGATGTTTTGACAAGTCCATGCAGCCAAGTCAAAGCATTTAAATCCAATGACCCACATACAAGCAACTGATATATCTTATATAAGTGAACTGATAATAGAAAAATTATATATGTATATATATATATATATATATATATATATATATATTTAGATATCATTTTAATAAACCCTAAAAAGACATCAATCAATTGTATATTAGTTAAATTGATTTTGTTAATTAAATATATATTTAACTACACAAAATACTGGTCTTTCAATATTTGCAATCCAACCAGGGCATCAAATAAATTACTGTGATTTGAATTTTGTTAATTAAATATATATTTAACTAGACAAAATACTGGTCTTACAATATTTGCAATCCAACCAGGGCATCACTCAAATAAATTACTGTGATTTGAACATATGAATGGGTCCATATAAGGAAATTTTAATGCGTTTGCAGTGATTCATCATGGGTGGAAATAGTAAGATGTTAAAGAGACACCATGCATGGTTTAGTAAGTAATGTTTGTTTTTAACACAGGAGAAGGAGACGATGACTCGAGCAGTTTGAAAGCTCAAGGCCACCAATTATTTCCTCCCAATTATAGCGTCTGCTTTGAGTTAGTGAAGCTTGTGTCCAAGGCAATTCTCGTAATTCTGGGACTAGGTATGCTAATTAATGCTACCTGCTTTTATGTTGATATCTTTAATAATCAGAACATCATGACATATCAATTTTATCATGGCAATTAGGATCAAACAAAATAAGGAAAATACGGGAGAAGAAACAGAAGAACACATTGTCTATTCAGGTCATGAATGAACTTCTGAAACGAGCATGTATGTACGAGTATGAAGATGATGGAAAAAAACCCCAACAATCAGCACCCCAACCAGGAGATGAAAGTCATGATGAGACCAAACCGTATGCCTTCATTGCTGGCGGCGACATTACCTTAGCTGAAGATGCCTTCGTAAAGTCACCCAATGCCTTAGCTGAAGATGCCTTACCCACAAGCAATGTTTCAGAAGCTAACCAACACCAACAGAAGGCTGCAAAAGGTTCCCAAGACAAGAATCAAACAGGTAGGTATTGCGGAATAGCTTTTGCTTTAAACTGAACTGATTTTAGAAAGAGGGAATGGTTCAAAATAGCACCATTTGGAAGTTGGATTGTGCAACTAGCACTAATATAATAAGTCTTGTTTTATTAGCACCTAAAAAGGTGTGCTGACGAAAATGCCCCTCCTTTTACTTTTACAACTTTTACTTATCATTTCCGCAGTCAACGTTTTCTCTATTTTTTCTCTTCTTTCAACCGTTCTTCTACTTATCATTTTATCTCCATTCATTTGTAGATCCAATAACTTTTCCATAATTTTTCATTCATTCACAAGGTAATCTTTCAAAAATGCCCAGATTTGAAGAGTAGATCCAATAAGTTTATGCCAGGGTTTGAAGATTGAAGAGTTGAAAAGGTAAATTTCCTCCATTTCAATTGTGGTATGGAAACTTTCACTTTTAATTTATTAGATCTATATGTTGAAGTGAAGCTAATTCTCCATTTCGATCTGGTTTTGTGGAAAAGTCTGTCTTTTGTCGTTAAACTGTCTTTTCTGGAAAACTGGTTTTCTAGAAAATAAGTCCTGATTTCGACACATAAGTGTACTCGTATCGAGACATAATTGTATTTGTTTCGAGACTTATTTATATTATTTTCGAGACTTATTTATCTATGTTTCTAGACTTAATTATTTAATTGTCCCGACTTACTGGGATGAACTACTGTTATTGTTGTTTGTTTCACTAGTTTTATATGGTGAATAATTAACTCTATCGCTTTCGAGACTTATTTAAATAATGTTCGAAACTTATTTATACTCGTAGCAAGACTTATTTATTCGGAACTTATTTATGTCACAACCGAGACGTATTTATATCGTTATCAAAACTTATTTATATCACATGCGAGACTTATTTATATCATTATCGAGACTTATATATATTAAATTCGAGACTTAATTCCATTAATTCGAGACTTACTGGGATGAACTACTGTTATTGTTGTTTGTTTCACTAGTGTTCATATGGTGAATAATGAATTCTATCACTTTCGAGACTTATTTATATCATGGTCGAGACTTATTTATGCTCGTAGCAAGACTTATTTATTCGGAACTTATTTATGTCAAAGCCGAGACTTATTTATATCGTTATCGAAACTTATTTATATCACATGCGAGACTTATTTATATCATTATCGAGACTTATATATATTAAATCGAGACTTAATTCCATTAATTCGAGACTTACTGGGATGAACTACTGTTATTGTTGTTTGTTTCACTAGTTTTATATGGTGAATAATTAACTCTATCGCTTTCGAGACTTATTTATATCATTATCGAGACTTAATTCCATTAATTCGAGACTTACTGGGATGAATCCGAATTACTTTTATTTTTTGACTAGTTTTCATATGGTGAGCAATTTGATTTGATATTGTTATTTGTTTGTAGGACAATGGATCGAGTTAGAATATTGATATCATATAATGGACGATGGAATGAACTACCGGATGGAAGCCAAAGATATGTCGGCGCCATTAATAAAGGTGTATATGTCCGAAAGAATTTGACATATGAAGAGCTGCTGGGGGTTGTGAAGGCCATTGTTAAACATGATCATAACAGATATGAAATTGACATAGAATCAATATCTGTTGGTCCAGACAGTACATGTCGCACTATGATAGCGGATGATGATGACGTTCAGTTTCTATTAGGGGAAGACAAGGTAATTCTGAAAGTGTGTGTTACACTTGTTGAAAGAAGATACGAGGAACGGGTTATGGGTGAAGACATTCAAATCAATCAAACTCCCGTAGAAACACGGCAATCTGATAATAATGTTGTCCATGATTCATACGAGGCAGTTGACCTTGATGCACCTCATACCGGACCTCATTTTGACCATGACTTGGAACCGCAGTTAGACGACCGCTTTGATATTGGTTATGGTCCTGAACAACATGATGCATCAGGAAGACGCGTGGAAGGAGAGCATAACATTTCTAGTTCGAACAATCAAATAACGTGGGTCATCCCTGGATCAAAGTCATTTTCGTTTGGCGACATGAGCACCATGGGTTCTAGTACACCTAACACTATGATTTACAAGGGACAATTAATGTTATTGTTTGACTAGTTAAGTGGATGGTGAATAATTAATTATTTTATTGTCGGGACCTATTTACACCAATTTCGGGACTTATTTAATTCAATACCGGGACTTAATGTTATCAAATTCGGGACTTATTTATATAACCTTCGAGACTTATTTATCATGCATTCGAGACTTACTGGGATGACTAAATAATTGACTTACTAAATAATTGACGATGTCATTACGTACCAGTAAGTCTCGAAATACTTACGCATTGTTTTATTAAGTCCCGACTTTGATAACAATAAGTCTCGAACTTACATAATAAGTCTCGAATAGAGTTAATAAGTTTCGTAATTCGAGACTTACTGGAAGTCCATCCACAATTCAATATAAATGTAATCAACTGTCAATAGAACCATTCAAAAATCCACCCCAAATTTCGTTCAATAATATTCATAATTAACAAAAAATCCATCCATAATAACGTTGGGTCAATAACCATTCCAAAGTCCATTCATACATAACATACAATAACATTCATAATCAACAAAAAATCCATCCATAATAACATTTGCAATAACCATTCAAAAGTCCATCCATACATAACATACTTCACTGGTCTTCAACAATGGAGGAGTTTGAAAATACTTCCACAGCCATTTTCTGTCGCATCTGTGGCATTTGGTCATCAGTCCAATTGAACTTCTTTCTCTTTGCCACAATATGCTCAATCAAAGCTAAAGTGTGTGCTCCACAATTGCCACTATAAAGATGTACATAATTAAAGTCCAGAATACATGTCAAATAAGTTTCGATTTATGCTAATTTAACTGAAACTGATTCTGAGAAGAAATTCAAACAGTAGAACAAATTCAAACAACCAAAATCTACCAAACTACCTGAATCACCCAAACTACCTAAACAATTCAACAAATTCAACGAAATCACCCAACCTACCTAAATCTACCAAACAGTAGAACAAATTCAAAACAAAACAACAAAATCGAAATCAATAACACCACCACTCATTCAAACAACAAAACATGACCACTGAAAATCAAATTCACAAAAACCTAAATCGAAATCAACAAAAACGAAACAAAAATCAACAATATCAAATTTGAAAACAAAACCCAAAAAAAAATACCTCAAATCGAAGCTGGTTTCTATCGACGGGATCTCGATCTACTTGTCGCTGGCGTGTAACCGCTGTCGTCGAAGTCTTCACGGTTGTCTGCCGGTGCCGTACTGTTCGTCGCCGTCGTCAATGGATTCTCGTTGCTGTTTGTTCATCGTCATCGATGGGTTTCTCGATCTACTTGTCGCTAGCGTGTAACCGCTGCCTTCGAAGTCTTCACGGTTGTCTGCCGGTGCCATACTGTTCGTCGCCGTCGTCAATGGATTCTCGTTGCTGTTTGTTCGTCGCCGTCGATAGGTTTCTCGTTGAAGAAACACTTTCCTCAGTCAACGAAGTGAAAAATTTCAAAGGAGGAAAAGTTAAAAGTAAATTATGAAATTCAGATGTCTGTTGCCCTAATATGAGGGTATTTTTGTCCGAAATCAATTTTTAGTGCTATTAAAACAAGACTTATTGATGTGGTGCTATTTGCACAAATCCCACCTAAAAAAGTGCTATTTAAGTTTTTGACCCTTTTAGAAATCAGAATTCTCTTGCTATGCATAACTTCTATCTTATTTTTTGTAGAGAATAAAGAGGAAATCTCAGATATAAAAAAGAAAGAGTCACCAATATTAATAGCAGCAAAGAATGGAATAACAGAAATAGTGGAGAAAATCCTGGATAAATTTCCAGTAGCATTGCACGACATGAACTACGAAAAAAAGAATGTAGTGCTGTTGGCAGTGGAGAACAGGCAACCACACATGTGTATGAGCTGTTACTAAAGAATCATGAAGGCAACAGTGCATTGCACTTGGCTGCAAGGCTTGGAGACCATAAGCCCTGGCTTATTCCAGGGGCTGCTCTTCAAATGCAATGGGACATCAAGTGGTATGAGGTATGATTTAATAACTAAACAAATTTCCATTCTTTAACGTCTTTTGCTGTTAAATGTTCCAGGTATGATTGGGATTTGTTTTTGAAATGCAGAATGTTAAAGACTTCATGCCCTTCCACTTCTTCGTTCGTTACAACAAAGACAACAAGTCCCCAAGGGAAGTCTTCACCGAGACCCACAAAGATCTCGTCAAATCCGGAGGCGATTGGCTGACCAACACGTCCGAGTCGTGCTCGGTCATAGCCGCACTCATCGCCACAGTTGCTTTCGCCACTTCAAGCACCGTGCCAGGTGGGGTCAGGTCAGATAGTGGCAAGCCGACTCTGGAGAACGAGCCGCCATTCAATGTGTTTGCCATCACATCACTCATAGCCCTCTGCTTCTCCGTCACTGCCGTGGTCATGTTCCTGGCCATACTAACGTCTAGATACCAAGAACGAGATTTCAGTAGTGATTTGCCGAGAAAGCTCTTGGTCGGCTTGACATCACTCTTCGTGTCCATAGCCTCGATGTTGGTATCTTTTTGTTCGGGGCATTTTTTCGTTCTCAAAGACAAGTTGAAATTCGCTGCATGGCCTCTGTATGCGCAGTGACGTGTTTGCCTATAACATTCTTCACCATTGCACAGTTCCCACTCTACTTTGATCTTATCTGGGCTGCTTTCAAGAAAGTGCCACAGCGTAGCTACAAATCCATTCCTATTTAAAGTTTAGACACACATACAGTTGCACGGTTTTCGTTTATATGTCTCCTAGTATGCTTGCCTTGTTTATTTCCAAGTTTGTGTGGCTCATATATATATATATATATATATATATATATATATATGGGTGAATTCATTAATAGCCAACAAATTTATGGATTTATTGTTTTTAGCCACATATATAAATTTTCTTGTTGTTATCACTTTTGACCCATTTTGGACATATTGCCCTCAAATGAATTGAAATTAAAAATAAATAAATAAACGTGTTGTTGCTTTAGTTAGGGTTTCGGTTTCCAGAAAGAGAAAGAGGGAGAAGAGAAAAAGAAAAAGAGACCAGAGCATCGCCACCCTCTTGCCGTCGACACCGCCACCTGCAGCGACCTTCCTTCCGATCCCGTCAACATCGCACTTCGCCTTGGCCGTTTTTCTCTCGTTGACGACTTCGCTTGGAGCCTGTCAACGCCGTAGCGTGTTCTGTATTCAAACGGCAAACGATTTTTCGACCTTCAGGTGAGTTCTTACATAATACAATAGTTAATCACTTTTACATATTTTTATCATTCATAAAAATAAGTTTTCTTTTATTTAAAATAATAATAATTGTTGTGTTGGATTTGTTGGGTTTTGATTCGTTTTATGCTTTGGTGTATAAATTAACACGAATATGTGTTTGAGATTTGTTTTCTTTTGGCTTAGCTTCTCTTCCATTCAAGCTTTAAGTGATTTCTAGTCATATTATCAATAATGATAATTTTTTGTTTATTTAGTTGCTGGCTTTTTTTCCCTCTGTTTATTTGCTAAGTTTTTCTTACAATTCTGAAGATTATAATTCTTTGTTCTTTGTAAATTTAACTAGCTTTTAAGTTTTTGTAATCTAGGTACCCTACTCTTAAGCTACTCAATTTATCTAATATTAAGTGTTGCATATACTTTTCAATTGTTTTTAAATTTTATACATGTTATTTTGGTTCTTCTTCCATTTTACAATTGTGATGTGAGTTGGACTCTTTAGCATTTGAGGTTAGTGATTTCAAACTTTTTTGGACTTCAATTTGATATTTTGTTGTTTTTACATGTTTGCTTTGTTAGATATTGTGTTTTTTTTTGTAGTATTTAGGATATTGTGTTATTTGACAGTAGTTAGGATATTGTTTGTATCAAATGTGGGTTGCAGAGAATTTCATTTGATCAATTCGTGATAAAGTCGGAGCAGATTTCTCAGGAGTAGCAATTGATACGGTGTAAATGAATTGCAAATTGAAGCTGGTTTCGATATAGTGTATCAAAATATAGTGTAATTAGTAATACATATACAAGAGACAGAGAGTTATAGAGAATCCTTCAATCAGAGTTGTCTTTGGTTGTAATAGTTGAATCTGAAGATGAATTTTAATTTATGTGTCCAGAAATAACTTCCGTCCATTCAACATCATCACCATCAGCTTAGCCCCATGTATATCCAATAGCTTAGTCCATTCACTTATTATAGGCATGTGACTTGAATTGGATTTACTCTTCTCTGATGCATCAATATTTTGTATTTACTTTTTTTTTAACCGTCAGTGCTCTAGTTTATGATTTTTTATAATCACATGAGGTCAAACTCATAAGTAACGTTAGATATTAATAACTAGTTACTATGAAATTAAAAAGCACCTCTTGTTTCATTCTCTATTTTTCAACCATAGGCATCACCCAAAAATTATATGTGTTTAATCCCTTAGTCTTTGGTTTGTGTTTTGCTTTTGTGAACCCTTGGTGTGAGATTGTCCTTTTTTTTTAGATAAGCCTGATTGACTTAGGTGAAATTCTTGTTTTTTCTTTGGTAGTGAAGCATTCCTAGAGCGACATTTGGAGGTTTGTTTGAGTGAAATTAGCTATTCTATTATTCTGTGATTGAAATTAGCATTGCAGTTATTTCACCTGATATGTCTTCTATATTGATTTTGTGTTACTACAGGATGAAAAGGATCGGAGAATACAAGAATTGACAATAAGAGAACTTGAAGATGAGCAACAACTCGAGGATTCAGATGGTGGATATGTCTAGTTGTTTTTGCTAGGATTTAATAGATTTAGAAAGCTGTACATTTCTTTTTATCGCTTTGTTTGATGCCCCTCTCATGTCAAATTGTTTGATTGTATCCCATTGTTATGGGAACAACATTACATGTGCAATGGAAATAAAACATGGTTATTTTAGTTCATTATTCCATTCTCAGAGAAGTTATTTTGATGTCCTACATGAATTTAAAGAGTAGAAATAATCAAAAGCTATGAATTTTTTTTTGGAACTAGTGTTTCAACTGTGAAAATCAATACTAACTGGTATGTAACTTCAAATTGCACTAGCATGTAACTTCAGATTGAACTAGCACGTAAGTTTTTGCATGTAACAATACTGGAATTTGTTTTCGGTACAGGTGTCTTTCAACTGTGAAAATAAATACTAACTGGCATGTAACTTCAAATTGCACTGGCATGTAACTTCAGCATGTAAAAATACTGGAATTTGTTTTCAGACTTTCAACTTTTGAAGCCTGACATGTAACTTGTAATTGCACTCGCATGTAACTTCAAGTTGCACTAGCATGTAACTTGCAGCATGTAAAAATACTGGAATTTGTTTTCAGTCTTTCAACTTTTAAAGCCTGGCATGTAACTTGTAATTGCACTGGCATGTAACTTCAAATTGCATTAGCATGTAACTTGCAGCATGTAAAAATACTGGAATTTGTTTTCAGCCTTTCAACTTTTGAAGTTTGGCATGTAACTTGTAATTGCACTGGCATGTAACTTCAAATTGCACTGGCATGTAACTTGCAGCATGTAAAAATACTGGAATTTGTTTTCAGTATTTCAACTTTTGAAGTCTGGCATGTAACTTGTAATTGCACTAACATGTAACTTCAAATTGCACTAGCATGTAACTTGTAGCATGTAACTTGCAGCATGTAAAAATACTGGAATTTGTTTTCAGTCTTTCAACTTTTAAAGCCTGGCATGTAACTTGTAATTGCACTGGCATAGCATGTAACTTGCAGCATGTAAAAATACTGGAATTTATTTTCAGCCTTTCAACTTTTGAAGTTTGGCATGTAACTTGTAATTGCACTGTCATGTAACTTCAAATTGCACTGGCATGTAACTTGCAGCATGTAAAAATACTGGAATTTGTTTTCAGTCTTTCAACTTTTGAAGCCTGGCATGTAACTTGTAATTGCACTAGCATGTAACTTCAAATTGCACTAACATGTAACTTGTAGCATGTAACTTGCAGCATGTAAAAATACTGGAATTTGTTTTCAGTCTTTCAACTTTTAAAGCCTGGCATGTAACTTGTAATTGCACTGGCATGTAACTTCAAATTGCATTAGCATGTAACTTGCAGCATGTAAAAATAATGGAATTTGTTTTCAGCCTTTCAACTTTTGAAGTTTGGCATGTAACTTGTAATTGCACTGGCATGTAACTTCAAATTGCACTGGCATGTAACTTACAGAATGTAAAAATACTGAAATTTGTTTTCAGTCTTTCAACTTTTGAAGCCTGGCATGTAACTTGTAATTGCACTAGCATGTAACTTCAAATTGCACTAGCATGTAACTTGTAGCATGTAACTTGCAGCATGTAAAAATACTGGAATTTGTTTTCAGTCTTTCAACTTTTGAAGCATGGCATGTAACTTGTAATTGCACTGGCATGTAACTTGCAGCATGTAAAAATACTGAAATTTGTTTTCAGCCTTTCAACTTTTGAAGCCTGGCATGTAACTTGTAATTGCAGGCATGTAACTTCAAATTGCACTAGCATGTAACTTCAAATTGCACTAGCATGTAACTTGCAGCATGTAAAAATACTGGAATTTGTTTTCAGTTTTCAACTTTTGAAGCCTGACATGTAACTTGAAATTACACTGACATGTAACTTCAAATTGCACTAGCATGTAACTTGCAGCATGTAAAAATACTGGAATTTGTTTTCAGCCTTTCAACTTTTGAAGTCTGGCATGTAACTTGTAATTGCACTTGCATGTAACTTGTAATTGCACTTGCATGTAACTTCAAATTGCACTGGCATGTAACTTGCAGCATATAAAAATAGTGGAATTTATTTTCAGTCTTTCAACTTTTGAAGCCTAACATGTAACTTGAAATTGCACTGGCATGTAACTTCTGTCATGTAACATTACTGGAATTTGTCATCAGTACAAGTGTCTTTCAACTGTATAAACAACCGTGACTAACTGACATGTAACTTCAAAGTGCACATACATGTAACTTCAAATTAAAACATCATTGCTAACACATACTTGAATCTTACTTAATAAAGTCTAAAATACAAAATATAAGAATTACAACATCATTGCTAACACCTAAGTCGTACCACCAACTTCCGATGGCAATGGACATTTCTGTGAATTGTGGCTTTCTTCTCCACGTTTCCTACACCTGTACGATCTACGTGGTCGCTTCGATGTTGCAGATGTTGCAGATGAACATGGTTGAGGAGCCTGACATGGTTGAGGATTCTTACAATTCTATCGGTTGTAACCAGATTTTTTACAAATCTTACAATTTCTGGTCTTTCCATTTCTATGTTCCCCGACAGATTTAAATCTTTTCTTTTTTGGCCTTCCAACTTGCGCACGAAAAGGTGGCGGATGAACAACCTTTGATCGCACATCTTGAGGAATATTCCATTCACTATGATGTCTAACCAGGAAGATGTTCCCAGAATATGCTTCAAGCCAACTAGTAGTTTTGTAGCAATCCCCACAAAAATCTGGAAAAGGCTTCTTCGTGTACCTACAAAATAAGAGATTATGAGTAATTAAATGAATCACATTTATTAAGATGCTAAGATGCAATGGGACAAAAGGATAATAACCTTATTGCGGCTAATGCATGGCGACATGACAATTTATCAACTTGAAATTCCGTACAGCTACAAGTCTTTTCAGAAAGGTTCACCAAACCATCTTTATTTCCATCCTTCACATTGCAACATTTGTCTTCATTGCGGCATGGGCGATGAACAAATATTCAAACTGATTTGCAACATTTGTCTTCATTGCAATAATATTCAAACTGATTTGCAACCCATATTTCTGCATGTAAAGTATTTACATAAACATTTAAACTTGCTGGGAACTGACATGTAACAAAACAATAAATGATGGCATGTAACATGGGTACAAAAAATTACAACTGACATGTAACTTACAAAAACACTAGCATGTAACTTTAAAATAAACTGGCATGTAACTTACAAATACACTATCATGTAACTTACAAATACACTATCATGTAACTTACAAATACACTAGCATGTAACTTTAACATAAACTTGCATGTAACCTAGGAATAAAATATCATAGTAGCAGGTTTCACTCTAAACTTACAAAAACACTAGCATGTAACTTTAAAATAAACTGGCATGTAACTTTAAAATAAACTGGCATGTAACTTACAAATACACTATCATGTAACTTACAAATACACTATCATGTAACTTTAACATAAACTTGCATGTAACCTAGGAATAAAATATCATAGTAGCAGGTTTCACTCTAAACTTACAAAAACACTAGCATGTAACTTTAAAATAAACTGGCATGTAACTTACAAATACACTATCATGTAACTTACAAATACACTAGCATGTAACTTTAACATAAACTAGCATGTAACCTGGGAACAAAATATCACAGCAGCTGGTTTCACTCTAAATCGAAACCGATCTATTTATCTTCATATCAAACATAATGATCCTTGTAAAAAACAAGTGGGTAAGAGATACATACCGTTGAAAAACATCGTTTGGCTTCGGATGGTGGTGTCTTCTTCACAGTAGAAAATTTCAGCTCTCACCATATACTTCTTGTCAAGAAATTTCAGCTTCTTGCCCACAAAATTTCAACTTGTTGCCCAGAAACTTTCAGCTCTCACCAGAAATTTCGTTGCCCAGAAATTTTGTTGAGACTTCGTCTTGCCCGGATTGAAGATTTCGTGAGACCGAGATTAAAGATTTCGTGAGAGAGAGAGAGAGCTGAAAAATTTCATGAGAGAGAGAGCTCAAAAATTTGTGAGAGAGAGAGAGATATTTTTGGGTGAAAAACATATTGGAGGGATTTGGAAATAAGAGAACAAAATTTTGGGGGGAAATATTGAAGGAAGTAAAGACAAAATAAGGGTATATTTGGAAGTTCAAGCCTAAAAATGATAAGTATTATCAAAAATATTTATTTTGCTAAAAACAATAAACTCATAAATTTTATGATCATTTCTTGCAATTTCCTTATATATATATATATATATATATATATATATGTAAGAACCTCATTTCTATGATTGGCTTATTTCATGACAAATCACATTGGGATTATTTGTAATGGGTAGCTAAGGTATTATTGTAGTTCTTCATCAACAAGCTTCCAAGATCCCTTAGTGCTTCAAGAGAGGTAGTTTACTTGACTTGACTCTTTTGAAGAGATTTTAGTTGCACACACTCACTTGCATGCATTATATTCTTGATTACATGCTATTGAATGATGCATTGTATGCCATTCATCACACTCCACACTTGCACATTTTTGCATATTAGATTAGTGTGTTGAGTCTGCCTGGAAAATAGGATTTTCCTCTTTACCGCGGTGCAGGTCACTTTCTGGGCACCTGCCTCTGTAGCGGTCTCAACAACGGTTGGTTCCAGAAGGTGCATGCGTTAAAGACCGCGGTCTGTGCACTTGTATGCGCAGCGGTCCATACCGCGGTATACTTCAGCAGGCCCATGCCGCCTAGACCACGGCATGTGCTTTGCATGAACAGCGGTCCCCGACGCGATGTTGTCCAGTAGGCACACTGCTGCATGTACCGCGGTCTGGGCACGTACCTGAGCCACGGTCCATCAAGCGGTAATGACGGGATTTTGATTCCCAAGCCCAAAACGACGCAGTTTTTTCTAGGGTTTCTATATATATGTTCTCTTCTTCCCCAACTCGTTTTAGAGCTTCAAGAACTCATTTTTAAGAGAGAGAACAACCGTTAGAGAGAGAAAGCTTCAAGCTTTGTTCCTTGACTCTCCAAACACAAAACCCATCATCTTCATGCATTTCTAAGCATCTTTAAGGCATTGGTCTTCATCATTAGTTGACTTGGTAAGTTGAACAAAAACTCCATCTTTATCATTTGTTCATACTTTCCAAGATTGTGTTTTTATTGTATTTATTAGTTGATTAAATGCTAGGACTCTATTTAATGCATCTATTTATGAGTTCCTTTGTATGATTGGGGTTGTATTGTGATAGCTTGCATATAGGACATATTTGCCCTTTAGCTAATTAGGACTCATTGATTGCATTTGTTAATTGCATTTATTGTCCTTGCCATTTTATGTGACAACATGTGTTGATATGGCTTTGTTTGATTACTAGAGTTTAGACTTGCATATCTATATCTAGTTAGGTCTTTATGAGCATTCATATAGACATTGATATCTAGGATTTGTACTTAGTGTCATATTTAATCCCTAGATAAGCATTTAGTGTTGCCTAGCATTATTTTCATTTTGAGTATTCATATATTCACTTAGGTTGTTAATCTCATCTTGAGAGTTAAGTCTTGTGACTACAAGGTGTAGTGCACAAGCAAGTGAAGTCTTGCAACCAAGGTGTGGTTGGCAAGCAAAGTAATCAAGGATTCACTATAAAGGCCCGTTGGGTAGTAGTGGTGGGTTAGTGACCGAGAATGGTGTGACTAAAGGTCAACCTAGGTTGTAAACATCATTACAATAGTGGATTTGAGGATCGTGTGTGGCTAGAAGGATAGCCTGTGGTTTTTCCCTTTGTTTAAGGGTTTCCACGTAAAAATCAAGTGTTATTTATATTTCCGCACTTTTACTTGATTTTGTATGTTTGATTTATTTGGGTTATATGTTTAATATTGACTAATCGAAAAAGTTGGTAATAATCGATCAACAACCCATTCACCCCACCCCCCCCTTCTAGGTTGTAGACACACGTTAGAGTAGTATTTTCAATTGGTATCAGAGCGGGTTCCTAGATATACTTAGGTGATCCTTGCTCTTGATTGTGTGTGTCTTGCATTTGTGTGCATTTTGTTGGTTGCATTCAGTTGCATTCAGTTGCATTCATATTACCCAAACACTATGAGTGACTTTGGGATGAGTAATGAGGGAGCATCGAGCACACGACCTCCTTTGCTCAAGAGGGACAATTATGCCTCATGGAAAGGCAAGATGGAGTCCTGTATTTGCCAAATAGATGACCGTGCATGGATGGCAATTGAGGATGGCTACACGCCTCCAACTATGACCACCGAAGATGGAAGTGAAGTCTCCAAGCCCAAGGCTCAATGGATTTCCGAAGAATTTGAAGCTTCGAAGTGGAACAACAAAGCAATGCATGCTTTGCTTTGTGCAATAGATGAGAGCCAATATAAACTCATCCAAATCACCAAAAATGAACATGAAGCTTGGAGGATCCTAGAGACGGCACATGAGGGAACTGAAGTGGTTAAGGATTCCAAGCTCCAAGTCCTCCAAGCACAATTTGAGACGATCAAGATGGAGGAGCATGAGTGCTTTAATGACTTCCAAGTGAAGTTGATGGACATTGTGAATCAAAGCCATCAACTAGGTGACCCATATTCGGATAGGAGGATCAAGCAAAAGATCATGAGGTCACTTCCCGCTAGATTCGAATCCAAAGTGACGGCTCTTGAAGAAAACAAGGACTTCAAGACTATGAAGCCAAGTGAAGTGATTGGAAGGCTACTTGCCTATGAGTCTAGACGGGGTCCTACCTCCTCACCTCCCAAGAAGCAAAAGGGGTTAGCCTTGAAGACCTCCAAGATTGGGAGGGGGGATGATGACTCGGATGAAGATATGGCTCTAATGGTGAAGAGATTCAAGAAATTCTTGAAGCTACAAAAGAGTGGCCATGGCTCTAAGGGAAATGACTTCAAGAAGAAAACCCACTTCAAGAAGATTGAGCCAAGTCAAGAGAAGCCTTCAAGAACGGGGATTTAATGCTTTGAATGTGAAGGATTCGGGCATATCTCTAAGGATTGTACTAACTTGAAGGACAAGAGAAGAGGAAAGGCAATGGCTATCTTATCAAGTGATAGTGAGAGTGAAGAAGATTCCTCGGATGATGAAGAACTTGTCATTAACTACATGGCCTTTGGAGCCTCCTATGTGGAAGTAGAAGAAGGCAAGAGTGCCTTGTCTTGTGACCAAGGCGAAAGTCTTGATGAGGAAGTTGACTCACTTGATGAGAGGCAAAGTGAAAATAGTGTCTCATTCCCTAGTGTAGGAAGTGACTCTAGTAATGAGAAGTCTTCTCCTCACTCTAGAGAAATTTATGAAGACATGGACCTTGAAGGCTTCATCAAACACTTTGAAGACTCTAGGTTGAAAAAGAAAAAGGAGATTCAAAAATTAAAGGAGGAGAATCTCAAGCTTTCAACCAAGGTAACTCACTTGAATGAAGAAGTGAGGAGAGTCAATGAAAGTGAAGACAAGATGAAGAAGGAGCTTGAGGAAGCCAAGGAGTTGCTTGCCAAAATGACCTCCGGTACCGAAAAGCTTGACCATATGTTGGGCATTGGAAAGAAGTCCAATGATAAGAGGGGCATTGGATATGTTCATGACAAGGAAACTCCCTCCATAGGCAAGACGATGTTTGTCAAGGGAAATAGCGTGAAGGAAGCCTCACCTCCACAACATTCAAGGAGGAAGATTGAGCTTGGAGAATCATCCAAGAGTGGCCAAATGAAGATGCCAACAAAGAATGGAGCTCAATCTCAACATTCTCATCATGACCAACCAAGAAGGCAAGCCATGCAACCTCAACCAAAGAGACATCCCAACCCGGTTCATCAACAAAGAAGGAAAGAACCGGTTCAACACCAAAGGCCACATCAAATGCTTGACAAGTCTCACATGACCTTACAAGGATATGGTATGACTCCTCACTTTATACCTACTTGTCATTTTTGTGGTGTTGATGGGCATATTAGGCCTAATTTCCATAGGTACATTAAGAAATGTAGGGTTGAGAGCATGGGGGAAAGAAATAGACTTAAAAAGGCCAATATGCATGTGTCTGTGAAAGCTAGAGAAAATGATCCTAGGAAGTCTAGCAATATGTTGACTAAGACCACTAGGAATGAAAGTATATCACCTAAGTGGATTAGAAAAGATGAACCCGCATGCTATTGTGCTAATATGTCACCCATAGACTCAACTAGGTCTAAAGGGCTTGGTATGTCTATAGGGGCTCTTGCCTCCCATTGACTTGGTTGGAATTGACCCCATTTAGGGAGCTCAAGCAAAGAGAGCAACTTTGCATTTTTGAAATGTGTAAAAATTTGATATACTTTACCCCTTTTTTTTAATTGCTTGAGATACTAGGTTGTACATATATGCTTATATGGTATTTTTATTCAATAAGTGTGTAACCTTACTTGGTTTGCAATCCATGTCACCACTATGTTCAAACATGCATTTTTGGACTAGGAGAATTAATTGGGAAGTACCTTTGAATGACCTATAATTTATCTCCATGACATGTGAACTTGTTTTTATGACATGCTTTAAATGATATGCATGAAATATGTTTTGATTGCTTTAATGCAAATGTGTGTGAATGCAAATGAGAAGACTAATCAATAAGGATCTTGTATCCATGCAATCAATAAGGATTTTATATCCAAATTAGTCTTCTCTCTCTTCTTAATTGTTAATCAAGACTACTATCATACGGATAATTATCCGGAAAAATCTAAAAGGATCTCTTGATCCAATGTCTTGATTTGCTTTTAAAGATTGATATAGTTGTGTGTGCGTTGAAAATTTCTTTTCAAAATACTATATCATGTTTGCTTATGACAAAAGGGTGCAATTTGGTTTGACTTCTTATGGAACACCTTTGATGTTTGCTTTGCCAAATACCATTGTTTTTGACCTGTGATGTTATATGTCTTGCATGCAAAGCAACATTTCACACATTTTACTTTAAATAAAACTCCTTGAATCTCTCTCAATTATTTAAGTTGCATAAAGTTTATGTACATGATTATGCAATCATCTTTTGTGCAAATATCTCTCTTTGCTAAAGCAACCCGATATGGGGAGCTCATTTGCCTATCTCATAACAAAAAGGGGGGAGAAGTCTTGAGAGATTAGGGGGAGCATTGGTTATGATTTGGGGGAGAAGCCTTGAGAGAGAGTAACCATTTAGGGGGAGCATTGCACATGCATTTCTTTATATTGCTTTATTGAGTGCAATTGCCTTTTGTATTTGTTCACCTCACATGCACTTGTTCTTGGAAAGTGCTTTATTGCTATTGTGTGTAGGTATGATGATCTACGGAGAGATTGATGACCTTGAAGACTTAGATCTTAGGTTTCTCTTACTGTAACGTAGAATATATTTTGTTGACCAATAGCTTTATTTTTGTTTTGTGATGATTATTTTGTGAGTGGTGATTTTGTCATGAAATAGCCAAATGGGGAGATTGTAAGAACCTCATTTCTATGATTGGCTTATTTCATGACAAATCACATTGGGATTATTTGTAATGGGTAGCTTAGGTATTATTGTGGTTCTTCATCAACAAGCTTCCAAGATCCCTTAGTGCTTCAAGAGAGGTAGTTTACTTGACTTGACTCTTTTGAAGAGATTTTAGTTGCACACACTCACTTGCATGCATTATATTCTTGATTACATGCTGTTGAATGATTCATTGTATGTCATTCATCACACTCCACATTTGCACATTTTTGCATATTAGATTAGTGTGTTGAGTCTGCCTGGAAAAGAGGATTTTCCTCTTTACCGCGGTGCAGGTCGCTTTCTGGGCACCTGCCTCCGTCGCGGTCCCAACAGCGGTTGGTTCCAGAAGGTGCATGCGTTAAAGACTGCGGTCTGTGCACTTGTATGCGCAGCGGTCCATACCGCGGTATACTTCAGTAGGCCCCTGTCGCCTAGACCGCAGCATGTGCTTTGCATGAACAGCGGTCCCCAACGCGATGTTGTCCAGTAGGCACACTGTTGCATGTACCGCGGTCTGGGCACGTACCTGAGCCGCGGTCCATCAAGCGGTAATGACGGGATTTTGATTCCCAAGCCCAAAACGACGCAGTTTTGTCTAGGATTTCTATATATATGTTCTCTTCTTCCCAACTCGTTTTAGAGATTCAAGAACTCATTTTTAAGAGAGAGAACAACCTTTAGAGAGAAAGCTTCAAGCTTTGTTCCTTGACTCTCCAAACACAAAACCCATCATCTTCATGCATTTCTAAGCATCTTTAAGGCATAGGTCTTCATCATTAGTTACTTGGTAAGTTGAACAAAAACTCCATCTTTATCATTTGTTCATACTTTCCAAGATTGTGTTTTTATTGCATTTATTAGTTGATTAAATGCTAGGACTCTATTTAATGCATCTATTTATGAGTTCCTTTGTATGATTGGGGTTGTATTGTGATAGCTTGCATATAGGACATATTTGCCCTTTAGCTAATTAGGACTCATTGATTGCATTTGTTAATTGCATTTATTGTCCTTGTCATTTTATGTGACAACATGTGTTGATATGGCTTTGTTTGATGACTAGAGTTTAGACTTGCATATCTATATCTAGTTAGGTCTTTATGAGCATTCATATAGACATTGATATCTAGGATTTGTACTTAGTGTCATATTTAATCCCTAGATAAGCATTTAGTGTTGCCTAGCATTATTTGCATTTTGAGTATTCATATATTCACTTAGGTTGTTAATCTCATCTTGAGAGTTAAGTCTTGTGACTACAAGGTGTAGTGCATAAGCAAGTGAAGTCTTGTAACCAAGGTGTGGTTGGCAAGCAAAGTGATCAAGGATTCACTATAAAGGCCCGTTGGGTAGTAGTGGTGGGTTAGTGACCGAGAATGGTGTGACTAAAGGTCAACCTAGGTTGTAAACATCATTACAATAGTGGATTTGAGGATCGTGTGTAGCTAGAAGGATAGCCCGTGGTTTTTCCCTTTGTTTAAGGGTTTCCACGTAAAAATCAAGTGTTATTTATATTTCCACACTTTTACTTGATTTTGTATGTTTGATTTATTTGGGTTATATGTTTAATATTGACTAATCGAAAAAGTTGGTAATAATCGATCAACAACCCATTCACCCCCCCCCCCCCCCCCCCCCCCCCCCCCCCCCCCCCCCCCTTCTAGGTTGTAGACACACATTAGAGTAGTATTTTCAATATACATATATATATATATATATATATATGAGAAAATACCTCTTTTTTGTCAAAAATTTAGTAGTTTTACTAAATTTACCCAGAATTAGTAAATTTATTGTTTTTACCAAACAATCCACTGTGGAGACTAAAATGCCTCTCATTTTTCCATTACCCATGTTTTTCTTTTTTTCTTTCTTTGACCAATCATTTATTTATTTTACTTCTCTCTCTTCTTTTTCTCCCAGAACGATTCTTCTTCTCCAATTTTTTTTTCTTCTCCAGATCGATTATTCTTCTTAATTTCTTTTTATTCTTTTTGTTGGGTCAACGATCTTCTTCTTCTCCAGATCTATTCTTCTTCATAATTTTTTTTCACCTCCAATCATTTAAAAAAAGTTTTTTTGATGAAGAAGAACAGATCTGGAGATGGGTTTTGTGGTGGTGGTGTTGGTCATGGGTTTGTGTTCGTGATGTACTGATGTGGTTTGAATTAAAATTGATTTTGGTGAATGGTACCGATTTTGGTTTGAATGGTAATGATTTTGTGTTGGTGATGTATTGATTTTGGTTTGAAAATTGATTTTGGTGAATGGTTTGATTTTGTTCAAAGGTATTTTAGTTTTTTAATTTTTTTATTTACTTTTTTATATGAAGAGATTTGAAAATCCATCAAAATATCTTCAAATCTGGAAAAACATTTTGTTAAAATCTGGAAAAAAAAATTACAGATTTTGTTAAATGTTTGTAAAATGATATTTTAGAATGTTTGTTAATTTTGCTTTCCAGATTTTTGTTTAAAATGTTTGTTAAATGTTTATTTTGAACATTTTCCGGATTATGTTTGTTAAATTTTTTTTCCAGATTATGTTTTTTTTAAAAAAAAAAATTCCAGATTTTGTTCCATTGAAACAAAAATTCCTTCCCAAAAAAAATGACATTTACTAGAGATCCATTGATTCAAAGATTTTTTGTTTTTTTTTTTGTATGAGGAAATCTGGAAAATTTCCAAATCTATTCCCAAATCTATTCAAATCTGGAAATTTTTCCATATTTCTTTAAACACACCAAACCACCAATTAAACACACCACATCAACCCAATTAAACACACCAGGCAGACCAATTAAACACATCAGGTGTAAATCAATTAAACACACCATGACAACTCAATTAAACACACCAGGTGTAAATCAATTAAACACACCACGACAGTCCAATTAAACACACCAGGGCAACTCAATTAAACACACCAGGGCAGATCAATTAAACACACCAGGCCGGACAACTCAATTAAACACATCATGGAAAATCAATTAAACACATCAGGGAAACACCAAATTAAACACATCCGGGAAGAAGAAGAATAATACTAGAGGTTTGGGAAGAAGAAGAAGAAAAAGAAAAAGAAAAAAAAAGAAAAAAAGTTGATTTTTTCTGGGAAGAAAAAGAAAAAGAAAATAGAGACATTTTTTTATAAAGAAGGGCAATTTTGTCCAAATAGTGGATATTTTGATAGAAACAATAAAAATGTTAATTTTGGGTAAAAAAAATAAACCCACTAATTTTGTTGTTAGTTTTAAAGTTCACCATATATATATATATATAGAGAGAGAGAGAGAGAGAGAGTAAACTTTATAAATAACCAAAAAATTAGAAGGTTTATTGTTTTTACCCAAGATTAGTATTTTTATTGTTTCTACCAAAAAAATCCACTTTTTGGATAAAATTGCCCTTCATTTTATTTTTGTCATGGTGTGTTTAATTGAGTTGTCCTGGTGTTTAATTGGTCTGCCTTGGTGTGTTTAATTGGTTGTCTGATGTGTTTAATTGGTCTGCCTTAGTGTGTTTAATTGGTGGCCTGATGTGTTTAATTGGATCTTCCCTAATGTGTTTAATTGGATTGCCGTGGTGTGTTTAATTGGTGGTTAGATGTGTTTAATTGGTCTGTCATTGTGTGTTTAATTGATGTCATGGTGTGTTTAATTGATTTACACTTTGTGTGTTTAATTGGTGGCCTGATGTGTTTAAAGAAATCTGGAAAAAATTTCAGATTTTAATAGATTTGAAAATTTTTCAGATTTTCTCATACCAAAAAAAATTAAAACAATCTTTGAAGATATCTGTATAGATTTTCAGATCTTTTCAAATAAAAAGGTAAAAAAAAAAATTAAAAACTAAAAACCTTTGAACAAAATAAAACCATTAACCAAAATTGATTTTAATTCAAACCAAAATCCACCAACATCATCAACTGAACCATATCAGTACATCACCACTACAAACCCCATCATCATCAAACCCAAAACCAACACCACCACAAAACCCTAAATCAATTCAACCAAATTCAAGATCTAGATCTCTTTATATATATATATATATATATATATATATATATAATTGTGGATATGGAGAAAACACCATTGGAGACGGCTGGAGACGAGGCAGCGACCACCGGAGATGAGACAGCGACCACCGGAGACGAGGTTATCGGTGCGGCTGAAGAGCGGCGATAGTAAGAGAATGAAGAGAGAGATCGAAGAAAGAAGAGATTGAAGAGAGAAGGTTTCGTAGTGGCCGGTGTTTTCGACGGCTGGGTTTGGCTGGAGATGGATTGAAGGTGGTGTCGGCGGCATGGAGGGAGGCGGCGGCAGTGATGGGTGTGGTGGGTTTTTTTGTTGGTTTTGCTGGGATTGAAGAGAGATACGAGAGAGAAGAGATTGAAGAGAGATAAAGAGGAAGAGAGAGAAGAAAAAATGTTTCTATAGGGATAATGAGGGGTATTTCAGTCTTCACAGCCATTTATTGGGTAGAAACAATAAATTTACTAATCTTGGGTAAAAATAATAAACATCATATCCATTTATGGACTTTGCTTTACAATCTCTCTTTCGATCGGCTTTGAGAGTTGTTGTTTGAGCATCTGTCAAGTCCCCTTTCGGCTTCTTTGGATACGAGTTCTGTATATCCATCTTCCACAATATCCATGACATCTTGAGAGCCTAATAGAGCTCTTATTTGTATGCACCTATTGTCATAGTTGTCTTTGGTGAATTTCGGGATGACAATATGCGCGTTTTTGTTGGCCATCGAGACTTGAAATACTTAGATAACTATCCTGAAGTCTGAATTTGCAGAAACCGAATGCACGGTTACGTCCAGAATGGTCCAAAATGTTGGAAACTAGTCTGAGTTTGTCGAAAACCGAGTTTGGAAGCGTCTGAAACGAGCTGTCAAACTTTTGACAAAAGTCAACCAAAAGATAACGGAATATTCTCTTTTGGACAGAATATTCCATGTGGTTTAACGTCATTAGTGACGTCAGCATGCGTCAGCAGATCGGGATCTGGGTCGGTCAGCTATCGGGTCGGATCATGCAGGTCGGGCGAGGAAGACAACCGGCGCTTGTTGGTGACGCGTTTGAGAATTCGGCTGTGCGTGACAGCGTGTGAGTGCACTCTCCAACTTAAGGCGGCGCGTGCGGCTTATCTGAAGCTTCTATTTGGGTGAATGTTTCACCGGTGAACTTCTGGAGATGAGACGAACACACTGGTATGCTCAAAAAATAATTTTGAGCACTTTGATTTCTGGGCCAATTCGGTTTTGGCCTCTGTTTTCCGAATTTCTGGCTCTCCTGGACTCTGATACCACTGTTGGTGGGAGGGTAAGCTTGAGGTCACTTGTGGTGCACCTCTGAGAGAGATTTCAAACACTAAAAGAATGAGAAACTCTAAACTCTCTTTATTTCTCTCAATATTTTCTTACACCACTCCATACTTTTACAATACAATATTCATCCCTTTATATAGGGAACTGAGATAAGAAAAACACAAACAAAATAAAGTCAAACAATGAAACAAAGTCAAAGATAAGCTTCAATTGTTTGGTGGTGGTAGTTGGGGGTTGGTAAGAGGTGGCGACTGGACGGTGGCGGCTGGACGGTGGCAGCTGGAGGTGGCGGCTGGAAGTCAAGTTTAATTTTCAACAGAATTGTCTCTTGGGGTAGTGATGCAGACCGGAATGGAACTCACACCCATTCAACAAACAAGGGTTTCTAATTTTCTATAATCCCGCAGTATTGCAGAAAATAAGAGATAGATTGAGTTTAAACTACTCAAGAAGTTTTTATTTCATCAAATTCTGTTAACCTCAAACAATTACAACCAAATAAATAGAAAAGTTAAACCCTAAAACTCCTAAAACATCTCCACTAACTCGGGAAACAATCCCGGATTAAATGCAAAAATAAAAGCTAATCAAAAAAAAATCCCTAATTGCCGCGCACGAAACTTTAAGTGGCCGCAGAACAATCTAAACGGCATTTTTTGGACCTCTTCTAGTTTACGGTGACTAATTGTAGAGAACGATCTAGGCTTTTCGAAAACATATTATAATAGCGATTCTGAGCCAGTATGCGAAAGTTGTGACCCCGCAAAGACCCGTTTTGGGTGCTCTAAGCGGCCCAAATACAAGTTTGCAACCCCATCCGCATCAGGTTGACTCTTATTTTGTATTTAATTTATTTTTATGAAAGGAAAAAAAAGAGGTGGCTATATCGCAACCTATAAAAGTTCTTGCTACACCCATATTAATGAATTTTTTAATTGTTAAAATACTCTTATATACAATTGTGAGAGTTTCTCCAAGTAGATCTTTTGAAGTAGATCTTCTATAAGTAGAGCTTTTAAAGGAAAATATTTGGTCGTTTGATTGACAATTAAAAAAGCTATTTTAAATGATAAGATTACCAAAATATTTTTGAAAAAAATTAAATGATAAGGTTGTATTAGACATTTTAGATTTATTAAAAAAGCTCAAAAATGTCTACTTGGAAAAACTTTAAGAGCTTGTTTAGTTAGGCTTTTGAAAAACCTCTATTGGTAAAAGATCTACTTGTAGTAGATATATTATAAATAAAGTTTTTGGAAAAAAAAAATTTATAGTTGTTTGCTTAATAGATTTTTTTTTAAAAAAAATGTCTATTTGAAAAAGTATCTCCCCATAAGCTTTTGTCTAGTAGAGGTTTAAACTCTACTAGCCTCTACTCAATTTAAAATAGACAATCTCAAAAAGACCAACCAAATAACTATAAAAAACTCAAATAGACGTTTGTAAACAAGCACTAAATTTGAGCTTCTCTTAGTAGATGTAAAACAGTTTTTTTATCATTCAAAAGCTGTACTGAGTGATAACCAAATAACACAAATCTTTTTGAATTAAAAAAGCTTTTTTTTTCCAGTAGAAAAGTTCTTTCAAAAGGGCAATAAAAAAACTGTTTTTGAGATTTTTTTTAAAACACTAAAATGTCTAATATAACCCTATCATTTAATTTTAAAAAAAAAAATACTTTGGTAATCTTATCATTTAAAAGAGATTTTTTTAATTGACAATCAAACGACTAACAACTTTCCTTTAAAATCTCTACTTGTAGAAGATGTACTTCAAAAGATCTACTGCTAAAAGATCTATTTGAAGAAGTTCTTCCAAACGGACCCTAAAGCATTTATCCAAAGCAGTTGGCCCAATTCTATGATAAATTGATAAGCCAGTACTTGATCATATACTTGAGGATAGTTTTGATATTTTTAAGGGAGATGAAGTAAAAATAAAATTTTTTTTTTTTTTAACTGGGTGTAGCAATATTTTGTATGGGTGAGGATAGGAAAAAAAGTTGGAAACTAGAAAAAGAAAAAAGAAAAGAAAAAGAAAGGTTAAAAAATAAATAAAAAATAAAAAATAAAAACTATACATTACATGTGTGTGATTACTGATTAGTGACCACCACATGATATTCTCTTTAATATGCTTGAACCGTTAAAATCACATGAGTACATGAGGCACAATGTGAACAATAAAAATATTCTGGTAGCAAAAAATATTATACGATTGAGAAACACGTCGTAAACCAGAAGCAACGAAACTTGTCTTAGAATCTGAAATTACCGGTCAAAAGACTGGACTAAAGACGATGCCAACATCTGATTTCATGTCTTTAATTGAACTGCTTTAAAGCAAATCAGAAAATGGCTTTCTTTTTAAAAGAAAAATATATCAATTTTCTTCTTTTTATCTCATTGAACTATTGAAGCGAGGTTGGGGTTTTATCTGCAAAAGATATTTCAGTGCTAGGACCTGATTCACGCCATTACAAAATATACAAACTTGAGGTCCACGCTTACTGGGCCCATATATGTACCAAATATCTCCTTTGCATTTACGCTTTTCTTTACTCTCATTAATCATACAGTAATTAGTCATCTATCGACAATAATCACCGACAGATTTACTTACTTCAGTTTAGTTCAAATCTTCTTAAACTTAATTAATAACTCACAAATCTTGTTCTAAACTCATAAGAAATACCGTTTGTTAATCCAGTTTTTTTTTAAATGATGTGGGACATATGGCATGCTATTTGTGCAATAGTACGTGCAGCCATATATGCACAGCCATATAAATTTTTAATTGCTATTTAACGTAGATAATAGAATAATAATCAAACTTTATGATAATTATAAACACATTTTGACCAATATGAATTGAGAACTCTGATTCCTAGCTACTATTTGAGTATAAATTGACAAAGCTCCATAACAATATTCTTGCTACCTCTAACATTTGTGTGTCTTCTGAATAATTGCTAGCAACGTGCAGAACAGCTCCAATCCTTCAACCATGAATAAAGAAAAGAACAAAGAAACTGCTGCTCCTGTTGATCAAACAAAAAGGAGATTGTTCAAAAACGCCATGAAAGGCGATTGGGCTGAAGTTTTTGAAATATACAGAGATAATCCGTCGATTCAAAAGGCCAAGATCACCAGGTCAGGAGGAACTGCATTACACATAGCTGTTTCCGATGGCCGAGAAGATATCGTCCAGGAGCTCGTAAATATAATAAAACCTTCTGATGGCAGTGAAGAGATCGTCGTGGAACCCGTAAATATAATCAAAGCTTCTGATCTTAAGACGGCTGCGCAGGAGGTTTTGGGGATGGAAGACGAGATAGGAAACACGCCACTGCACACAGCGGCGATGCTGGGAAACGTGAAGATGTGTAAATGCATTGCGGAGGTGGATAAATCTTTGATCGGCGCTCGTAACAAAGACAGTGAGACTCCTTTCTTCATGGCTGCTTCTCACGGTCACAAAGATGCTTTCCTCTGCCTCCATTTTTTATGCGAACAATCCAATCACGGTAAAGGCTATGAATATTGTAGAAGGAACAACGGAGAGACCATTCTTCAATGTGCCATCTCTGGAGACTATTTCGGTCAGCCTTTTCAATTTCTTTATTAGTAAAACTCAATATTTTCTTCTTTGAACCTAAAATAATAAATTTCAGTAATAATTAAAAAATTTGGTCTTCATTTTTAGAATTTTATGAAAGTTTAATTTTATATATATATATATATATATATATATATATATATATATTGAGATTGAAGAATGTGTAAATTAAGGTGACATCATATACTAACGATGGTGGTTAGTTTGACAGATTTGGCATTTCAAATAATACACCTCTATGGAGAACTGGTGAACTCAGTGAACGAGCGAGGGTTATCGCCACTCCATCTGCTGGCCGCCAAGCCTTCTGCCTTCAGAAGCGGTAGCCACCTTGGACGTTTTAACGAATTCATCTATCACTGTATGTTTATAACCTATTCATAATTTACAGTACACATTTCAACAAAATCTCTTATTTTCAACCAAATATACAAGCAACATCGTTTTTTTAACTACCTTTATTGAATTGTTAAAATTTATTATATATTTCTCTTAAAATGTCGTCCGAAAATGTTTCTGTAAATTCTAAAGGGAGTAATTACAGTAATTCCCTTGAATTTTGGCCTAATGGACACTACCCTTGAAACATTACAAGTGAACTGACCTTTTCAATATTGTCCTTTTAATAGTTTTCATTGGTATGCTAGCGTACGTAGCGAGTTACTTAATTATTCTGTGTATTGTTATGTGGAAGGCATATTTGTTGACCAACTTGAGGTGAAGAAATCTTATCATTATAATTCTTCGACGCCAAACTTAGATGAAGATAAACCGGATAATTATCCCCCAAACTACAAAACCTGCCACCACTTGATTAGCCTACTGCTGAATGGAATTAAAATAGGTACGTACGTTAATGAAATGAAACCATAATGTACTGTTCTCTTTCTTTGGAAAACATTCCAAAACAATAATGAAGGCATTGCTTTCATTTCATGTTTATATATATCAAATATTCATGTGGTAACAGAGTCAGTACGTACTCCCTTTTTCCAGTAACGCACAGGGCCACAGAGTGTACGTTTGAAAACGAAGGAAAGCCAGATGCAGATGCAGAGAACCCTCGTCCTCTTGAAGGTGAAAAATTCCTATCCTGTTTGAAAGTCATGCATCTTAGAATATTTATTGAGCATGGGAAGAATTTTCATATTTTAAAGATATTAAATATAAACCGATCTTAAAAAATCGATGCCAGTGAGATTCAATCACTACTTGCTAATCTCTTGTACGTACATTACCAACTATTAAGCCAATATTTCAGGAGATAACCAACAGGAACGAAAGGCCGCAAATGGTACCCAAGGCAAGAATAATCTAACGGGTAATGCGGACTAGCTTTTGCTTCGTTTTCGTGTATATGTTTATATAATATGATAAATTCTGAATTAAATTGGAACAATGAATCCGTGAGTCTTCGAAATGAAAATGGTAACATTTTAGGTGCCTTTTATGTTCTATGTTTAAACTGAAATTCAAGTGACTTGATCTTAGAATTCATTAGAAATCTTATCTATTACTGTGAAATATGTTATATTGTGAATGTTTTGCACTTTTATTTTTGGGTTTTTACAATTTAGTCCCTTTCTAATTAGGAAACATCAGTTTTGTACTCATTAATTTATTTTTCAACAGATCATTATATAATTAAAAATAGCTCATTTAGGTCTTACTATTAGTTAATTAAGCTCTACTGTCCATCTTAGAGATGGATGGTGGAGATCAAATTTAAAAAATTTAAAAATTTGAAAAACAAAAAAGATTAGTCTACACCGTCCATTTAGAGATGGAGGTGGAGATTAAGAAATTTAATATATATATATATATATATATATATATATATATATATATATATATATATACAATTTTTCTATTGTCAGTTCGAACTACTCATTATTGAAAAAACAATTACTAAAAAAAATTATTAAAAAAATTAGATAGATCTCCATTGTCCATCTTAGAGATGGATGGTGGAGATCAAATTTAAAAATTTTGAAAATTTGAAAAAAAAAAATTAGTCTACACCGTCCATTTAGAGATGGAGGTGGAGATTAAGAAATTTAATATATATATATATATATATATATATATACAATTTTTTTATTGTCAGTTCAAACTGTTATTATTGAAAAAAACAATCACTAAAAAAAAATTATTAAAAAAAATTAGATAGATCTCCACTGTCCATCTTAGAGATGGATGGTGGAGATCAAATTTAAAAATTTTAAAAATTTGAAGAAAAAAAAAAATTTAGGGGTCGTTTGTTTTTTTGTCTGAAGACTGAACAGTTCTGAATTTTTCTGAAGACTGAATAGGGACTGAAATCTGAACCTGAATGACATGTTTGTTTTTTTTCTTTTTCACATCTGAATGTACTGTCAACATGTTTGTTTTGTAAAAATAAAATTGTCTGAAAATACGTAATTTTACATTTATACCTATACAAATTAAAATAAGTAATTTAACATGCATCATTCTTTATATCATTTTGTAAGTTTTTTTTTTTGCAAATAAAGTTCAATTTAACAAAATAAAAAAATTAATCAGAGAATATAATTTTGCATGTTCTGCAAACAAAGTTTAAGTTAAATTTATTGTCAAAAAAAAGTTCAAATTCAAGTTCAATTTTTATGTTGTCCACGTTTCCGGTGAATATAATTTATTAAACCATTTTTGTTTTTTTGGTTTCCTGGTTCATATGCACTGGAAACCAAATAAAAAAAAGGTTCTTGAATTTTTCATATACAATAATTCTATAACATCTTCAAGCCATGAAATCTACTAAATATGATAGACAAATTTATTGAGCACTATACGAATAGTTAGATAAAAATAAATAAATAAAGTGTTCTTACCGGGATTTGGCAAGAGAGAAATTTAATTGTTCAATCTTTGAAAAATTTCATTAGGAGAAGTAATTAGGTTTTTTTTTCTTTTCTAAAACCTATTTAAATAAGAAATATGTTAAAAGAAATTTTTTTATACCATATCAAATTAAGATAAATTTGGAAATATATCTTTTTTTAGATGATAGATTTGGAAGAAAATATTTTAATTGTAATCCAGTGATATGGAATTAAGTTAAAAGTCAGGATTTCTTACTTTTTATTTTAAGTTGTTTTTTGATATTTTTAAATTGTTTGACCACTTAAAAAAACAAACAAAACAACTTAATGAGTTCAATTCAGACCCATTAAGTTTTAAGTGAAAAAAATAAACAACCCCTTAATCTACACCGTCCATTTAGAGATGGAGGTAGAGATTAAGAAATTTAATATATAAATATATTTATATATATATATATAAATATATATATACAATTTTTTTATTGTCAGTTCGAACTGTTATTATTGAAAAAATAATCACTAAAAAAAATTTATTAAAAAAATTAGATAGATCTCCACTGTCCATCTTAGAGATGGATGGTGGAGATCAAATTTAAAAAATTTGAAAATTTGAAAAAAAAAAAAAGATTAGTCTACACCGTCCATTTAGAGATGGAGGTGGAGATTAAGAAATTTAATATATATATATATATATATATATATATATATATATATATATATATATATACAATTTTTTTATTGTCAGTTCGAACTGTTATTATTGAAAATACAATCACTAAAAAAAATTATTAAAAAAATTAGATAGATCTCCACTGTCCATCTTAGAGATGGATGGTGGAGATCATTTTTAAAAAATTTGAAAATTTGAAAAAAAAAAAAAAAAGATTAGTCTACACCGTCCATTTAGAGATGGAGGTGGAGATTAAGAAATTTAATATATATATACAATTTTTTTATTGTCAGTTCGAACTGTTATTATTGAAAAAACAATCTGTTGACGGTAATTTTTGGATCATTGAAAAGTCAACCGCCAAACATTAACACGTGGGCAGATCGAAGCTTTAACCAATCTAAGGTTGAATAATCAAAGTCTCTTTCTCCACGTGGATGCGATACGATTTGTTCGTATCTATGATTGATAATGTATAAAAGTAGGAAATAAAATATGAATAAAGCATAACACATGTTTTACGTGGTAAAATCCCAATGCGGGGAAACATCCACGGTTGCCGGTAGCGGCGAGAAGAAATCCACTGTGAATAGAATGACTACACGCACAATCTCTCATTCTCTCGAGTAGTTATTATGCTTTTTTACACATAGATCGATAGATCCCCTTAGACTCAGATCATTCCATTCCCCTACACAATGAGATTATGGATCTATTTATATGTGCATAGAACCATAATCCTTGTTGTACAAGTAAGGAAAGGTGGTAGTATTTACTAGAACTTGTTACTTGTTGAAGTCGTACTTAACTCCTTTCCTGTTTCATAGATTTTGTGCATTGAATTAGAATCTTCATAAGATTTCTAGTTGAGTAGTCCGTTTATGACTTATTTCCTGATTGGTGTGCAATCTTCTAGAAGAGCAGAGTTATTACTTGATCTAGACTCTTTGATATGTAAGGGAAATAATAATATTTCCTTATCGAAATGTGGTTCTAGATTCCTTACTTGAGTAAGATTCTTCTTCTTCGTAATTGAATCGTACTTAATCTAATGTTACTATCTTGACTGAGCATCTCTTGGCCGACCGTTTCCCAATCTGACCATGCCTTCTTTCCCCGATCGGTTTTACTATCCGATCGGGTTTAGACCTATCTTGACCGATCGGTTCAGTTTGACCACCCAGTCTAGTAACATCAATTGTGACTTGGTCTAATGTTGACCGGTTGACTTTACCCGACCGTGCTTATTTTATCCGATCGGTTTATTATACCCGACCAGATCTATTTTGCCCGTTCGGTTCATCCGACCACTTGCTAATCACTAGAGACTGTGATTCTTCTCTGATGACGTGGTCTGTCATATATTCCGGATTATCCGATATCTTTACTGACATGTCATGCTACCGAAAATCCCTATAACACGATCACTAAAAAAAATTATTAAAAAAATTAGATAGATCTCCACTGTCCATCTTAGAGATGGATGGTGGAGATCAAATTTAAAAAAAATTGAAAATTTGAAAGAAAGAAAAAATTAGTCTACACCGTCCATTTATAGATGGAGGTGGAGATTACGAAATTTAATATATATATATATATATTTATATATATATATATATATACAATTTTTCTATTGTCAGTTCGAACTGATATATCTTCGAACTGATATAAGATATATCAGTTCCTTGCATGTGGGCCATTGGATTTAAATGCTTTTAACTTGGCTGCATGCGCTTATCAAAGCATCTTTTAAATCCAATGGCACACATGCAAAGAACTGATATATCAGTTCGAACTAACAATAGAAAGACTATATATATAAGTACATATGTATGGTCAGTCTATAGAACACCTATGTATCATACACTTTTAAAAAAAAATTATGTGATCGTGATTTCTTTTAGTGTGATCACATACAACTCACATGCGGCCACATTAAAATGCAAGTCTTGTTTTATTGTGATCATATGTAATTTATATACGATAACATTATTTACATGCGATCACAAGCTATTCATGTACGATAACATGTAACAATATTTTCGGTGCACCATACACCAGTGTTGTATATATTGTGTCATATATATATAAATTTTAAAAAAAACTTATTTTGTTTATTTAAATGGATCTCCACCATCCATCTTATTAATCTCAAAAGATAGATGATGGAGATCCATTTATAAAAAAATAGTAATTTAAAAAAAATAAAAGTCAAAATGAAAAAAAAATGGTAGAGATCCAAATCCAATCTTCCATCTATAGAGATGGATGGTGTACCAGATCTCCATCAATGTAGATTGGGATCTCTGTTGATGGAGACAATGTCATCGATGACGATCCATAGATTTATTTAATTTTTTTAAGTTTTAATTTATTTATTTTTTTAATAAAAATCTTTCTTATTTATTTTTTAAAAAATAAAGTCAGTTTTTTTAATCTCATTTTTTTTCAGTTTCATTTTTAAATTTTATTTATTTTTCTGTTTTTCTTAACATTCGATTTTAATTTAAAAAAAATTTATTGGTCAACTAAAGTGTAAGGGTAAAATAGACTTTTAAATAATTATGTAACCATTGACTATCCAAATTTTGGTTAAATAGATTTAAATGAGCTATTTTTAATCGTATAAAGACCGGTTTGATGAAAACTAATTCAATGAATACCTGATGTTTTCTAATTACGGAGGGACCAAAATGTAAAAACCCCTTTAGTGGTGGGGCTAAATGAATGTACTTTTATTTATTAAAAAACATTATTAAAGCATCTGAAGATTGATTATATATATATATATATATATATATATTCATTTTCTTTTCAGTACGCACTGATATAACTAATATCAATACGTTGCATGTAAACCACTGATTATGAAAAAGTTTTGATAAGTGCATACACTTTGTGTCAAATTATGTAAATCTAATGGTCCACATCCAACATACTGATGAAATTATATCAGTGCGTACTGACATGAAAATTTATATATATATAAATTTAGATATCATTTTAAAAAAAAACCATGAAAAGACATCAATCAATTTTATATTAATTAAATTGATTTTGTTAATTAAATATATATTTAACTACACAAATTATTGGTCTTACAATATTTGCAATCCAACCAGGGCATCATGACACCATGCGTGGTTTAGTAAGTAATGTTTGTTTATAACACAGGAGAAGGAGATGATGACTCGAACAGTTTGAAAGCTCAAGGTCACCAATTATTTCCTCCCAATTGTAGCATCTGCTTTGAGTTAGTGAAGCTTGTGTCAAAGGCAATTCTCGTAATTCTGGGACTAGGTATGCTAATTAATATGCTACCTGCTTTTATGTTGATATCTTTAATCATCTGAACATCATCATGACGAGAAAATCTGGGGTGCACCGCCACCGATACAACACCGATGCAACAGTTGAGTGTTGTACTGGACCACTAAAAAGTTGATATGTGTAAACTTTTAAATTAAATATAATATTTATCCAATATTTTTTAAATAATAATTGCCAGCAGCTGGTGCACGGGTGCACCAAAGTTTTTCTCCATCATGACATATCAATTTTATCATGACAATTAGGATCAAACAAAATAAGGAAAATACGGGAGAAGAAACAGAAGAACACATGGTCTATTCAGGTCATGAATGAACTTCTGAAACGAGCCAGTATGTACGAGTATTTAGATGATGGAAAAAAGCCCCAACAACAACTATCCCAACCAGGAGATGAAAGTCATGATGAGACCCTACCTTATGACGTCTTTGGTGCCAGCATTGTTTCAGGAGCTAAGCAACATGATCAGAAAGATGCAGAAGGTGCCCAAGACAAGAATCAAACAGGTAATGTGGACTAGCTTATGCTTCTTCCTTTTTTTTTTTTATAGAATTGGAGCAATGATTCCACAAGTCTTTAAAATGAAAATTGTAACATTTTAGGTACCTTTTATTTTCTATATATATTTAAACTGAAATTCAAGTCATGATGAACTGATTCTAAACTGCAATAGAAATCTCTTCTGTTATTGTGAAATTTTCTTTGTAATTTTTGTAGAGAATAAAGATGAAATCTCAGAGATGGAAAAGAAAGAGCAGGAGAAAATCCTGGAAAAGAAAGAGGAAATCTCAGAGATAGATAAGAAAGAGTCACCAATATTAATAGCAGCAAAGAATGGAATAACAGAAATAGTGGAGAAAATTCTGGAAAAATTTCCAGTAGCATTGCATGACATCAACTACCAAAAAAAGAATGTAGTGCTGTTGGCAGTGGAGAACAGGCAACCACATGTGTATCAGCTGTTACTAGACAAGACAAACAAGAAAGAAAGTGTGTTCCGAAAAGTGGATCATGAAGGCAACAGTGCATTGCACTTGGCTGCAAGGCTTGGAGACCATAAGCCCTGGCTTATTCCAGGGGCTGCTCTTCAAATGCAATGGGAAATCAAGTGGTATGAGGTATGATTTAATACCTAAATAAATTCCCTACATATCTTTAACGTTTTTGGCTGTTAAATGTTCTTGTATACTAGCTAGACGCAGGTATGATTGGGATTTGCTTTTGAAATGCAGTATGTTAAAGACTCCATGCGCTTCCACTTCTTCGTTCGTTACAACAAAGACAACAAGTCCCCAAGGGAAGTCTTCACCGAGACCCACAAAGATCTCGTCAAATCCGGAGGCGATTGGCTGACCAGCACGTCCCAGTCATGCTCGGTTGTAGCCGCACTCATCGCCACAGTTGCTTTCGCCACGTCAAGCACCGTGCCAGGTGGGGTCAGGTCAGATAGTGGCAAGCCGACTCTGGAGAACGAGCCGCCATTCAATGTGTTCGCCATCACATCACTCATAGCCCTCTGCTTCTCCGTCACTGCCTTGGTCATGTTCCTGGCAATACTAACATCTAGATACCAAGAACGAGATTTCGGTAGTAATTTGCCGAGAAAGCTCTTGGTCGGCCTGACATCGCTGTTCGTGTCCATAGCCTCAATGTTGGTATCTTTTTGTTCGGGGCATTTTTTCGTTCTCAAAGACAAGTTGAAATTCGCTGCATGGCCTGTGTATGCAGTGACGTGTTTGCCTATAACATTCTTCGCCGTTGCACAGTTCCCACTCTACTTTGATCTTATCTGGGCTGCTTTCAAGAAAGTGCCACAGCGTAGCTACAAATCCATTCCTAATTAGACACACACAGTTGTACGGTTTTCCTTGTTTATGCTTGCCTTGTTTATTTCAAAGTTTGTGTGGTTTATACTCTTTTTTTTTTTTAAGAAGTATTATATAAATTTGAGATCTTTTTTTGAAAAGGGGGAGGACTCGACCTGTAACCTCGTGTTAATGGTGTGAGAGGTTTTACTGCTGGATCAACCTTATCCTGTCTTGTATGGCTTATAATTGAGTTTCCCATATGTTTGTATTGATTGTGGACCAATATTATGTTTTGGGCATTAAGAGAATAGTGATTGTTATAAGAAATCATGTGGCATGCAAGAAAACAGTTTTGGTGCATATGTGATAAATGGTCAATTGATGGATAATTTTTTTAAAAAAATCAATACATTATAGATGTTAAATCCATCAAAATCTATGAAGTTCTAGCAAGATTTGGTGCAGGGCTTTATGTTTATAAATCTAAGGGTAAATCGTATTTTAGTCCCCGTAATTTACCTTAATCTGCGTTTAGTCCACGGTTTTTTAGAATTGTAACTTTTAGTCCTTCTGTGACAGAATCCGTTAAAAGGACGGATTCTGACGCATCAGGTGTGTTAAATGACCCTAATGCCCCTAATGTGTGCTTATACCATTGAAAATACCGTTTTACCTTTGATTTTGTCTTGTGCCCCTATATATTTATTAAATAAAATATATATTAAAAAAGGAAAAGAAAAAAAAAATTTAAACAAAAAAAAAAAGATACATCTCCACCGTCCATCTCAAAGATGAACGGTGGAGATATTTCTTATTTTATTTTTTATTTAAATTTAAAAACAGAAATTGAAAATAAAAAAGAATTTTAAAACAAAATAAATTGATCTAAGAAAAAAATTGTAAATTGATCAAAGACTTGAATTTCTCTCTTGAATTTGGAAGAAAAAAACTGATCTAACGTCCGAATATCTCTCCATCTATAGCAAATGATATGTACACACAAAAGGAATTTTGTTTTTTCTCTCTTCAATCTTATGTGTCCCAGAAAAAAATTATTGCGATTTGAAGACGTCGCCCAAACACGAAACTCGTTCCATGTTGACTCAGTCCAGGTCAGGATGGAAGAACTTTCAGATCACATGTTGAATTGACTCGGATGAAACCCTCGAACCGCCGACTCACCCGTTCTAACTCGTTTGTAGTTGGCTCGGTGGTCACCACCACCACACAGACGAACACAAAATCAAAAATTAGAACCAACTTGTAACTGATCTGATCAGCTTTTGGACATGACAGAGAGACAACTTGGCCTTGGCTGGAATTCATCATGCCTCCTATGGTGGTGAGACGATGGACGGATCAAATCTTGAGACGATCTCTTCATCTACTCTCCTTCGACACCTCAGATCCTCACCAACGAGTTCGTCATAGCCGATCTCCTCATGTTCAGTCTATTAGGCGCATACGGCACCGTTCCGTGGCCGTGGTTGCCGCCGCCGCCACTGGTGTTCTTGTGAAGGCTACACAAGAACGAGTCTAGATGAGTAGTATGAGAACACATACAACTCTTCTTCTGGAACGAGATCACGTTGTTCTTCTTCGAGACGGAGATCGACCTGTTAGGAGAGATAGATATGTCTATACAGAAGCGAAAAGAAGAAGCAGTGAGTGATGGAGATGAGTACAGATTGACACGCGTAGGTGACGCGGATCTGTGGGTTGTGTTTCGACGGACTAGGGTGTGGTGTTTGGGCGGTGGTGGCGGCGGCGGCGGTGGTGGCTAGGGATAGAGTTTGGTGAGTTGGAGAAGATGAAGGTGATAAATATGAAGATGAAGATGAAGTAGGAGAGAGAGAGAGAGAGAGAGAGAGTCTGAGAGAGAGGCGGGAGAGAGAGAGAAAGAATGGAGTTAGGGTTTTGTTAATTATTCTTTTTATTTTTTATTTTTTATTTTTTATTTTTTATTTTTTATTTTTTTCATTTATAAAATGACAATTATACCCTTCTGAAACTAAACCTTCTAGAAATTGGTTTGTGAATTTACCTCTTTACCCTCGGTTACTTAACATAATTCAGTGAAACCCTAACGGAATTGGACGGTAGGGACTACAATCCCTATTGTCAGAATAATGATGGACTAAAAATTACAATTCTAAAAAATAGTAGACTAAACACAGATTAAGGCAAACTATAGGGACTAAAATATGATTTTCCCTAAATCTAATTTTTAAATCCATCAAATTTCATCAAATTCCATCAAATTCCATCTTTTAACTAAAGTATGCAAAGTCAATAATTTTTTGAATAAAACTAAATTTATTTGGATATCTTAAAAGTCTGAATTGAATACACTTATATTTTAATGGAATCTTTACAAATCTTGATTGAATACATCCAGACTTTTATAAACTATTTCAAATATGAATTGAATATATTCATACTTTTAAAATCTTTTAAATTTCAACTATTTCTAGATTGAATACACTCCCGTTATCGGTATTTTTGATAGTCAAATTTCGTTAATGTTTAAGTTTCAACAATGGCAGAGGATATAAATATCAATTTTCAATAAAGTAAGAGAAAACCTCAAGTTTGGTGTAATTTGATATATATATGACATGAACTACCAAAAAAAAGAATGCAGTGCTGTTGGCAGTGGAGAACAGGCAACCACGTGTGTATCAGTTGTTACTAAACATGAAAGAAAGCAGCGTGTTCCGACAAGTTGATCATGAAGGCAACTAGGCAAGAGTGCATTGCACTTGGCTGCAAAGCTTGGAGGCCATAAGCCCTGGCTTAGTCCAAGGGGATGCTCTGCAAATGCATTGGGAAATCAAGTGGTATGAGGTAGGATCACTTATTCACTGATTACATTTAACTAAACAAATTTCTCTTCTTTGTTTTCTGCTGTTAAATGTTTCATATAAAACAGTTATTTATAAAATCACTTCCATAGCTACCCTTATTAATTCAGAGCACATAGTCATGAATTTTTTCATTCTGATGATTTTCAGGTGCTGTTATTAGCGTGAAATTATATGGAAACAGTCAATTCAATTTAAAACAAACAGGAAATTCCCTCTGAAATTATTTTGTTGATTTCTATATCCATGTTTTTTAATTACATTTTTTTCTCTTTTAAATTTTCTGTCTTATCCATTTTCATAAAACGAATCTCCATAGACATTTTATCTCTCTTCATAGGTTTTTCTTTTAGGAAAATTGCATTAAAGTACTCTAACTATTACTAATATTGCAACTAGATTGCACTTTTATCCACATAACAGATTAGTACCTTTGACCAAACGGTTGACCGTTAAAGATAACCATTGACCAGTCAAGTACTGTGAAATGATCAAATTGCCCATAAGTAACATATTTTATCTATTATTATAATAAAATTATTTTAAATTAAATGTTTTTCTTAAAATAAAATAAAAAACAGATCTCTTCCTAAAAAATAAATAATTGAAAAAAAAACTTTGAATGGAGGAAATCCTCCCTTGAAGATCTAAAGATCTGCTCTGGAGCAATCTCCATCACCAGATATCCTCCAAAAGTGAGATGTTGAGGGCGGTGGTGGGTGCGGCGCTGGAAGTCAGTGTTTGCTTTGATAAACGTTTCGACAGTGAGGGTAGCGGCGGTGGAGACATGGATTATGTTGGGTTGTTTGTGGTTTGATAAGGGCATTGACAATGGGTGTGGCAGTGGTGGAGTAGAGGCTTTGTTGTGGGTTGGGTTGTCTTGATTGATTATTTTGTGTATTTATTTTGTTGAAATTTGTTTTATCCAGATGGAGATTTGAATTTTTAAATTTTGTTGAAAGTTGGTTTTAGAATTGGTTTTGTTGGAAACTAGTTTTGCAAAAAATGTTTTTTGAGTGTTGCCTGGATGAGTTTTTCTTTTTAGCTTTGGCTGACTCATGTTACAGATCGGACGAACCAAATCTCTTTCTGTTCTTTTTCTTTTGTTTTTAATTAAAAAAATCAAATAAACTGTCTCCTTTACTATAGCTCATCTCTATAGATGACATATGATTCTTGGTTGGTATGTGAACCAGATCTTATGGTATTTCTTTTTTTCTTTTCAAAATAAAAATAAATGTTGAACCAATCTTTCAACATTCAAGCAAATCTTCTCCTATTTTGGAGGAGATCAAACTAGATCTTTCATTCATTGCTATTTAAAAAAAATTATTATCTAATTGTTTTTTATTTTTTTCCTGAATATTTTTATTGTTTTAGTTTCTTTTACAAGTAAAATGACCATGTTACCCTTCTAACATTAAATCCTAAGATAAGTCTAATGGTCAATGCAACGGTCAAGGGTACTTATTTGTATTTTTAGCAAAATTACGGTTTTGTTGTACTTTCACCAAATGTGAAGGTACTTCATTGCAATTTTCCCTTTTCTTTTTTGTCTCATTCATTTGTGTTTCTCTCTCTACAATTTTCTCTCTTCGAAATATTATTCTCCTCGCCGAAACGATTCCAACAATATATTATTGGCAAAAATTTGGTATTATTTTCCTCTCAAAAGTCATTTAAAAATGTTTCCAAAAACTTTACACGATGAAATATCAATATGATTACATAATGAAATATCACCATTGTGTAATGATGTTGATATTGCATCGTGTAGTCATGTTGATATTTAATCGTGTAAATTTTTTGTAAACATATCTCTATTTGAAGATTTGGAAGAAAACAAATCAGAGACCTTCATCAATGGAGGTTTGTTTGCGGTAGAGATTGAACAAACCTCCATCACATACCTCCATTGATGTAGGTCTAACAAACCTCCATCAATGAAGATAGATGAAGATAACTTAAAAAAAATATTTCTCTCACATGTCCAAAAACCATTTTTCTTGGATAAAAATAGTAAAATTATTGAGAAAGTATTATAATATAAATGGTTTTTACCACTTGTGTAATACACACAATATATTCCCACAATCCCACCGCCTCTCTCTCTCTTACTTGTGCGCCCACTTGCCCACTTGAGTCCTCCCACTTGGGTCCTCCCACTTGGCTTGTCATCATCACCATGAAAGTAGGTGATTACCTCCCTAAATTGCTTATAAATATGTTTCATTTTTTTTGTAAATATTGATCACAAAAGTCAATACAAAAGTTTATTGAAGTCAATACTCAAATAATCTCTCTCGCTCTCTCTCTCTCTCTCTCTCTCTCCCTCTCTCCCTCTCTCTCTCTCTCTCTCGTCTTTCGTCTTTCGTCTTTCGCCTTTCATCTGTTACTGTGTTCTTCATCTCATCTCATTTTATTATTTCTTTTATTTTATCACATGTTATCAGTACGATTGTGTGTAAGTATAGAGGATCCACTAATAGGTGATTTACTTACATCTCAATATTCTGGATCTATATATATATATATAGTTCTAGATTTGTTTAAATATTCAACATTTATTTTTATGCAATATATTAGACTGGCTTATGATGTGTCTCGAGACTGGCTAATGTTGTGTCTCCAGATAAATTGTTTAAATATTCAACATTTATTTTTTTGCAATATATGAGACTGGCTTATGCTCTATCTCAGGACTGGCTTATGCTATGTCTCCAGACTGGCTTATGATGTGTCTCCAGATAAATTATTTAAATATTTAGCATTTATTTTTATGCAATATATGAGACTCGCTTATGCTGTGTCTCGGGACTGGCTTATGATGTGTCTCCAGATAAATTGTTATATCATTATGCTCTTTAATTATATTCACACTAAATTAAATTTACAATTTAATTTACAGAAAAAAGAAATTGTAAGTATGGCTAAACTTGCAAATCTGAAGTTTGATGCACTCGAAGTTTCGGGAGACAATTATATATCATGGGTTATTGATGCGGGGTTATACTTAAAATCCCAAGGCATGTATTATACCATTGATGATAGTAGTCAGGCTAATGAACATGATAGATCCACAACGATGGTGATGATTCGTCATCACTTAAATGAAAATTTAAAAGCCCAATATCTTATTGTCACAGAACCTGAAGATTTATGGCAAGAGCTAAAAGATCTTTATGATCATCAACATGATGTAACATTACCAAATGCTAGATACAAATGGCAACATTTACGATTTCAGGACCATAAATCAGTTTCTGAATATAATTCTGCTCTGTTTAGAATCACCATAAGGTTGAAATTATATGGTGAAGAGGTATCTGAAAATGATATGTTGGAAAAGACTTTCACAACTTTCCATGCCTCAAACATAATATTGCAAAAGCAATATCGAGAACGCAGATTCTCAAAATATTCAGAACTTATCTCATGTCTTTTAGTAGCAGAAAAAAATAATGAGCTGCTAATAAAAAATCACGGATCACACCCGACTGGTTCTATAGCATTTCCAGAAGTGAATGCTAATACTGTCGGATATCGTGGTCGTGGTCCAGGTCGTGGGTATGATCGTAATTCTAATCGTGGTCGTGGTAACGGTCGTAATCCTGATCGCGGCCGTGGTTATAGTCTTAATCCTGGCCGGGGCCATAGTTTTAAAAGATTAGGTGTTTATAATCAAAACACTCAGCAGAAGTGGAATACTTATGAGGCCAAACAATATAAAGGAAAAGATGTTCAAAATAGGTCTAATGCAAATAACAGTGTTTGTTTTAGGTGTAGATGTTACAATCATTGGTCGAATTAATGTAATACACCTAAACATCTGGTGGATCTGTATCAAGCATCAATCGGAGGAAATGGAAAGAAACCGGAAACTCATTTCATTGAAGATTCATATCCTAGAGATATTACGCATCTCAATATTACAGATTTATTTCCAGACCCGAAAGACATGCCAGCTGCTTCAATTGGTGATAGGAATTTCCATGTCAATTAAATACTACTTACAGTAGTATTATTTTGTTATTATGTTCTTGTAAAATATATCTCTATGCAATATATACTTTTTGAATCACTTTGCCTGATATGCATTTTATTTTTCTTTATAAAGCATACAAAATGAATCTAAACGATAAAATAAGGGTTATTGAAAAGCTAGAAACAGGAGATATATGTCTAGTTGATAGTGCAACAACTCATACAATTCTGCGGAGTCAAAAATATTTTATAAATTTAACTTTACTCAGAGCAAATGTTAATACTGTATCAGGTCTAGCAGATCTGATAGAAGGCTCTGGAAGAGCCACGATATTTTACCAAACAATACTATAAATATGTATCGATGATGCTGTTAGGATTATGCTCAATAGTATGAGTGTAATAATGTATTTGACAATCTTTTCATATTAATAAAGTGATTTCTAGTTTAACAAATCTTATATCATTTATAGTTTAATTATTATAATTGTCAAAAGTAAATAATCATAGGTCAAAAAACTATGCGAGATGAAGAATTGTTCGTACATCTGGATATGTATGAGGTAGACACAATTCTTTAGTTAGTCTTAAACAATATTCACAACTTAAGATAAAGTTTGTGCTCATTTACCTTGTTAAAGTTATAGATTCTTTTGCTAATATTTGAGTGGGATCAAATGTGCTATGATTAGTCTAAAATCATCAAGATGTAGTGTCTTTGGGCAAAAGAACCTAGTGCATTGAATAGGATCACAGTGAAATACTTTATCCAGAACCATCAGTGGATAAAAGTTTTCACTTAAGGACAATCGGATAGTCTATCTTAATTCTGAGATAAATGATGGACTTATGGTTACAAGTGTTCTCATTTGAGTTGTCAATGAATACGATTATATAGCATAGTCTATCATCGATGGTTTGGTGGTATTCATTTGTTAATCGATAGAGGACTTCATTTATAGATATGGACATCGTGGCTCCATTTATTAAATGTGAGTAGAATATTATCATATGGATATTTTGAGGTATTGGATATTAAATCTTAATGTTAAGTTTTTGATAATGTCTATTAAAACATGGCTTCTGGACAAGTCAAAATATCCAAGTTCAAAATGTGGTCAGATGAGTAAATATGGTAACTACGAGAGCTATAGGCAATCTATGAGCTCTTGGCGATTACTGGTATTTTTCACAATGATACATTATCTACAATAAGGTTGTCTAGGGTACGAATGAGAAACATTAGCTTATTCTATCTTTATTTAAAAGTTCAATTTTAGCTCTTTAGTAGAATGAGCTAAAATTAGTAGATAGAACCTAAGTGAATCATTTGTTGATTGTAATTAGGTTATATCTATTAAAGCTTAAATTTAGATAGCCTACCAAGATCCTCAATCCGCACGAACTTGAATGGATCACTTGATATATTTTACCGGACCAATTTCTAGGTTCATCTAGAATTGTTTTTGGATTTTGGAATCGAAAAGTTTTGGAGAGGTGCTGTCATATGTGATCAAGACACGCGGTAACTCTTCAAATGCCTGGAATGGGCAGCCAAGTATGTGGGAATCCTTGGGCGACCCTAATAGGATGCAACGAGCATTCCATTAATATATTAAGAATATAATTTGCACATTTTAATTAAATGAGCTGTTAAATTATATTAATGTGTTAATTTAAGGCATGTGGACTTTCTTTTTAGAATGGGTATAGTTCACATGTTGACTTTTTATTAAAATCTAATAGATTTAATAAAATGGAAAAAACAATATATTGCTCATGTATAGGCTTGGGCGGCAAGGGCTAAAATTATTAGCCTAATATATTGTTTTATTTTACTATTTAATCAAATGAAAATTAATTGATTTATTAATTAATTAATTATTTGATTAAAAATCAAAAATATTTTTCCAACTAGGAGAAGGACTCTTAGTGTCATATTATTGCTAGTAGTATGATAAGTATCAAAAACTTTATTTGATAAGTAGATAAATAAAAGAGAAATGGATTTATTTATCTAGTCAAATTAGGAAGTATTTGATATCTATCAAAACTCTAATTGATAATTAGTCAATTAGGAAGTTATTGATAAAGTCACAATTTTAAATTGATATTCAATTATTGGATATTACACTCATGGGTTGGAATATGTTTAAACTACTAAGTTGATAAGAGTTTTGGTGAAACAAAAATCCTCCACAAAGAAGGAGAGTTTTCGGCCACTATATATATATATATCAAGGGAATTCGGCCAAAGAGTTTTTTTAAGAAGAAGAATTTTATTTTTATTTGTTCTTTTGCTTTAAAATTTTTTTCATCCAACTCATAGAAAAAGGGTGTGGAAATTCGGCCAAGAAAAAGAGGAAAAATGAGCGTTTTGTTTTCGATAGTGTATTAGTAGCTTTTATATCAAAAAGCTTTGTGCACAACATCGAATTGTGGTTCACGAGAGTTTTCGATTAAAAGGTTGAGAATTCACAAGTGATCAAATGTTCTTTATTTTCTCTAGGAGGGTTATTATGACTAACAAAAGAAAAAGATTTTTGTTTTCCATCCTCAGGTATACAATTCAAAGAAAAGGAGCTCATACTCCTAGGTAATTCACGTTCGTGATTGGATTAGAAGATCTTGTGGATTTAAATTGACGCAATATAAATCGTCACGTGAAAAATGTATGATACTTTTAATTATATGTTAATTAATCAAGGGTTAAAGTTCTTTCTTTAAAAGGAAATTTTTTGAAATATATCAATCAAACTTTTCGCTTCCGCCGCATGTTTTTTCCTTCAAATGCATTATATTCAAGTAGAGCTAGAAGAAATCTGTTTAGTTTCAAAGATATAAGAAAGAATGGATATCCTATTGAAACTATTAATAGAGATAATATTGAATATCTGTGCATTACTTATCATGATTCCGGCCAGAAACTCATTATAGAAAAGATGCGTGTTTTATCTTTTGGATTATATTACACTATTATCAAAAGTGTAGAAACTTGTACATTTATGAATCAGAAGTTCTCAGATCCAAAAATGTTTGTACATTGGTATGACCGTCTCGATCATCCAGGACCTACAATGATGAGTAGAATCATTGAAAATTCTCATGGACATCCATTAAAGAACCAGACGGTTCTTTTATCACATGAGAATTTATGTACTGCATGTTCCCAAGGAAAATTAACAATAAAACCATTTTTTTCAAAAGTTGATTTTGAATCCCCATCATTTTTACAGAGAATTCAAAGGGATATATATGAACCTATTCATCCACCAAGTGGATCATTTCGTTATTTTATGGTTCTAGTTGACGCATCTGTCAAATGGTCACATATATGTTTATTATCAACACGTAATGTTGCTTTTGCAAGATTACTTGCACAGATTATCAGGCTTCAGGCTCATTTTCCCGATTACTCAATTAAGTCCATTCGCCTTGATAATGCTAGTGAATTTACTTCCAAGGCATTTGATGAATATTGCAAAGTGGCTAGGATTGATGTTGAACATCAAGTTCCACATGTTCATACTTAGAATGGATAAGCAGAATCACTTATTAAATGTGTACAGATAATTGCAATGACTTTATTATTACGAACGCAATTACTGATTTCTATATGGGGGAATGTTGTTTTACATGTTGTTGCATTAATGCGGCTTCGGCCCACTGCTTATCATCAGTATTTACCAGTACAACTTGTACTTGGTCATCAACCAAACATATCTCATTTACGTACTTTGGATGTGCGTTATATGTCCAGATTGTACTAACAAAAAGAACTAAAATGGGACCTCAAAGACGTTTGGGAATACATGTTGGTCTTGATTCACCATTAATTATTAGATATCTGGAACTCTTGACTGGTGATCTTTTTACAGCATGGTTTGTAGATTGTCATTTTGATGAAACAAGTTTCCCATCATTAGGGGAAAGAAAATCTTCTTTTGAAGAGAAGCATGAACTTTCCTAGAAAGTTCCTAGTCTAACTCATTTAAACACATACACATCTCAATGTGAGAATGAAGTACGTAAGATAGTACATCTTCAAGCAATAGCGAATCAGTTACCAGATCCATTTATAGATGCTACTAGGGTAACAAAATCATACATCTCAGCTGTTAATGTACCAGCACGGGTGATTGTGCCAGAAAAACAATATAAACAAATGATAACAAAAGAATCATCTACTGCACGCCAGAAGCATAGTACACCATTTGGCTCAAAAGATATTATTCCTCGAAAAAAGAAAATAAATAAATCCACTTTCTCTAAGTTAACTCCAGAAGAGTTAAATATCCCTGAAGAGACACAAGTTACTATAGTGACAAAATCCCCTGTGGGGGAAGGAATCTATGAAGAGATACAAGAATGTAGAAATGAGGAAATTTCTATAAATTATACAAGAGAATTGTGGAATTGTGAAGAAACAATCATCGATGATGCATTTTCATACACAGTGGCAACTGAAATTATAATGATGATTATGAACCTCATAATCTCGACGATTGTAAACAGATATCTGATTGGCCTAAATGGAAAGAAGCAATTCAAACAGAATTGACTTCATTAGCCAAACGTGCCAAACGCCTGAAGACGTCAAACCTGTTGGGTACAAATGGGTTTTGATACGGAAATGTAATGAGAAAAACGAGGTTGTAAGATATAATGCACGACTCATAGCACAGGGTTTCTCGCAGTGACCTAACATCGATTTTGATGAAACATACTCACTAGTGATGGATACAATTACGTTTCGATTTCTAATAAGCATGACTGTCTTTGAAAGACTTGAAATGCGTCTAATGGACGTAGTGATTGCTTATCTATATGGTTCACTGGATTCAGATATTTACATGAAAATCCCTGAAGGGTTTAAAATGCTAGAATCATGTAACTGAAGACCTCGTAATTTATATTCAATAAAATTACAAAAGTCCTTGTATGGATTAAAACAATCTGGACGGATGTGGTACAACCGTCTCAGTGAATATCTGATAAAAGAAGGATATGTTAATAATCTTATAAGTCCATGTGTTTTCATTAAGAAATCAGAATCTAGATTTGCTATCATAGCAGTTTATGTTGATGATATGAACTTAATTGAAATTCATGGGGAACTCCTGAAAACTGTTGAATACTTGAAAAATGAATTTGAAATGAAAGATCTGGGAAAGATAAAATATTGTCTCAGCCTCGAGATCGAGCATAGATCAAATGAAGTATTTGTCCATCAATCAGCTTATATTTAATAAATTTTAAAAAGATTTCATATGAATAATGCACATCCATTAAGTACTCTTATGGTTGTTAGAACTCTTGATCCTAAAAATGATTCATTCCGTCCAAAAGAAAATGGTGAAAAAATACTTGGTCCTAAGGTACCATATCTTAATGCAATTGGTGATTTATTATATTTGGCTCAATATACTATACCAAATATTGCATTCTCTATGAATGTACTGTCTAGATTCAGTTCAGCACCAACTCAAAGACATTGGAATGAGATCAAACATATTTTCTGTTACCTTAGTGGAGCGAAAGATTTAGGATTATTTTATACAAATTCTAACAATTTTTCAGGTTTACTTGGTTATGCTAATGTTGGGTATCTGTCTGATCACTACAAAGCTTGTTCACAAACGGGATATGTTTTTACATATAATGACACAATAATATCATGGCGTTCAACAAAATAGACTTTGGTTGCTACATCCTCTAATCATTCTGAAATTATCGCACTTCACGAAGCAAGTCGAGAATGTGTTTGGCTAAGGTCGGTTATTCATCATATTCAAAATACTTGTGGATTTTCATTATTTATAGAAATCCAAACACCGGTTTTTGAAGATAATGTGGCTTGCATTGCTCAAATTAGAGGGGGATATATCAAAATAGATAGAACCAAACATATTTCTCCTAAATTCTTCTATACTCATGAGCTTCAACAAAGCCGACAAATTGATGTTAATCAAATACAATTTACAAATAATCTTGCAAATCTGTTTACCAAAGCATTGCCTACATCAACTTTTGAGAAGATGGTATATGGAATAGGCATGTATCAACTCTGTACTCATGAGCTTCAACAGAGCCGACAAATTGATGTTAAGCAAATACGGTCTATAAATAATCTTACAGATCTGTTTACCAAAGCATTGCCTACATCAACTTTTGAGAAGTTGATATATGGAATAGCCATGCGTCAACTCTGTAAAATACAAGATTAATGCTGAAGTTTTTATGAGTGGGAGCATTCAATCAGGGGGAGCAAAGTTTTGAATGGACATGTGTACACTATACTCTTTTTTCTTTCGATCAGGTTTTGTCCCACAGAGTTTTCCTGACAAGGTTTTTAATAAAATAGTTTTTAATGTCCAACCTCATTAGGTCCAGAAAGATCATTGTATACATTTTTCTCATATTTTGTCCCCTTGGGTTTTTCCTAGAAAATTAAAATACAAGTTGTATAAATCCAATGGGGAATGTTATAATATATCTGGCTTTTACCACTTGTGTAATACACATAATATATTCCCACAATCTCACCTCCTCTCTCTCTCTCTTACTTGTGCTCCCACTTGCCCATTTGAGTCCTCCCACTTGGCTTGTCATCATCACCATGCAAGTAGGTGATTACCTTCCTAAATTGCCTATAAATATGTTTCATTTCCTTTGTAAATACTGATCACAAAAGTCAATACAAGCGTTTATTGAAATCAATACTCGTGCAATCTCTCTCTCTCTCTCTCTCTCTCTCTCCTCTTTCATCTTTCATCTTTCATCTCTCACTGTGTTCTACATCTCATCTCATTTTATTATTTCTTTTATTTTATCACATAAATGACTTTTTTTAATACTCCCTTAATTTTAAGGCTATTTATGGTTTTGACCCTAAAACAAAAATGTGTTCTACATCTCATCTCATTTTATTATTTCTTTTATTTTATCACAGAAATGACTTTTTTTAATGCTTCCCTAATTTTAGGTCTATTTATGGTTTTGACCCTAAAACAAAACTTCATTTATTGAAATGGTTCCTTTTAACTAGTTACAAGTAGGCTATCTGATGCACATAATTGGTCACTTTAACATATGATTGGGATTTGTTTTTGAAATGTAGTTTGTCTAAAATTCATGCCTTTGCCCTTCTTTGATCGGTACAACAAGGAGAACAAGTCCCCAAGGGAAATCTTCACCAAGACCCACAAAGAACACGTCAAATCCGGAGGGCACTGGATATCCTACACGTCCCAGTCGTGCGATTTCAGTAGAGATTTGCCAAGAAAGCTCTTGGTCAGCTTAACTTCGCTGTTGGTATCTTTTTGTTCGGGGCATTTTTTTCATTCTCAAAGACAAGTTGAAATTTAATGCATTGCCTGTGTACGCAGTGATGCTTGCCTATAACAATATTCGCCATTTCAAAGTTCCAACTCTACTTTGATGTTGTTTGGGCTACAGTCAAGAAGGAGCCATAGCGTAGCTATCAATCTAGTACTCCTATTTAGACACACACTTGTACAGTTTTCGTTTGAGTTCCCTTCTTGATTAATGCTTGCCTTGTTTGTTTGAAAGTTTGTGTGGCTTATAATTAAGTTTCCAATGTGTTTGTAGTGATTGTGGACCGATATTATGTTTTGGGCGTTAGAGATTTATAATTATAACTTTATAAGCAATTCTTTTAAAAGATTAATATCCTTGGACTTTTGAGCCCAACCCATCTACCTAACCCCGCCCAACCCATCTACCAAACCCCACCCAACCAAAATTATGTTGGGTTGAGTCGATTATTGAAAAATCGATAATATTCCCTTTATTTTTTTGCTGATATTTCTGTATCTCAAGGGTCCATATAGGGTATAATATTCTTTTCATAAAAATATCCTTGAAATTTCTAGAAATATTGTGGATATTTTCATAAAATATTGATATCAGTGAACATATTTTTACGTAATATTGTGGATCTTTTTGAAAATATCCATAAAATATTCGATAAATTTTTGTCAATATAAAGTGAGAAATATATGATATTCCCTATGTTTTTATCTATTTTTTACTTTTATTTTTAATAATTAAACAAATTATGTACTCAAATAGTCACATTTTGCGTTTTATTTGTGTTATTGTTAATAGATTTCGAATCAACCATATAACAATTTATAACTATAATTTATGAAATTATGTTGTAATTTTCTTTTATTTTTTTTCATCAAGAATCTCATTATTAATTTTTATATTTCAAACAAGATTCTCATACGTTTTTTTTTAATATCATGTTTTTTTTTGGTTTTTTTTCAATAAGAATCTAATAATTATTTTTTGTCTTTTTAAAGTACATGCCGCCATCTAAAGAAGTTAAGTTTTCATTCAATTTTAAATCCATGAGTTTGGGGATCTCCAATTATCAATTCTACACAATTTACTATACATGAATGGATGGTGGGAAGAAATCAAAAGGCTTACATATGGCATATTCGTGATTATATTAAAAATTATTCAAATTGTATATCATGATATCGGTATTATATGAATCAAAATGGTAGTCACACGATGTTTAAACCACATGGGTCTTCATTTGTATTAAAACTTGTATGACTTATATGATACAAAGTTACAAACTATTAAACATCGAAGTTTTAATGAAAGATTTTTAATTTTCATATAGCTCTTATGTACATTATATTTATATTTATACCATATAGGGTGCGTTTGTATCCCTGTATTGCACTGTATTATCAAGTCAAACAACATTAGATAATGCAACTCTTGTGTTTGGCAAGTCATTTGGTATTTTATTAGTTAATTCCAATAGCGTCTTTAATACAGCATCTACTGTATTAAATAATACCAACCAAATAGATGGGTTTACACTGTATAACATTTTGGTTTTTTATTTTAACAACTCTTTATAATAAAAACTTTTGTTTCTTAAAACTCAAATCACAAAAACAAATTGATTTTTTTTTTAATTATCAACCCCAGAATTCAGATTTTCAGATTTTCAGATTATCAATTCCAAGTTTTCATATTAAATATTCCAGATTTCTTCATCAATATAAGAAAAAAAAAATAAAAAAACCTTCATCTTCAACTCAAACCCAGAAAAATCAACCCAAATCAAATCCAAAAAATGCGAAAAAAAATAAAAAATATAATACATGACTCCAACCACAAAATGCAAAAAAAATATATAAAAAAAATTCTACGATTGAACAAGATTGGGAAAACAAAATCTGGAATTTATGTTTGAACAAAACCATAAAAACCATATCTATAAATTCTGCGATTGAGAAACAAGTTCTGGAATTTTTTTTGTTGAAAAAAACCATAAAAACCAGGTTTGGAATTTTTTTTTGGAACAAAATTAGAATTGGAAATTTTCTTGAAAACCATCGACCACCATTAGAAACCAAAGAAAAACGAGATATAGAAGAGAGAGAGATATGGAAGAAGAGAGTGATATGGTTAATTTTATAGAAGAGAAGAGGAAGGCAGAACAGAGAAGATGAGAGGGAGAAATGATTTGCAATATATTCGTTGTTTTTATTCAATTCTTCAAAGGAGCCATTTAAAGGCATTACATCCGATAACAAACTTAAAAACAGGGATCAGTATCCCACTAATAACAAACTTACCTCCACTAAGATAATGCCCCAAAGAAAATGAACTAAATACAACTAACTTATTAAATGACCCGACTTGGTCTTCCTAGACATTCAACAACGGTCCCTTGCTTGGCTTGCGTGACTTGCATGTGAACTTTGTTCGCATCATTCCCCTCCCCTCAAAATCTCCTTGTCCTCAAGGAAGAACGAAGGATACAATTTAGCGAAGCGTCGACGATTCTCCCATGTTGCATCCTCACGTGGAGCTCCAGCCCATTTAACCAATATTTCTTGCTTGGGACGAAATCGATCTTTCTGAATGATTCAGGAGTCCAAAATCTCCTCTGGCTGTGGAAGCACAACTAAATTAGAATCTGTAGCTGGTAATGATGCAGACACAGGAACACAAGAGCCTAAGCACTTCTTCAGGAGACTGAAGTGAAAAACGTCATGAATTAAGGACCCCACTGGAAGCTCCTATTTGTAAGCCACAGAACCGATCCTTTCCAGAATTTTGTATGGCCCAAAAAATCGTGGCGCTAGTTTAAGAGACCCCTGAAAGACTACGGATTGTTGGCGATATGAGCGCAACCTGAGATACACATGGTCACCCACATTAAAAACAATTTCCCTACGATTCCGATCCGCCTGCGACTTCATTCGGTCACTGGCAGCCACCAAATTGTGACGTAATTCACGCAGAATTTCCTCTCGGGTCCTCAAATATGTATCCACAGCCTGAACTTTAGAAGTACCTGGTACTTACAAAAGTAAATTTGGTGGAGGTGTACCATACACTGCTTCAAAAGGAGACATCTTGGTCGAAGTATGAGTGGCAGTGTTGTAACTGAACTCTGCCCATGAAATCCAATCAACCCATTGTCTTGGCTAGTCACAAGCAAAACAACGCAAGTATTGTTCCACCGTAAGGTTTACTACTTCGGATTGCCCGTCCGATTGCAGATGGTAACTCGAGCTCATACATAACTTACTCCCCTGCAATTGAAACAAGTTTTTCCAAAAGGCACTGATAAAAATTCGATCACGATCACTTACGATAGAAATTGGTATTCCATGTAAACGGACAATTTCCCGTATGAATGCTTTCGAAACTGACAAGGCTGTATATGGGTGCTTCAGTGGTACAAAGTGTGAATATTTTGATAGTCGGTCTACCACCACCATTATAACTGTATACCCCTGAGATGGTGGCAATCAATGAAGTCCATAGAGACTTCCGTCCAAACCTTATCAGGTACAGGTAAAGGCTGCAGCAACCCTGCTGGCCGGAAACTCTCTGTTTTGCAACGCTGACAGGTCTCGCATTCACGAATAAACTCTTTAACCGCTGATCTCATGCCCGGCCAAGTAAAACTTGTTTTTAATCGGCTAAGAGTTTTATGATACCCGAAATGTCCTCCAACCGGTGACGAATGACCCTCTGATAGAATGATAGGCAGTAGAAGTGAATTAGGACTCAACAAAACCTTTCCGTCTTTGATCCAAACTCCATCCTGTATTGAATATTTAAAAGGATCTGCCGACCCTAAGTTATTGTAAAAGGAATCGATTGATACCTCCTTACGCAACCTGTCCCACCAATCTGCCAGAGGAACCGAAATAGTAAGGAGCTGGAACTCAGCCACTCTAGATAAAGCATCTACGCCATGATTCTTTTTCCCTTTTCTATATTGTATCATATAATCATAGCCCATGATTTTTGGAAGCCATCGAGACTGAGTCGGACTAGTAATTCGTTGCTCAAGTAAAAATTTCAAACTCTTTTAATCAGTTTGAATGATAAAGGACCTCCCTAACAAGTATGGGGGCCATTTCCGCACGGCCTTCACAATGGCCAACATTTCTTTTTCATACGCCGAAAGAGCGAGAGCTGAGCCTTTTAGTGCCTCACTGTAGAATGCTATTGGCCGATTGTGTTGTGACAAGATTGCTCACAGTCCAATACCTGAAGCATCACACTCCACCACGAAGGGTTGGGAAAAATCCGGCAACTGCAGAACCAGTGGTGAGGTAAGGGCTGATTTCATCTGAACAAAAGCCGCCTCAGCTTCAGCAGACCAGCAGAATCCTTCTTTAGTCAACAGGCGTGTTAAAGGTGCTGCAATGCTACCAAAGCCTCAAATAAATCTTCTGTAATAACCAGCTAAGCCGAGGAACCCTCGAACCCCACGAGTGGTTGTCGGAGTCGGCCAATCAAGCACGGTCTGAATTTTGTTAGGATCCACAGCAACTCCTTCCAGGGAAATAAGATGGCCTAGGTACTCAACTTGCAATACACCAAACCTGCATTTAGACTCCTTTGCAAACAAACAATTAGCAGACAAAATGTTCAACACAGTACGAAGATGTTGTAAGTGAGTGTTCCAAGTTTGACTGAACACCAGTATATCATCAAAAAAAACCAACACGAACCGCCTGAGATATGGTCTAAATAGGTCATTCATGAGGCTTTGAAAGGTGGATGGCGCGTTTGTCGGCCGAAAGGCATGACTACGAATTCGGAGTGATCTTCGTGAGTACGAAAGGCTGTTTTGGGCACATCTTCAGGCTTTACACGAATTTGGTGATATCCGGCTCGTAAATCTAGCTTGGTAAAATACTTTGCACCATGTAGCTCATCCAGTAATTCGTCTATTACCGGGATCGGGTATTTGTCCTTTACGGTAATATTATTTAAAGCTCTATAATCAACACAAAACCGCCAAGATCCATCTGATTTTTTTACCAATAGTACATGCGAAGAAAAAGGACTATGACTGTGTCGAATTATGCCTGAGTCAAGAAAATCACGTACCATCTTTTCGATCTCAGTTTTCTAATAATGTGGATATCGGTAGGGGCGCACACTTACGAGCCCTTGATTCGGCTGTAGCGGAATTTGGTGGTCGTGTGGTCGTACCGGTGATAACTGTGTGGATTCACGAAAGACATGTGCAAATTCAATTAATAATTTGTCAAGGTCTGCTGGAAGGGTAATGGCCTTCTCTGCGTGAGTGGTAGGAACCATGTGTAACAAAAATCTCATTCCTCATGAAATGTGCATCAGCTCTTTTTCAGAAATGGGTGCTATATGAGGTTGTTTCAAACCGTGAAGAGTGTGGGTTCGATCCTCCTGTCTAAAAGTCATGGTAAGGCGACGGTAATCGGTTTCTATTGGTCCCAAGGTTTCGAGCCATTGGACTCCCAATACGGCTTGGCATGCAGCAACCGGTAGCACATAAAAATCCACCTGAATGGAAAGTTCCTGGATAACTAAAGTGATTGCTAAGCAGCGGCCCGAACAATCAATTTTTTCTCCATTACCCACCATAACTTGGAGTGTTTTGTCGCGAACCACCTGTAAACCGAACTTGGACACTACCGATTGGTCAACGAAGTTATGAGTGCTTCCGCCATCGATGAGAATGGTGATATCTTTGTTTTTCAACCTGCCGATCACTTTCATTGTTTGTGGATGTGCAGTTCTTGCCATGGCAGGTAATGAGATCTCAGGGATGGCATTTTTGCTGTCTGTGTCAATTGTTTCATCAGTTTCTAAGTCCATATCATCCGATGAAATCACATCTTCCAGCATAAAGAGTTACGGACGCTCACAACGGTATCCCGGGGAGTATTTCTCATCACAATAATAGCATAGTCCATTCTCCCTCCGTGCTCAGGCTTCTTGTCCAGTAATTCGGTGGATTGGAACTGCGGGTGTGTTCAAGGTAGTAGGCTATTTCTGAGGTGGAGGAGGGCCAAGAAGCCTGGTCATGGGTCGTGATTGAGGGACTGAATTTTGTGGTTAAAAAGAGGAGCCAGGTCTGCGCTGCAGCTGATTGCGATCTTCAATTAATCTTGCCATACTGATTGCGTCTGAGAGGGTACGTGGTCGCTTGACCCTAACATCCAATCGGACCTCATCCTTGAGTCCTGCGATAAAGCAGCCCACCAAGAAGTTCTCAGGCAGGTCATCAACACGATGCGACAATTTCTCAAAGGTCTCTTGGTAAGCGGCGACCGTGGTTGTCTGTTTGAGTCCAGAGAGGGCTTCAGACGGGTCATCATAATCCGTTGGTCTAAAGCGGAGGAGTAGTGCCTGGGTAAATTCTAACCAGGTTGTAGGGCCTCTAAACTTGGTGTACCATCGAAACCATTGGAGAGCAATGCCTTCAAGATGGAATGAGGCCAATTGAACTTACTGAGGAGGGGTGATTTGTTTGAATTCAAAGTATTGTTCCGCTTTGAATATCCATCCGGTTGGATCGTCGCCTCCGAAGGTGAGAAAGGACAATTTAAGTTGGGTATTATTTCGGTCTGGTATGGTGTGGAAATTTGTGGTGGCTAGTTGTGTATGGCTGTGGGAAGTATTTGCTAGTGCAAGGGATACCTCTCGCTCGGCGGAATGGAAATTCTGGTTGGTTTGGTTGAGTCGAAGAGCTTGGACTTCAGTGAGCAGGTTTTGCATTGTGGCGGTAACGTGATTGAAATTAGTGTTGAGTTGCTGGTAATTGGCATTGAGTTGTTCCAAACTAGTCTCGTGTAGGGTTAGGATATCGTTGACTTCAGTTCGAAACTCGGCATTGCTTTTGCTACGAGTATCCATGGCTTTAAGGCTTTGATACCAAATTGATATGGTTAATTTTATAGAAGAGAAGAGGAAGGCAGAACAGAGAAGATGAGAGGGAGAAATGATTTGTAATATATTCGTTGTTTTTATTCAATTCTTCAAAGGAGTCATTTAAAGGCATTACATCCGATAACAAACCTGATAACAAACTTAAAAACAGGGAACCTAATAACAAACTTAAAAACAGGGATCAGTATCCCACTAATAACAAACTTACCTCCCCTACGATAATGCCTTAAAGAAAAGGAACTAAATACAACTAACTTATTAATTTACCCGACTTGGTCTTCCTAGACATTCAACAATGGTCCCTTGCTTGGCTTGCGTGGCTTGCATGTGAACTTTGTTCACATCAGAGAGTGTCGGTCTCCCCTCGGTAGAGGAGATCGGCTCACCTTTGCCGGCGACGATGAGAGAGGAGAGAGAGAGGTTGGAGGTGGAGAAAACAGAGAGAAATTTTTGTTGTTGCTTCATGTACAAAGAGAAAGGATAAGGTTTTTCTTGTTTTGTACAGAGAGAAATTTGTTTTGTTGCTTCATGAGAGGAGATCGGTTGCTTCATGTCTCTTGTTATGTAGAGAGATAGTTTTTTTTTTTGTCAGATTAATGGATTCCAATTTCTCAAAAATAAAAAAGATTGTGGTAGGTTTTTTTGTTTGTTTTGTAGTCGTCTACTCGAGAGAGATGAACAGACTTTTTAATTATAATTTTTTTTTTTTAATTTATTAATTTATAATCATTAATATTTATTAAATACATTAATACACAATAATTTACTAAACATTTGTATTATTTAATACCACATAATACAATATATCACCAAACACATGATTGTACTATAATAATACAGTATAGTCTAGTACAGTACAGTCCAATATTATACAATACAATACGGTATGCCAAACGAGCCCATAATTGTTAGATATTATGGGTATTTGAAAACAAATGTGTTTTTTTTTGTTAGATTATTGATTATTTAAACTTTTTGTAAAAGTTTCGTTAGTATTTCTTTTAATGTTTTTAGCCAAATTTCCATACTTAATTTCCGTAAGTATTATGTCAATCCATCGATATCGATATTTCCAACAAATCGTAGCACCGATATTTCTATCGATACAGATATTTTTATAAATTAGATAGGATTGAATTTTTTTTAAGAGCGACGGTATTTACACCACTGTAAAATTGTATGTACATTCCACAATATTATTTTATTTTTGCAAAATTCCAACACTACCCTTAAATACAACTAATGTATTAAAAAATTAAATAAATTGCAAATACACCCCACCTATCATTACATGTATAATATCTTTTGATTGAAATATTAATTATTTATTAAATAAAAAACTTAAATAGCGATTGTTTAAATTATAAATATTAAATATTTATTTTTAAATATAAAACAATTTGACATCATGTGGGTTTAGTTGGTAGTGTAAACCTCTCACACATGCATCAATATGGATTGATTTGAGAATCGTTGTAGCCAAGAATTGTGATGGATCAGTCTCCACAAATTGATAATTAAAAAAATCGAATTTGTTTTTTCTTTTAATTTGGAGATCCATCTATTTTTTATTGAATTTTTTAATAATTTTTTTTAAAGACAATTTAAGTTCTTATTACATTTAATTTTATGATGTATTGTAGGGTTAATTACCCTAGACTCCTTGAGATTTTGCCTTCTTACACCTAGATGGAGAAGTTTGCATATTAAACACAAACATCCTTCAGATTTATCGGAGTTGAAGCTTTATGTTAGCTTGACCCATTTTAACTTGAGAAATGTTATTGAAAATAAATAGCTTGAAAATTTTAAAAATAAAATTAACTAAAAATATTGCAAAAATAGAGCCCACTCTCACAAATCAGCATGGAGGAGCCTCTGCAATTCACAATGAAGGCCACAATAGAGTGGCCTCTGATAGTATCATTATTGTGGAAGAAGCTTATGCTTCCTCCATTATAACCAAACAGAGCTGCATGTCGACTCTATTGAAATCAATGGAGGAGGTCGCCACTCCACATTTCAAATCCAAAGTTATTTTCATTCCAACTAAATTCCCATATATCTAAAATCAAACACTTTAAATCCATAAAAATAAAAACCAACATATCGAACCCACAAATCATCGTACTAATGGAGGAGTATTCAATTGAGATTTCAAAAGACTTTTAATAACTTTTTGGAAAGTTTGGATGTATTCAATGTAAACTTTTAAAGATTCTAAAAAAATCATGGGGTATTCAATACTGACTTTTATAGACGTTTTAAATGTCTATAAAATTCATCAGGTATGTACGGAAAAACACGCGGCGGAAGTGAAAAATTGGGTTGTATATTTCAAAAAATTTTCCTTTTAAAAAAGAAAGAACCTTAACCCTTAATTAATTAATATATAATAAAAGTATCGTACATTTTTCACGTGACGATTAATATTACGTCGATTTGAATCCGCTTATGTCGAATTGAATTCGTAAGTTCTTCCAATCCAATCACTAACATGAATCACCTAGGAGTGTGTGCTCCCTTTCTTTGAATTGTATACCTGAGGATGGAAAACAAAATTATTTTTCTTTTGTTAGTCACAATAACCCTTATAGAGAAAATAAAGAACGTTTAGTCACTTGTGAATTCTCAATCTATTAATCCAAAACTCGCGTGAACTTTAATTCAATATTGTGCACAAAGCCTTTTGATATCAAAGCTACTAGTGCACTATCGAAAATAAAACGATCCTCCTTTATTTTCTTCTTGGCCGAATTCTCACACCATTCTTGAGTTGGAAGTTTTTTTTTATTATTATTCAAAAGCTAGAGAATAAAAATTTTCTCAAAAAAAACTTTTTCCTTCAATATATGTCTTGGCTGAATTTCGTACACACACACACACATATATATATATATATATATAGGGTGGCCGAATTCTCCTACTCTATGGAGGATTTAAGTTTCACCAAAATTCTTATCAAGTTAGTAGTTAAAACTTATTCCAACTCATAGAATGAATTATCCAATAATTAATTATTGAATATCAAATTGTGAATTTATTAATAACTTCATAATTGATTAACAATTAGAGTTTTGATAGATATCAAATACTTCATAATTTGACTAGATAAATAAAATATTTTTATTTATCTACTTATCAAATAAGGTATTTGATACTTATCATACTACTAACAATAGTATGACACTAAGAGCCCTTCTACTAATATACTACTAATAATAGTATGACACTAAGAGTCATACTCCTAGTAAAAAAAAGATTTTGACTTTTAATCAAATAATTAATAAATTAATTTATTAATTTCCATTTGATTAAATAATAAAATAAAGCAATATTTTAGGCCAATAACTTAGCCTTACCGCCCAAGTGTATATATATATATATATATATATATATGGGCAATATATATTGTTTTTCCATTTTATTAAATCCATTGGACTTTAATAAAAAGTCCACATGTGAACTAAACTCATTCTTACTGAAAATACACTCTAAGCGTGTGTCTAACAACCTAGAGGGGGGGGGGGGGGGGGGGGGGGGGTGAATGGGTTGTTAATCGATTATTACCAATTTTTCGATTAGTCAATATTAATAACATAACCCAACATAAACAAACATACAAAATCAAGTAAAAGTGCGGAATATAAATAACACTTGATTTTTACGTGGAAACCCTTCAATAAGGGAAAAACCACGGGCTATCCTTCTAGCCACACACGATCCTCAAATCCACTATTGTAATGATGTTTACAACCTAGGTTGACCTCTAGTCACACCATTCTCGGTCACTAACCCACCACTACTACCCAACGGGCCTTTATAGTGAATCCTTGATCACTTTGCTTGCCAACCATACCTTGGTTGCAAGACTTCACTTGCTTGTGCACTTCACCTTGTAGTCACAAGACTTAACTCTCAAGAAGAGATTAACAACCTAAGTGAATATATGAATACTCAAAATACAAATAATGCTAGGCAACACTAAATGCTTATCTAGGAATTTAAGATGACATTAAGTACAAATCCTAGATATCAATGTCTATATGAATGCTCATAAAGACCTAACTAGATATAGATGTGCAAGTCTAACTCTAGTCATCAAACAAAGCCATATCAACATATGTTGTCATTAATCATGGCAAGGACAATAAATGCAATTAACAAATGCAATCAATGAGTCCTAATTAGCTAGAGGGCAAATATGTCCTAAATGCAAGCTATCACAATACAAACCCAATCATACAAAGGAACTCATAAATATATGCATTAAATAGAGTCCTAGCATTTAATCAACTAATAAATGCAATAAAAACACAATCTTGGAAAGTATGAACAAATGATAAATATGGGGTTTTTGTTCAACTTACCAAGTCAACTAATGATGAAGACCCATGCCTTAAAGATGCTTAGAAATGCATGAAGGTGATGGGTTTTGGGTTTGGAGAGTCAAGGAACAAAGCTTGAAGCTTTCTCTCTCTAATAGTTGTTCTCTCTCATAAAAATGGGTTCATGAAGCTCTTATTCGGCCAAGAAGAGAAGAGAACATATATATAGAAACCCTAGACAAAACTGCGTCATTTTGGGTTTGAGAAACAAAATCCCGTCAATACCGCTTGCTGGACCGCGGCTCGGGTAAGTGTCCAGACCGCGGTACATACAGCAGTGCACCGTCTGGACAACAGCGCGGTTGGGACCGCTGTACGTGCAAGTGCACAGGTCGCGGTCCAGGCAGCATGGGCCTACTGCAGTCTACCGCTTCAGGGACCGCTGGGTGTACATGTGTGCAGGACGCGGTCAAGGCAGCATGTGCCAACTGATGTATACCGCTCTATGTGCCGCGGTGCAAGTAGCACCTGCCAAGCGGTCTAGGCCGCGGTAAGAGAAGAAACTCTCTTTTCCAGGCAGACTCAACACACTAATTAATGTGCAATGTGTGCAAGTGTGGAGTGTGAAAAGAGGCATATAATGCATCATTCAATAGCATGTAATCAAGAATATAATGCATGCAAGTGAGTGTGTGCAACTAAGATCTCTTCAAAAGAGTCAAGACAAGTAAACTACCTCTCTTGAAGCACTATGGGATCTTGGAAGCTTGTTGATGAAGAACCACAATAAAACCTAAGCTACCCATTACAAACATCCCCAAAGTGATTTGTCATGAAATAAGCCAATCATAAAACTGAGGTTCTTACACTTACTACAAAAGAAACAAGTCCACATGTCTTAATTTAATATATTAATATAATCTAGCAGCCCATTTATTTAAAATGTGCAAATTATATTCTTAATATATTAATGGAATGCTAAACACCTCATTAGGGCCACCCAAGGATTCCCACATCCTTGACCGCCCATTCCAGGCATTTGAAGAGTTACTGTGTGTTTTGATTATATATGACCTCACCTCTCCAAAACTTTTGGATTTCGAAATCCAAAAACAATTCTAGATGGACCCAGAAATTGGTCCGGTAGAATATATCAAGTGATCCATGTAAGTTCGTGCGGATTGGGGATCTTGACGGGCTTTCTAAATTTAAGCTTCAATAAACATAACCTAATCACAATCAACAAATGATTCACTTAGGTTCAATCTACTAATTTTAACTCATTCCACTAAAGAGCTAAAATTGAACTCTTAAATAAATATAGAATAAGTTGATATTTCTCATTCGTACCCTAGACAATCTTATTAGAGAAGTGTATCCTTGTGAAAAATATCAGTAATCGCCAAGAGCTCATAAACCATCTATAGATCTCATAGTTACCATATTTACTCATATGACCACATTTTGAACTTGGATATTTTGACTTGTCCAGAAGCTATGTTTCAATAGACACTATCGAAAACTTAACGTTAAAATTTAATATCCAATACCTCAAAATATACATATGACGATATTCTAATCTCATTTAATAAATAGAGCCACGATGCCCATATCTATAAATGAAATTCTGTATCGATTAACAAATGAATACCACCAAACTATCGATGATAGACTATGTTATATAATCGTACTCATTGATAGCTCAAATGATAACACATGTAACCATAAGTCCATCATTTATCTTCGGATTAAGATAGACTCTCTGATTGTCCTTAAGTGAAAACTTTTATCCACTGACGGTTCTGGATAAAGTATTTCACTGTGATCCTATTCAATGCACCTAGTGCACTAGATTCTTTTGCCCAAAGACACTACACTTTGATGATTTTAGACTCATCATAACACATTTGATCCCACTCAAATGCTAGCAAAAGAATCTACAACTTTAACAAGGTAAATGCGCCCAACCTTTATCTTAAGTTGTGAATATTGTTCAATACTAACTAAAGTATTGTGTCTACCTCATATATATCCAGATGCACAAACAATACTTCATTTCTCATAGTCTTTTGACCTTATGATTATTTACTTTTGACAATTATAATAATTAAACTATAAATGCTATAAAATTTGTTAAACTAGAAATCATTTTATTAATATGAAAAGATTGTCAAATACATTATTACACTCTTACTATTGAGTATAATCCTAACAAGGTACTCAATCAAAAAAATTTAAGAGTCTATGAAAGTTATGAGGTATTCAAAATATCAATAACTTTTACTGATTTTTAAATGTCAATGACTTTTAATAACTTTTAGTTATATCAAATCTTAAAATTTATCTTGCATTCGTATCAAAGACTTTGAAAGATTTTTTTTTTTAAAATACTTTCACTTTAATAAAAGAAAAGCATAAAACTCTTTAAAAAACATCAACCACAAAACATATGTTCTATTAAACAAGAGCATACTCATTCTTAACAAATTTCATAAATAAAATAAAATAAAATACTTTTAAAATAAAAAAATATTATAAAAAACATATAAACATCAGTGATCTATAACAAATAAAAAATTAAACTAAAAAATAATATAAAATAAAACAATTCTCCATCGACCATGCAATTAAGGACGAAAGATTTCATTTTTTTTACTTTCATTTTTCAAAGCAACTAAACAACAATGAAATAAATAATACGAAGTTTTATGTTAATTAAAAATAATAAAAGACAAAAATCATTACTCAAATACGCCATAATCAAAGTTGCGTATGAGATTCTGTATAAATATGGTCAATATCAAACTACTCACTTTTGGGCATGAGTCTTGTTCAACAGTAGGTATGATTTTTAGGTTTTTTCTTGAGAACTTGAATTGATTTTTTATAGAATTTTATATTCATTGTCATACTATTATAGAGACATGTAAACATTAATATTATTTTCGGTTTGCTACCTTTACACTTAAAAAAAATTTGACTAATTATAAAAAAATAAATAAAAATTTGACTAATTATATTTTAATTATAAAAAACAAATAAAATTAACTTTATATTTATATTTTACACACATACTTTGACTAATTATAAAAACTCTTAGGTGCATAATTGTCTTTATGATTCAAAATATAATAAAAAAATAAAAAATTTAAAATCACGTATATACACATGAATACTTTCGTCAAGTTTCGTAGACATTGACGATAATTTTATTTTTTATTTGTTTGAGAAAATAACTTTATTGATCTGGGAAATATAATTTTGTTACAACAAAGTATATATTATATTTAGAAGTCAATGAAAGTCTTTTAAAATGAAATATATGAAAGTTTATAAAAGTTTTACATAATTCTGTAAAGTCTATAAAAGTTCATAAACTCTACAAAAACCATCCACTTAAAATAAAATCTTTAAAAGTCTTTTGAAATCCAAATTGAATACACCTCTCTAAGGCTACGTTTGAGATTGTTTGCTTAAGAAATAATCTGTTTATAGCTTAACTCAAGAAATAATCAGCTTAATAAAAAAGTAGGGAGGTGTTTGGTAAACTAAAATGTAAAATTGTTTATATTTTGAGAGGATGATAAATGTATGGAATGAAAGGACTAAAATAGACATTAACCATTTGAAAAATGAAAACATTAAATATTAAATATAGTTATAATAAATAAATATTAAAATAATTATATAAAATTATATATATATGTAATATGTCAAATTACTGGAGGTGGATCGGTCCACCTCCGGAGACGGTGACGATGTCAGCTTCGTCGGATGACGTCGATGTTGTCGGACGTCGACGATGCCTATGTCATCAACGATAGAGGTGGGCTAATCCACCTCCGGCATTGGAGGAGGTGAGGGCCTCCTCTATAGTTGGAATCCTTCAATGCCTAATAGGCTATCACCTTCTCTTGGAAGAGTAAGATCCTCCTCCAGCGACGCCAACGTCAGATTCACCGTTGCCGACGGAGGATTAGTCCTCTTCCAATGCAGTAAATAGAGAAGCTTCGCCTTCTCCGAAAGAATGGAGGAGGCGAAATCCTCTACTACGGAGGGGATACCTACCACATTGGCGTCACCGGAGGAAGCTGGATCTCCTCCAGCCTCCAACTCTAGTGGTGGCCACCACCATTGGCAACCATCTAACAGTGGCCATCTGTTCAATTTCTATTTTTTTAATATTAATTTTTTGTTTTTAAAATATTATTGTCATTTTATAAAGATAATATAGGTATTATGGACATTCCAGAGGTGAGAGGCTAACTTCTGCAATAATCAATTTTCAAAAGCTACCCCAACCAACTTCTTAAAAGTTGATTATTGAAGAAGCAGATTGTGAAATAAGTTGATTATGGCGTATTTACCAAACACCTTATGAGTCTAATATTATTAAATAAGTGATTATTCATCTCAAGTTTAAGCAACCTCAAACATAGCCTATATCATTTGAGGGAGGCAAGTGTCAGTGGACGATTCCACTGAAAAAGGCTAATGTTGGCAAATAAAGTTGATGTTGGTGGAAAAGCTAGAAGTGTTGGTAGATGAAGAGATGTAAAGTTAGGTATCTACCATCAAAACCCAACACTTTAACAACAGATCAAACCCACGGAAACCTACACTGGCCATCCTAATATGTCATGTGGGGAGGCAAGTGCCGGCAAAGGATGCCGCTGAAGAAGGTTGATGTTGATGACGGAGGCCGATGCCTATAGACAAGGTGGAAGGTAGGGAGTGTTTAGTGGGATGTTAAGGTTTCGTAAAAAAAAGAAAAGTTTTTTTATTGATTTATTATAAATTGGCAAATTGCACTAATTTACCCTTATTATATGTATAATTGCACTAAAACTAGAACAATTGACATCATTATACAGACTATCCCTTGACAAGTTGACTAATGGTTGACCACTGTTAGTCAACCATGAAAATTGAGTAATGCCAATTTTGCCCTTGCCCTTGCTTTGCCCTTGTATTTTTATTTTGAGAATAATAAATAAATAATGTTGACCTCCATTAATGGATCTTTGTTATCCAGATCTCCATTTTACATTGTTGATTACATATCAACACCGCTGAAATACACATCATAACAATTGAGCATCACCAAAACCATCATCGTAGAAAAGTAAGAAAAAAATGCAGATCAGTTCCTCCACCGGAGCAAATCGCTACTAGTTTTCCTTTATGGAAATCCGCGAAGGGAGAAGATCGGTCCTCCACGAAGAACGATCTTCTCTCTTTACGAATATGTTCCTCCAAGGATTTCCATGGAGGAAAACTGGTATTTGGTTCCAGGTTACATCTCCCCCAAATATCAGTTTGAAGAAAAAGATGAAAAGACGAAGGACCGTATCTGCCCACAACATGCCGATCTCATGGTGGATTAATATTTCAGTTTGAAGAAAATGTATAGGTGATGATTTGTTTGTTTGGGTAATTAATTATTAATTTAAAAAAAAACTCAGATGTAAAGACGATAAAGCTGATATGAATGTCATGAAGATGATATTTTTAATTAATATTCAAATTGTTTATTTTATATTAATTTTAAATTTTAGGGTTGACGTGGAGGGTTGTGATTGTATAAATTATTTTGTTTTTTCATTTATTAATAATACAGGATATAATCATCCCCACCCCCGATGTTTGTCTTATTACTCTATTAGATACTTTACCCTCTCTAATTTCTCATTCCCCCTGAAAATGAAACTATTTGTCATTTCCCACATACCATTAGCTGTTCCGTTAAAATCTCTCGTTGACCGTTAAACTAGGAGGGAAATACGCTAAAAAGGTAAATTAAAATTAATTTAACAAAACATTAAAAAGATTAAAAAAAACATAAAAAAAGGTAATATGGTAATATGGTAAATGAATATTTTTTCGAAATAATAAAATAATATAATTGTAAAAAAATTACAAAAAAAACTAGAACATTATTAAAAAAATCTCAATGTCTCTCTCCCTCTCTTAAGTCAAACAAGAAGTTCTCTCTCACATTCTCTCCGATCTCTCTCCGATCTCTCTCTCTCTCTCTCTCTCTCTCTCTCTCTCTCTCTCATTTATCCTATCACCGGCAAGAAACATCGATCTCTACTACTGAAAGGAGATTGGCACTCTTTTTTCTCTCTCTCCTTCTTTCTCTCATGCTATTCTCTCTTCCTTCTCTCCCGTTGAGATAATTTTGGTTAGATTCCGGCTACGATTAGACGCCATCTCCTCCATTGCGAGGAGATCGACTGAATCCGTGGCTCTTTCTCTCTCTCTATAAACCCTTGGGTTTGATTTGGATTTTACAATTTTCAATTTTATTTTGGGACGAAATAAGGGTTTTTTCTGTTGATTTTTGGATTTGCTTTGGTTTTTTGGTATGATTGTTTTTTATGGGCATTTGAGATTGATGACAGAAGTTTTGATGATTTCATTTTTTTGGTGGTGTTTGAGATTGATGATGAAAAGAATGATTTTTTTCTGTTGAATTTTAGTTTTCAAGAGGATTTCTAGCATGATTTTTTTTCCTGGGTTTTGGTGTTTGAGATTGATGATGAAGTTGGGATGATTTTCTACTATCATTTTTTTTTTCTTTGTATCTAGATTGATGGTGTTGAATCTGGATTGGTGTTGGTGTTGATGACGATATTCAAGGTTTAGTGTTAATGATGATGGTGATGGTGATGAATGGTTGAATTTGATTTTGTTTTTCTCTTTTTCTTTCTAATTATCTCCACTGTCCATGTTTGAGATGGACAGTGGAGATTGAGTTTTTTCTTTTGCCTTTGTTTTTTTTTTCTTTTTGCTTTGTAAAATATCTTTTAATTTCCACTCTCCATGTCTGAGACGAACGGTGGTGAGATACATTTAAGAAAAAAAAATATTTTTTTGTAATATTTTTTTTTCAAACCCATTTATCTACAATTTTGAAGGGTAAATTACAATTTTTATGTCTTTTAGAGTGAAAATTAACATTTTGGACGGAAAATCTAACGATAGAGAGGAAAATGAATAATAGTTTCATTTTCATGGGTAAAATGGTCAATACTGAAATTAGAGGGGGTAAAGTGTCTAATATGACAAACCTTAGGGGATGAAATGACTATATCCCTTAATAATACTGATTCAAAATGACAAATTTACCCCTCTCCTATTAACTGTGGTCAATCGTTAACAACTGTTAGTCAACATGTCAGAGAGTATGTTTATGTTATTGTGAAAATATCGTCGGTTTTGGTGCAATTATGTATATAATCAGGGTAAGTTAGTGCAATTTGCTCTTGTAAAATTAATGACTTTTTGTTATATAAATTAAAGTTTGAATGATTAAAATAGCCTTCAAATGTAAAACAATAACAGAAGGCTGTTAAGTTTAAGGGATGTATGTGTAGAATACATAAACTTCTCTATCTAGGTGTACGAAGCCCAAACTCAAGGGGTTCGGTGTAATTTCCCCTAACATTTATTGAATTTTTCAAATTACTCCTAGACCCACCAAATTTGATGAAGCTGACTTTGTCCCTTTTGGGAATGGACATGACTCGAACCCATAACATACTTGTTGACGGTGATTTTTGGATTATGTAAATTCAATCACACGTCACACAAGGTATGTTGAATTAACAGTTGTGTAATGAATCAAGAAGAATAAAAATGATCATGCAAACAAGATTTTACGTGGTAAAACCCCAAGGTGAGGAAACATCCATGGTTGCCGGTGACGGTCAGAAGAAGAATTCACTATGATGAAACTGTTACACACTCTATTCCTCTCTTTTTTATGTATCTCTCTTTTTTGTCTGTTTCTATGTATGTCTGTGTATATTTCTCTCCCTTTTTTTATAATGAGATTATGGGTCTATTTATATATGCATAGAACCTTAAATCGTGGTATACAAATAAGGAATGTAGTGATGTCTAATTAGGACTGATTACTTGTTGAATTCGTCTTTGTCTTCTTTCCTGTTTCGCGTCTTCCATGAATTGAATGAACTAGATTGTTGCTGATTGGTACTCTATCATCTATAAGGAAGTTTATTTCCTTATCAGAGTGTAATGCAATGTGCTTTGTTTAAGTGTGAATCTTCCTCTGCGTATTTGAGTCGTGATTGTCTTTAATGTCTCCTACGCGTCGTCTAACTAACCAGTTATCTAACCCAGCCAGGTCTTTTTTACTTTCAGGTGATCATACTGACTTGTCATAGTATCAAAAAATCCCTATAACAATACCCCCTTAGATCCTTAAGCCGAGTTCTTTGCAGCTCGACGAAGGGGATTTAAACACTTTTGATTTTTTGGTGCTTCTGATTTTATCGCTTTAACCCGATCAAGTATCTTATTAAACTAATCCTTTTTTTTGGGCTGACCAAGTATCTCAACCAACTGATAAGTCTTGGTTTAAGTATGATCAAGTATCTTATTAAACTAATCGTTTATGTTGCTGAACTGATCGAGTATCTTATTAAACTGATCAATCTTGAACCAGTCGGTGTCCCGGCTCTTTGCCTAGGATAATTCCCGACCATCTTGATCCTTCAAGTTGATTCGGTCGGTGTCCCGATTACATGTTCAGGATAATTCCCGGCCATCTTGAGTCTTCAGCCAAGAGGTGTTTTGGGAACCTTGCCCAATTTCTCCCTGTTTTTCCCAAAACAAGTCACCAAGGAAGTCTCTCGATTTTGTCTACTTACAAGGGTTTGACCGAATTGTTAGTGTAATACAAACACAGCCGAATGCGTCTCACCAGGTTTTCCCCGATGGCATACCCGAGTGTTTTTTCCCCGGTAAAACCGACATCTCGAGGTGGCCGGATTGCTGACAATACTTTATATGCACCCAGTCAGTTCGGTAGGTGCACCAGATCTCTAACAATCAACTTCTCAGCCTCTCGGGCACCTTCACCCACCGTGGTAGGTATCAGTGCTACGAGTTTATCTTTGATAACAAAGATGATTATTATAAAAAATTTGAACACCGTTCTTGGCTTCTTTATTAATTGATCTAGAAATCAAAACAAAAAATAATTATAAACACTATAAATAAAAATAAACTAAAAATATCTTAAACTGAAAGCAACTAAGATATCTCTCTCAAGAGTAGGTTTTTTTTTTTGTGTAGGGTCCTCAAAAAATAGTGTTGACTCTCAATTCGCTGCTGCCTCGGCCCGGGCTTCATTTCTTTTTTTGGTTTCCCCTAGGCTGATCGTCCCAGAAGGGATCCTTTTACTGATCGTCTGTTCTTTTAAGAATTAAATCTTTGAGATGACCCTCCCTAATAAATGTCTCGATATGATCTCTTAGTTGGTAGCACTTTGATGTATCATGACCACTTTCCTTGTGGAACCTGCAGTATTTTGTCGTGTCCCTTCGAGCGTAGGTTGACTGTCTAGGAGGATATTTGACTAGCTTCTGGTCTTCTACGATCACCATGATTTCCTCTTGTTTCTTGGTGAGGGAAGTGTAGTTGATGTACTGACCATGGAACTTTTGGTCGCTCCGACTGTTTCTACGATTCCCATCACTCTCCTAGTGATCACCTTTTTGGTTCTTTACATAACCTTCACTTGTTTTGGTGTTCTACCCGGGGCGACCCCCGTGCATATAACTACCCCTTAAGCCAACTAATCTTCTTCAGCCATTGCATAACTGCATGCTACATCCATTAGGTCAACGTATGTATTTGGGTTTTCCCTCCTCAAATCGAAGGACATCCTACCCTTTTGTAGGTTGTTGGTGAAGGCGGCCACCATAACCTCTGTTGGATCCTAGGGTTACAGATTGCGCAACGGAAGGGTTTAAAACTTTTTATGCAATCATTAAACTAACCCATTTGTACAGTAATAATCAAATGCAATAATAAAGTGAAGAAACTTTTTCATACCTACGTAGGAGGCTCCTTCACTTTGATACGAACTGCTCCTGATTTGAACCACGTGATCTTCCTCGCTATCTCCCGGAACTGGTAACAGCGTGTGGGCGCGTCACGATATTCAGGACCTGTATGGAGGAAGAAGAGAAGAACACACACACAAAAACAAACCCTAGAAGTGCAGCACTTGTTGTTCTCACCACACCCTAACCCTTTTTTTTCTCTTTTTGTTTGTTTTCTGTTTTCTGTGTATGTTGTGTCACGATCACTATTTGATATCTTCTCTTCACTTTTTTAAGTCTCATTCGGTTTTTTTTTTTTTTTTTGTAATTAAAAAATATATATCTCATATATATCCAAAAACAAACCAAAATCTATTTGATTTTTCAAAAACTTTACAAAGATATCTCATATCTTTTAAAAATAATTAAATATTTATTTTTGAATTCAAACATTTTAAATTCAATTTCAAATATTTAATTTAATAAAATAAAATAATCATATTATCTTATTTTATTCAAAATCAAATATCAACTAACACCCTCCATTTAGTGATTAACAACATAATTAAATAATCTTATTATTTAATTTATTTAATCACCATTATTCATTAATTAAATAATCTCATTATTCAATTAATTCCCGAATAAATACGTGTCACTTTCGTAACACAATTAATTGGACAATCCAATTAATTAATCGTGACCCTTGTTACCTAAATCGATCGGGCTAGCAAGGGGACCTAATGGACCTACAGTATTTTGAGCTCCAATAATCATTAGAAATTATTAATTAAACTCTTTAATTAATATTTCATGATTATTAACTTCGGTGTTATTCCACTAAAAACCCGAAGCTGCACTCTCTCAACTGTAGACGTTTTTACACAAACCAATAACTCTCGGTGTCCATCGATATAGCTATTACATATGGTATAATCCTCCACAAGTAGTTCATAATTAGAGCTGGGTCATAATGTCCGTTATACCCCTCTAATCATATCTTTCCATTAAGTACCATTGATTCTCTAATGAACAATAAATCCTACATTCCTTACGGAATTAGGAGAGCGCTCATATTGTTCAAGCCCCGAATCAACCCTTAAGGGAACTACCATCTACTTCTCACAAGAAGGAGTGGATTCCACTATTGTATACAAACCTTCCCAGCCACAAGCCAAACCGCGATCCCAACATACGGAGTATATTGATCGGGAATGCAACTCCGACCTCACCCATGGTATATCAAAGACCACGATCTAACCTGAAGAAGTCGATAAGACACTCAGGATTAAGATCACCCACATATAGCCATCATTAGTTGATATATATGAATCTCATCGTTAAACGGATCTTAGTGAGAGATTCATATAGATCATGCCCCAGTCCTATATGATCACATCATACAAGGTGCCTCCATTCTCATATCTACATATGAATGATCCAGGATAGGATCACCGTACACTACGAAATGGACCGCAGCTGTAGATTAACCACAAATAAAGTACCCAGCTTTATTTGCTATCTACGGACTCTTTAGATTGCTCGTTTCAAACTGAATCCATCTATATATGACACTCATATACTCAGTTCAAAATTACATCCGGCAATTTTGGATGTTAAGTGCACATGTTAAATAAAGTATGACACAAAATGAATGAATATACTACTTCTTTTATTTATGTTCAAATTATATTTACATATTACAAGCTTTAGGGCAAAAAACCCAACAACCTCATCGTTGGGATTATGGATCCCTGACACCTCCTGAGAGAATCTCTTCAAGTAATCTTTCAATGATTCGTTTTTTCCCTGTTTGAGGGTGGCGAGGTGAGCTATTGATTTCCTCCTATGTATATTTCCCAAAAATTGTCGTGAAAAAGCTTGGGTCAATTCTATGAAATTCTTGATTGTTCCCAGAGGGAGCCTTCCAAACCACATAGACCCTAAGTCCCCGAGCGTTTGTGGGAACGTAAAGCACAACAGCGGGTCATTGTATGTGTACTGCACCATCGCACTTTGGAAACGTCTCACGTGTTCCTTTGGACCCATGTTTACTTTAAATTGCTCAACCTGAGGCATTCTGAATCTTTCCGGGAACTGGGTTTGGAGAATGATGTTCACGAATGGGCTTTCAAAATCATCATCCATTAAATCTTGTGGCATTTGGCGACGTTCTAATACTTCTACCTTCTAGGTCAATTTCCGTATCAGGATATCTCGCTCTTCTTCTGGCTCATTATCTATTCCTGATCGCTGACGGTCGGTGAACCCTTGCTGGATTCTGTGGGTACCCACATTTGGGGTATCGAATCTTAACAAGGACTTGCCCCTTCGGTATGTTCTGCGGGGTAGTTGATCATTGTCATATGACGAACTAGATCGATCCCGTATACGAACATCTCTGCGGGTTTCCTCCGGCTCAGAATCTGTTTGATATCGATCTTGCCTACCCCGTCCGCTAATTCCTTCATCTCCCATTTGGGAGCGTTCCCTCTTTCCAAGATAATTTGCCCTATCTTTACCAGTTTTACATGGCGCTCCTGCTCACAGCCACTATCTCATAATGCACCTTGGGGTCGTGGATCACTATAGGTGTAGATAGTTGGTAAAGTGAGGTCAAATTAGTAGTTACTGTTATATTTATCCTCTGTCTAACGGTGTCTTCAATGACTCTCCGCAGAGACTCTTGGACCTGCTGGAATGCGTCTGGAAAATTCTTGGGGGAGCTTTTACAGAGGTTATCGCGGCTTGACTAGTTGATGTCGGAGTCACGGAGGGTAGCCTTCCTCTAGCGATGTTGGCATTCATTGGGCCAGAATTGTTAACACCACGAGGGGTGCCAACATCATGTGGGGACTGACTTCCATCCCTATTATCTGCCATGTCATTGCTTCGCAAGTTCTTCGAGGTTATCTTAGCAAAAGTTAATTCAGCAGCCTATCATTCTTGTGCCAATTGTTGACGGTGATTTTTGGATTATGTAAATTCATTCAATCACACGTCACATAAGGTATGTTGAATTAACATTTGTGTAATGAATCAAGAATAATAAAAAAAGATCATGCAAACAAGATTTTACGTAGTAAAACCTCAAGGTGGGGAAACATCCACGGTTGCCGTTGACGGCGAGAAGAAGAATTCACTATGATGAAACTGTTATACACTTTGTTCCTTTCTTTATTACGTATCTATCTTTTTTGTCTGTTTCCATATATGTCTGTGTATATTTCTCTCCCTCTTTTACAATGAGATTATGAGTCTATTTATATATGCATAGAACCCTAAATCGTGGTATACAAATAAGGAAATGTAGTGATGTCTAATTAGGACTGATTACTTGTTGAAGTCGTCTTTGTCTTCTTTCCTATTTCGCGTCTTCCACGAATTGAATAAACTAGATTTGTTGCCTGATTGGGACTCTATCATCTATAAGGAAGTTTATTTCCTTATCAGAGTGTACTGCAAGGTGTTTTGTTTAAGTGTGACTCTTCTTCTGCGTATTTGAGTCATGATAGCCTTTAATGTCCCCCACGTGTCGTCTAACTGACTAACTATCTAACCCAGCCAGATCTCTTTTACCCCGAGCGGATTGTCTTTACCCGACCAGGTAGTCTCTACCCGATCGGCTAGTTTTTCCGACCAAGTTATTAATATCCGATCGGTTAGTTTCCCCGACCAGCTTGGGTAAACTTGATCAAGTTTTGAGATCATCTACTGGTCACCTTGGTTGATCTTTTCTGGCTGACTTTAGTGATATGGCTTATCTAATCACCATACTTTCAGGTAATCATGCTGACTTGTCATGCTATCAAAAAAACCCTATAGCACTACTGGATGTATTTGTGATTGGCTTACTACTGAGTAAACCTCATCTTGTTCAAACTCCCACTCTTAGTTATCTATATGTCAATAAAATCATCAAGACCATACAATACAGCAATTACATACATTAGCATGGCTTTTCTATCTTTTACTTTTGGTGCAAGCGTTTATGTAAAAATAATTAAATAATAATAACTGTAAGGGATTACTTTACAGTTGTTTTGATGTGGGCACCTACAACCTGTGAATAAAGTTAGACAGGTAGAATCGTCAACCTTTCAAGAGACCTGTAAAACAAACAAGTAAAAAGGCACAAGAGGGGTGGTCCCTTGTGAGGACTCTCCAACGCTCAAGTCAGTAATATATTCGTTGAAGATAGATATTGTAAATGAAATAACGAGTTAATTGAAAAGGCTATCATATCGAGTAATTAAATAATTTATCAAATTGTGAGCTCTCGTTGAGCCTGTCGAGCACTAGTTGAGATAGAGTTTATTGATTTGATATGGCAACAAGAGCGTCGAGTTAAATGTTTATATCGAATTCATGATAGTTGGTCCAGATTTGATGAGGCCAATGATCAAAGTATAATGGGTTGGTAATTTCGGTGGCCAGAGTAGGTATTTTGGCAGAGTTTTGGTTTTCGCTATTGTAGCTTGTATATGGAGAAAATTTTGAACCCCTTCTCTTTGAAGTAGCGGTCTTATTTATAGTAGCTTCTGAGCTAGTGGTTTAATCGATGGAGGGAGCTGATTCCTGAGATATTGCCTCTTTATATCGTGCAATTACAATCCCAAACCAGTTCAAATTTTGAATCGTGGCAGTTACTAATATTCGATAACCACCGGACCTAGTCAAACGAAACTTCATTCCTAAGAAGTTAAGCATCTAGGTCTTGGTTAGGTCGACCCTTTATTGGGCTTGCTCCAAACTAATATTAGCAATCAATCTTGGGCCTAAGCCAATTTTTGGCAGTAAAAAAAAACCCTGCAATTGTTTCATATATATATATATATATACCCAAGACTTCTTTCCATTGTTTCTATATTTCTATCTAGAAATAATGAATTGAGTTCTTATAGGTATTTTTGACGCCGCTATTGAAATAGAATTTCGAGCTATTTTTCGGTTACTCCACCCATTTCACAATAATAACGGTCAATTGCAATAACATATCTTAACATTTTGCAATAACACAATTATCTCGTATTTTTTAGGGTTAATTGCACTAATTTACCTTAGTTTACTGAATCTAATAAGATTTCAAAAAGATGTCTTAAATTAACACAAATATCTCTTGGTATCAAGTCAATCGGTTAACTTTAACGGTAGATTAACCTTGACCTATGGAAAACCAAATATACCTCTTCCACATCATCCCAAACATATAATATTTTTTAATTAAAAAAAGATAATATATTGACAGCCTACGGAAACATCCTCAATTCGCAGAAGAACCTCCTCTGCGAACTGCATGAGGTCGATCTCTGAGATCGGCAAAGATCTTTTCTTGTAAGTAGGAGATCGTCAGAGATCTCTTGTTTCCTTCGACAGTGGAGCTCCACCGCAGGTAGATTATTTTGTGTTTTTTTTTTCTTTTCAATTTTAATTAAAAAATATTTTATGTTTGAGATGATGTGACAAGGGTATATTTGGTTTTCTAATTGTCGGGGCTAGTCAACTATTAAATTTAACATATTGACTTGATGATAGAGGTTGTTTGCACTAATTTAGGACATCCTTTTGAAATTTTACTAGATTTAATAAATTAAAGTTAAGTTAGCGTAATTAATCCTATTTTTTGCGTTTATTATAAAAATATACCATTGACTAGTTTGAGTAACCACGAACTTAATCTGCTAAGTGTAGTAGAAGGGCAACATGTCTTTTCGGCAACATTTCATAAATCTCTCATGAAGGATATCCCATATCTCCTGTGGTGCCTCTTCCACTTTTCGTCCCTCCAGACCACCATCTTTCACTGCCTTTTTCTCCGGTCGTCTCACTCTCTCTCCTTCAACCGTTTCCCTTCTCCTCTATGACTCCATCTGCCTCCAATCCAACCCGTTGGTTTTGAGTTATGTTGCTCACAACTTCATTTTTTTTTTGCTTTTTTTGTTGTTTTGTTGGGTTTTTGCTAAAGATTTTTTTTTTTTTTGGATTTTGAGATATTGGTAATGAAATTTTTGTGGTTTATATGAGATTTTCAGTTCATTTTTTTCTTTTTAAGATACAGAACTTCATTTCAAAAGAAAAAAAAATCAACATCATCTTCATCCATATCCTCAATCAGATGTTGGAAAAATTAATACATCCTTATAGATGAGATTTGGATTTTATTTTCTTAAATCGTATAAGATAAAGGTCCATGAGATTTTTTTTTGTAATTTTATTTAATTATTTAAAGTATAATATTATAATCATTCATAAAAATAAAATGGAGGGTCTTTCGTACGGAACAAAATAGAGTGTTAAAGCATGAAATTTTCTCCAACAGCCTCCCTATCTCCGTCATTAAATTTTATTCCGGCCAAAGCCTCCCAAATGTGAGGAGAGAGAGGCTTCCTCTCTATGTTTTTTTCACTCCTCAATTAAAATGAGTGGTCAATATGAGTCCACATCTTTAATATTCAATGGTCCAAATTCAATGTAAGGAAAATATAATGAGTCATTTTTTTCACTTCATGCCATTTTTAGAGAGGCTCGTTGGGGGCGTTAACTTCTTATATAGCTCCTTATTTGTAAAAAGTATAAATGACTCCATAAATATAAGGAAAATATAGGGAACTTTGTTGGGAATGCTCTTAAAGAACCTTAGGATCCGTCCTATAAGCGTTTTTTAGTTGATATTTTTCGAAAAGAAAAATGAAAAAAATGTTAAAAATGTTTTTGATTTCAGTTTCGAAATCTGAAAACACGTCTGGTAGCATGTACTGAAATCCGTATTTTGAAAATAAAAACGGGAAAAACGCGTCTGGTAGGCTAACTGAAAACTATTGAAATTTGATATATCATTTTTTACATTTTGTTTAATATTATAACAATTATAAACAAATTGATTAAATAATTAATCAATATATTTTTTATATTGTAATTTAGAAATTAAACAAAGTAACACATCACAAATTAGTTCAAAAAAAAAAATCAAATAATAAATTAATCAAAACTAAACTTTTAAATTATAAATAAGTATTATTTTAATAAATATAAATAACATTAAAAAATATATAAAGAAAATTTTAAAAAGAAGAAAAAGAAAGGAAACCAGATCGGAGAAAAAGTAGAAAAGAAGAAAAAGAAAGGAAGAAGATCAGAGAAGAAGAAGAAGCATCGGAGAAGGAGAAGAAGTGGCTCGGAGAAGAAGAAGGTTCAGAGAAGAAGAAGAAGATGATCAGAGAAGATAAAGAAATTTGAAGATGAAGAAAGAAGTAGAAGAAGAGAAGAGAAGACCTGGTGAGTGGTGAGAAGACTTTAAGTTCAAAGAGAAAAAATAAATTTTTTTATTTTAATGTTAATTTTTTTGAAAAACAAAAAAAAATATGTATTTTGTGTTTTCAAATATTTCACTGTTAACACTGGTTTTGTTTTTCATTTTGTTTTTTGTTTTTTATCTTTTAAAAATAAAATGAAAAACGGTTAACGAACGTGAATTCGAATTTTTTTTTTTGGCAAACAAAAACGAAAACAGGCAGCTGCAGGAGAGGACCTTAAATTTACCACAGGTACTTTCTTACAATAAAGGTAAAAGCTGTGTTTTTTGAAAAACGTTAGGATAAGTTATTGCAATTATCCTTAATAATAAAAACGGAAACGATGTTGGTTGAATGATAAGGCCTCGTCCTGTAGCTGTTTTTCAGTCCGTTTTTTTTTTGTTTTCCAAAAATAATTTTGAATTCATGTTCGTTAACCGTTTTTCATTTTATTTAAAAAAAAAAATTGAAAAACAAAATTATTGTTAACAGTGAAATATTTGAAAAACAAAAAAAAAACTTGTTTTTCATTTTTATTTTTGTTTTTCGTTTTGTTTTATATATATATATATATATATTTTTTTTTTTTTTGACAAAATTTTTAACTTTTTTTTTCTCACTTTTGTTTTCTTCTTCGTTCACAGAGTCATAGACTCACTACCACCATTTCTCCTTATTCTTGTTCTTCTTCATCTTCATCTTCATCTCCATAGATCGTTGACTTCTTGTCTCCTTCTTCATCTTCACAGCTGGTTGTCTTCTCCTCCTTTTCTTCCGCAGCCCTTCTTCATCTCCATGAGCCGATGCCAGAGGCGGTGAGATCCTCCTCCGGCGACACCGATCTGGCCATATCGACGTCGCCTGGAGGAGGATCTCACTTCCTCCGGCATTGGAGGCGCCAGCTCCTTCCAATTTTTTTTTATTTTTTTTTCTTTTTTTCCTTTTTAAAGATTTTGGACTCTTGAGCTTGATAATTGAGAAGCTATTAGTAACTGATTTGTGGTGGAGATAATCTTAGACTATATGCAGTATTATTGGTTGTTGATTTGATTGTCAAATGAGTGTATTTTTTTCTGGCTATTGTGTGTTCAACATGGGTATTGTGGTACCAATTGTTATTTTTTTTAACAATTAAACTTAATTGAGAGAAGGGAACAGAGGCATTAAGCCAACACCACAAAAAAAAACGAGTTGTCTGGGTAGTTTTTCTGGGTATTGGTTTCAATCCCAAACTGAATTATTGGTACCGATTATTGGTTTCATTATTTTCTGGGTAGTTTTTTTGGGTATTGGTTTCAATATTATTGTTATCAACAAGACTATATATATAATTGCAGTCTCGTTTGGGGATGAATTTGTGGCATTTAATATAAAAATTGAAGCATTAGGAGATCGAAAAAAATGGTAATCGAGAGGGAGAGAATTAACATATAAATTGATGTTAGGGTTTGTTAAACAAAAATTAAATTGCTAAATATCTAATTAAATTGTTCTATAATTTCAGGTTAATGTAAAAATAAAAATTGAAATTGAAATTGATATTATAAATTTTGATATTTTTCGTTTAACCTGTCAGACGCGTTTTTCTATTTTTATTTTCAGCAGAATACAGTTTTTAGTATGTGCTACCAGACGCGGTTTTGGATTTTAAAATTAAAACCAAAAATACTGTTTTCATTTTTGATTTTTATTTTTAAAAAATTATAAATGAAAAACGCTTACATGACGGATCCTAAATCCTTCACAAATGCACAATAAAATTGCGGATTTGAGTCATTTGATCTTTAAAAAAAAAAAAAAAAACCAAAAAAAAAAAAAAACATGGATACGCTGTAAAGTGGGTCGTATAGGATAAGTAGGTCCCGTTGCTCTTGAAAAAATTAAACCATTTTTCAAGTCATAACGTTGTCCTCTCGTTTGCTAAGAAGGTCGATGACACGTGGGTGATTTGACACGTGTTGATAAAGGGCTATTCAAACATCACATTTGTAGGCCCCTTCTTATCATCCGTACCATAAATTATTGATATGTTTAAATTAAATGTTCAATGTTACCGTCTCACCATGGTCGTGTCCGAGAGGAATTTTACTTGTAGTTACGTTTAATGTACCTATTAATCCAAAATTTTCAATTGAAAAAGAATTCAAATCCTTCTCGTCTTGACAAAATTAATATGAATTGACGAATTTAAATTTAAGGTTGACAAATGGAGATGTGATAGAGATTTTGATTTGACCTTCCAACTCCCTCTCTGCCCCGATAAGATTTTTTGAAAGTATGTGGATAATTGGTTGACGGCTAATACTGAGATGGATAAAGTAGTTGTTATAAAAAGTTGTTTTATTTTTTGGACCCCTCCCTCTCATGATTGGGTCAAGCTGAATGTTGATGGTAGCTTGATCCCTTATCTGGGTTCTATCTCTGCTGGAAGTGTTATCAGGGATAATAAGAAGAATTGGTTGGTTGAGTTTGATGTGAACAATGGTTTGGGTAGTGTGATTGAAACCGTTGAGTTGTTGAGCATTTTTGAAGGTCTTAAGTTGGCTTGGAAGGCTGGGTTCAGAAAGGTGACGATGAAGTCTGATTCTCAATCTGATGTGCTTCTTTTGAACAACAACACCCTTCTGAATCACCCTCTTTTCAATATCATCCATGCTTATAAATCTCTAAGAAAATCTCCCACTGATACTCTAAAATTATGTCTCCAAGAAATTTTAGAGTATTGGTTGCTCCCACCATACTTCAAAATGTTGTTTCCAAGAATTTTTTTTTATAGTTTCTACACTTGATACTCTAAATTTTGAGAACTACATCTTATACTCTAAATTCACTTTTCATTATTTTTTATTTCATTTATATCATTTTACCTTTTTCATTAAATTCAATTAAAGTATAATAAATTTTAATTTATATATTTTATTAACATAAAAATTGTACCATTAAAAATGTCTCATCTAGATCTTTAAAATGAGTCCAATATTGAATATTAATTAATAATTATTTATTTACCATACTTTATCATTTGTTCTTCATTTTATTATTTTATTATAATTTTCTCTAAAAAAAATATTTTATGTTATAAAAAAATCTATTATTACATATTGGTAATTATAGTAATAAAATAAAAACAGAAAAATAGTATTAAAATAATAAATATTAAATTAGTTGATAAATGTTTGAAAAGAAATAAAGGTTGAGAAAGTTAGTTAAAAAATGTTTTAGAACCTAAAAATTAGTTATTATAAATTCATGCACTAATAAAACATTATATTTAAAAAAAAGTAAAAAAAAATACAAATATTATTATAAATAATATTTGTTCAAATTTAGTTGAACAATAATTTATTAAAGAAACTAAAAAATAATCATGAAAATATAAGTTATTTGAAGATATAAATAGAAAAAAAAGATAGAGATAGAGATAGAGATAATGATAGAGAGTGTGGTGCACGTGAAATTTTTTTAGAGATAGAATTTGAGAGGAATATTCCCTTTTAAAACTCTATTTTAGAGATACAGATAGAGTATGCGTAGGAGATGCTCTAATGGAGAATGAGTAAAACTGTAATATACACCACGTCTACGGTGAAAGCAACAAAGTTGCCAGCTACCTTGTGAACCTTGGTCATTCTTTGGACATGGGGATCACTGTTTTTGAAGACCCTCCTACCCAAATTTCTGATATCTTGGATGGTGACTATAAGGGTGTTGTGGTCGCTAGGATGGTTTCTAGATCTTAGTTTCGTTTTTGTTTTGGGCTGATTAGCCCTCCCCCACCAATTTTATGTTTTTTAAGGTTGACAAAATAAGAGTAGAATTTATTTATTTTGATATAAACAAGAGAGTAGGATATTTTTTGATATAAATTAGTATCTTTGAACTCCAAAATTTAAAATATAGTATCGTTTTTTAAAATATTTTATATGTATTCGTAAATACATATTAACACTCGTCTATAAAATGTCAATAGTATATTCCATCCTCATCCTCTATTTCCAACACCGGCAAAAACTGATATAAGTATATAACATTTATCGATCTTGTATACTCTAAAAAAAGAGATGAGCCATAAAGTTTTGAAAGAACTTAAGGAGCAAAATACTGATTTCGATAATATATATTTCAAAGTAAATATTTTTGCCATTTGCTCATAAATTCACTATTATAAGTGAGATTCTTTACCACCAGCGGATGTGTTTTGATGTAAGCAAAGATGATAATGCACGTCCATTTCATAGTGGTAGTAAATGGTTCAAATCTCACCATAGGCCTTTTATAAGAATGTGAAGGGAGTTTTTCCCGATTTGTGGAAGTAATTATTTAGACCACACATATTTTGTTTGATTTTGACAGGTTCCGACAATTTGCTTATAATAGTTGTAAATTTGTAATACTTAAAAACAATGTGAGATTCTTTATCACCATATCGACTTGTTTTGATGTTAAACGGTATTCATTTAGCATAACAATATTTTAAGTTTGAGTAATGCACCCATTTAATGTATATATAAAGCGAGATTCTCCTATAAATATGAAATTCATTTGATCTTCTAAACTATCGGTTAAAGTAAATTAAAGAAAAAATTTGGATCTACTATTCATCTCGTATTGTTTTTGTCTAAATTAATAGTTTGATTAATTCAATCTTTTTATAAATCAAGTAATAAAAATAAATCAAACTATTTATTTAATATACTATACACATGTTAATAAATTATAAAAGTAAATCGGAAAGAAAACCTTGAGTTATGCTCAAAAGCCTCGGAGGAAATGAATCAAAGATCTTCACCCCGATTACACGAGGATAATATCGTAATATTATATTGACGTGCAATTACGTGGCGTCCTGGGGTTGCTATGCAATTCCATCAAATTATTTTATTTTCTTAAGAAAAAAATAAAAAGAAAAGACAGAGAGAGAAAATGTCTAAAACAAAGCTGAGTTGAGAGTTGAGACGCCGTAACCGTAATCCCTCAAAATTCTCTCCCTCGTGTGTACCAAAAAAGACCCCAAAGAAGAGTCCTATTTACCAAAACAGTGACAGCAGAAACCAGTGGAAAGCGTACAAAGCTAAAGCAAATCGATCTGTGTGAGCATGGCAGGGGAGAGGAGGTTGTTGATAAGTGACCGGAATTTGGACAACATGTTACCTGGAGAGACGGTTTCCCGGTCACTCCTTGAGAAGCCTCTTCACCAACTCACTGAAGATGACATTTCTCAGCTCACTCGTGAAGATTGCCGCCGGTACCTTAAAGACAAAGGTCTGTTACTGTCCGTACGTGTAACGTATTGCGATGCGTGATTGAGGTTTTTTTGTTTGATCTCTTCTTTGTGCCTGTGTGTTTGGTTACAGGCATGAGGAAGCCTTCATGGAACAAATCGCAGGCGATCCAGCAAGTGATCTCTCTCAAGATGCTACTTGAAACGACGTCAGATTCGGACGCCGCTGAGGCACGGAAGAAACTCTACAGTGTGCGTGCGCTTTTTTCTTTCTTTTTTGTATATTAATATTATGTGTATTTTTTTCATGGGATTTATGATGAACTCGTTTACTTTTATTAAATAAGTCTCTCAACTTTACACTAAATCTTTCTTTTTATCAAGTGGTGCACCTTGTATGTATATTTTCATTATTGATTAAATTAATAATTTCTTTTAGGTCCCTTCAAATTCAACTGTTTCAGTCAAGGGAGCGAGTGAATCGGGCCCGTACCGGCTTCAGGATGCCCCGGAACCCGATTTATCTCGAGATCCTTCAGGTCGACAAGCAGCCGACAACGACTCTGTTTCTCCCAGGTTGTTCTTTACACAAATTCGCACAAACACATTACACTTTTCTTTTTTACCTGGGTATAAAGTTTAGATATAAACGCAATAGTTTTAAATATCTAATTAACTTAGAAGTGGCAAATTTGCTTTGGCTTAGTTGATTGAGATTGTGGGTGCCTTTGTTTTAGAGGATTCTTTTTAACTTAATATTTGCGTGGGGACTCAATTTGGATTTCCGGGAATATCGGTAAAGCTTGTGCTAATGGTTGCCGGGTCAACCAGTTAATCTACTAGAAAATGTGAAATGGATTGCGCACCCACGTGTGTGTTTGTGTGTATGTGTGTGCAGGTGTTTTAAGCATGCTATTACTTACTCTGCAGTTAGTGTTTTTTGCACACATCAGTTGTTATGAATAGGCAAAAATTGGGAGTTGCACAGCATTGGAGGGATTCCATCTAATAGAATTATGCATGAAATGAAAATGCAAACATGGCACGATTTTGTAAGAACGATTTTTTCATAAACATGGCACGATTTTGTAAGAAAGATATCTTCTGTTTAGAGCTTCATATAGAATGAAAGTACTTTATTGGATTTGGTTTAACTTTTAGAGCTAAACTTAGAGTTCTTAAACATGAGCAAACTCACAGCTTTTCCAGAAAATAATGTGACTAAAAGGGTCTTTTCATGGTTCTTAGTATGAAACAAATTTTGCAGAAGTCTTCATTTCATGCCTTATATTATTACTGGTCAAACCAAATTCTTTAGGATGATTCTCCAGTTCTCATTTTTTCTCTAAGCCCCATCTGCATGGTTACTTTCGTTCTTTGCTTTACTTATTTGAGGGAAACAGGATCGTACATTGTTATTGAGTTTTTGTGGTAAAATATTGCAATTAATCTAAACCGCTCCTCTGTGGAGGTATTTGTATTGCTGGTGGGAGGATCACTCAAATGTGTTGTGAAGAAGAGCCAAGAGGTTCTTTTCCATAATCATAGTAGTGCCCTTACTGAAGTTCCAAAACTGAAAAATTCTTTAAATGTCCAGAACGATAGGTTCAGCAAATGAGCCAGTAGGACAGATGACGATCTTTTACTGTGGAAAGGTGAACGTCTATGATGATGTGACAGATGATAAGGTGATGAAGCATCCCTTCTGAAACACCATATAGTATATGTCGTAATGATCCAGCCATATAATTTTAGTCAATAATGAAATTCCAGGTCCAAGAAATAATGCAGCTTGCTGCAGACCCAGATGCTATCAATCAGGAAGTTTCATCGGATAGAACTGCAGCACTATGTTCCTTTCCTTGCCACTTACAAGCTACAGGTATTAAAGCAGTCCCGAGTTCTCCGATGGTGATCTTCCCAACTTCACAGTCAGGTACATTTTGGGGCAGTTTCACAGGATTTCATCTTTTCATTTACATAATAGATTAGATATGATTTTCTTGACTCTAATATATAGGTATCGAGGTTATTTTCTCACTGCCTGTTGTCTTATAGGCATCAGGAGTGACTTAAATCCTGTAATAGAGAGAAAGTGTGTGTGTGTTTGCTACAGCTACTTAATACATTTTTTTGTTTGCTGGGAAGTTTTAAAAACATCATAGTTTATATATAAAGGACTCTGCTAAAAGTGCAAAATTATTGAGATAAGGGCAATACAAAAGGCCTGTAATTCTTGGCTGCAAGTGCTTGAATTATATTATGTTGCAGCTATTGTATTATGATAATCTTGCCTTACCCCTTCCCCTTTTTTGCAGTGAAAGTAGCAGAAACCTGTCAGCTTCCATTGAAAGGAAATGGCATTTCTCATGAGGACAGCCTTGGTAAATGCTTCTACAAGTCCTTCTGTAAAATTTACTGCTCTTTTGGTCACATTGATCACGCAAGCTTTAACCAGAACTTTTCTATGATACTGTTTACAGGTCATCATTTGTTTTATTATTGATTCTATATCATGAATTTAGTCACTAATGGCAACTCGTGCTCATAAATTTTCATTACTGTTTTACTCCTAGTTTATTAACATTTCTTTATATTCTTTTTTGGTACTGATTACCTGAGTATTTTGTAATAGTGATTATAAAGTATTTCTTTCAGGTCTAGCATAGAAATGTTTCTCCATGAAAATGTTGTGGTTAATTTTAAATTTTAAACACTAAATTGCACTGAGATACTTCCTCTTAATTACACCATACTGCTTCATTGCTGACCAAAATAGAAAGATGACAGCTTGATGCTGATTCTTGGTTGTGCTTTGTGGTCAGATTTCATCTCTCTTTTGCTCCAATTCTCATGTAATGTTTTGTCCTTTGTCATGTCAATCTCAGAATTGATAAACCTCTCATTTCCAATAGCACACCAGCTCATCTGTATACATACATACCCTATCATGTATTCTTTATCTGCTTTTTTAACACTTCTTGCTCAGAATGTATTTGTATGACAGCAAATACAATACTATACCATAGTATGTTTTTTTTTTCTGTCTTATAATCCTCCAGCTGTTTAAAAGAAAGTATTTTGTCCTTTGTCATGATCTTACTTGAACAGGATGTTCTAAAGTCCCGTACCTGTGTCCTTGAGTTCTAAGTAGTTTCTCCTTTGACATGTCAGTATCACACACAAAATGGAAGTATTTCAAGAACTGTAAAAGGGAATGTGGCAGTAAAGGAAAAATTAACCTCCCATCTATTTTTCTGTATTTTAATTCCCATCTTCAGATCCTTAAATTACTAATAAAAGGAAGTATTGATTTTTAGAGCATTGTCTCTGATTCTCTTTATGTATCTTTTCTTTAATTGAAACAACCACTTCTTTAAACCTTACATTTTGAGAGTGATATTTCCTTCTCTGTGCTTTGTCTGTCATTTCTCTCAATTTTTATGTTATTTGTTTATGGATTACATCTAGATGGGCCAACAAGCAGAAAGGCATTGGTGCAAAGATATCGTGAGAAGCGGAAAGACAGGTATCTCAAATGATTGATTAGCTTTCTACTACTACTCAATAAATTTATTGTCAGTCTATTTTGTTTTCCTTTGTCTCTCATACCCCTGTTAGGTGAAGGTTTAAGAACAAGAGAAAGATAGCAATGCCTTCATCCACTGGTTTAAACGTCCATATAAACCGTTGCATGGGAGATCAGTTCTCAAATGAGCAGTTAAACCGCAGTGATGCTTGCTCTACTCCCCAATCCAGGCCAATGCACAATCCTATAGCATGCCGTTCAGTTGAGATCTCCAATCTCTCTACTGGTCTCAATGATAAAGGTGAGAGTCTTGTCTCTGCTTTCTTTTTACGTAAAGTGCATATAACAACTAATGCATTCTTCATAATCTAGATTCTAATTGATATAAAATTAAGAGAATTCTGATCATATCATAAAATATTCATAGATACCTGCCTTAACACTGTTGAGTAGCTTTTCTGCTTCCGTTCGCTGTTTACTGAATGCAGAAACATGTGCACCTGCCAAAATTTGTCTTGCATATTGCATTATTGCTTATACACTGCTAGTTATCTTTGAGATACATGATACATTGGTAGCACAGCCTTTTTCCTCAACTTCTGCTAAGTTCAATTAAATGTCTTGATAAGAGAGAGACCTGGTTTTCTCCTTTCTATTTTGAACAATGGTTCGCATAATTTTTTGGGTTGCACTGTGGATTGAACTCCCTTCTTTCCGAACGGAATTCCGTGATGTCAGTTTTGTTCTAAGATATGCAATGACAGCACAGCAGGTAGGGTGGAAGATGGTTGTAACTTCTCTTCCAGGAATGCTTTAACTCCGGGTTCTCTTGTGAATAATGTTCCTATTCGATCAAAAACTTTAATTCAGGGAATCACAAGTTAGAGAGTTAAGAATGATTAAAAATGTTGAGATAACAAAAATGATAATTAAAGAAATGCAAGATGTTATCAAACTGTTTTCACTGTACCTTTTAAATTACACTAATAGCATACCTGAGAAACGATTCTTGAAGTGAAAAGAAAAGTATTGGCTTCAAAGTGACCATTTGATAGCTTTGTGCAATTTTGTGGATGTTTATGGATCACCATGAAAACAAATTATCACCCTCTTGTATGAGATGTTGCAATGCCATGATTTGTAGTAACTCTGTAGTGGAAAAGAAGTATAATTTTTATTGTGATGTTCAAGATGTTCAGGAGTGTCGAATATAGAAGATGGATCTATCAGGTAAGGACAGACTTGTAGAACCGGTGGCTGCTATGCTGATGTGGATACATAATGCAGTGCCCTAGTCTTGGAAGGTTTGTGAAATAAGGTGTAGTGAATTGTTGTAGCTGCGGCAATTACATATCAGTTTGAGTTGTATGAGAAGAAGTTGAAAGTTGAAGATCAATTTCTCCATGTTATATACCTCTCACATAATCTTGAATGAAGTGGATGATGATCATAAGGTTTGAAGAAAGAAGAGTGTTTCCACCTAGTTTGTTAGTCCTTTCCTTTGAAACTGTAAGCCGAATTGACCAATATATTCACACCATGATATCTGTTCGTCCATGACAAATTTGCCGATCTGCAAATTGGTAGCATTTGTCAACAAATAGACAGTAGACCAAATAAAGTTTGGATCATCAAGTGGAGCAAAAATCGGAGGGAGCAAATCCACAATTCCCAACCGAAGACAATACATGGCTATGGGGTCCATTAAGAGTTTGTCAAATCAACCATTATATGCTACTGCTCCTATTATAATTATGTTGAGCATGTATGCTGGCGTACAAGTGAAGTATTTTTCTTTGGTGATTAAGAAAGGCAAAATCAATCACAATTTCCAACCAACCACTCAAACTTTCGCAATTTGCCTGTTTTTTTTTTTTTCAATTTTTCTAGAGGCCTTTAATAATTTTTTAATCGTGAGAAACCATTTGTTACCCTACTTCCTTAGAATTTTATTGTATAAAGTTTTTAAACAAACCTAGAGAAAGATGATTTCAACATAGCTTTATAATGAATTCTAATAAGTAACTTGTACGTTTACGACAAAATTTGAAATTACAAGTTTGAGTTTACACTTCCTTCTAAAAAAAGTTTTGAGTTTAAATATTTACTATTTAGCTCGTAATACATGGGAGGTAGGGAAATGATCCACCGGATCACCACTCACTGTATCCTCAAATCTCAACCCCGTCCAGTCCGTGACTAAGCACGTGCCTGACATTTTCATAATCATGGGTCGATTGTTTTCTCTTTATGTGACATAAATTGCTTCCATATTTTGTTAAATATTTAATGATTTTATCACGACAGTCGACATGCATAGTTGGAGCAAGATTGCCTAGGGTGAATTTTATGAGGCGTTCGCTTTCCTTTGATTTCCCTTGATGTCTCTCCATAGTCCATACAAGGGGTAGTCCTGCTAGCTTGTATGAGGCCACATGAAAACCTATTCAAGTTAAACGGCTAATTTTTGTATTAATTGATAGAGATCGATTTGTGCTTAAGTAGCTCTATTTTTTTGGGTAGATTATTTGTTCCGGAATGATGAGCAAGTGGGTGTAGTGTTATAAGCATGATAACCCAAAAACCTCACTCTTTTTAGGTGGTATCCAAACTACATTAATTTAAAAATACTAAATTTATTAATTAGATGGTGTGTTAATTTAAAAAGACTAATTTATTAGGTGGTGTTTTAAGATTATGTTTGTGTCTATCCCTCCCTGGTGCGGTGAGGTCTATCTTCTTGCCCTGCAATGTGTCCACTTTGAGCTTTGTCTTAACTCGATTTCGCATTCTACTTATTGTGGATGTGGGCAAGGCAAGGACATAATGTAAAGATTGATGTTGAGAGGCACTACAGTACACCTAATATTAATATATAAATGGATGAATTTTGACACAAGTCAAGTCAGCATAGTTGAGGTAAACAAGTAGTTAAACTTATCTACCCTAAGAGCAACATACTCTTTTTTACTTAACGTATTTCAATAAAATTTTTGTGATGAATTAGCAGTGATAAAACTCAAATGAATAAGATAACGATATCATTTCTCAGTTTGCCCAAGTCAGATCACACATGATAGGACCTGAACAACCCATAAAAAGGGAAGTACAGAGCTGAAGAGTTTCTGTCCACATGACTAATATATTTTGCTTAAGGATCTGACCGTAGAATTTAGTTTTATCGGCCACAACAATTTATTCAAAGTTGAAACCATTTTTGTTTTTTGAATTGTTGTTACAATTACAAATGTCCTTTTCAGATACATTGAAGACAAGTAGTAAAATTTAGCTACTGAAATTATTTCACATTTATAACTTAACAAAATTCAAGGCCACTTTGACTGTTTGAATCAACTTCAGAAAAGGCAAAGACACAGAAAATATACTGCCAAGCTGTCGGTTTTTTCCTTCTTTTCAGTGGAGGGGTAGGGGAACCAAATTCCCACAACGAGTTGGCAACTTGTTTGCATTTCAATTCAACAACAACAACAAAAGAAGGGGCACTTTTGTCATTTCCACATGAGATTTCTCCGAGAATTCGAAGGCGAAAACATCAGCACTTGGTGAATGGTGATCGAGGAACATGTGCTGTTAGCACCCACTGAGAGAAACTCTTATATGTAATTCACTCACACCTTTTCGATTAATCCTCTGTTCAAATTATTATATCAACTATAGTACCATAAATCCCGATTAATGTCAGTTTCCACTTGATTAGGGTTGCTTTTAAAATTAAACAACTTTTTTAAGTGGGGCCAACATAATTTCGAATTAGTCAGAGTAATTATTCGCTACACTGTCTTCTCTCACTCTTAATTCCAACCAATAAATTTCAAAGGAGCCATCATCATTTATCGAAAGGAAAGATAATTATTGATGCAAACAAGACCACTCTTTGAGTCTTGAGTCTTGACACAAAAACATAAAAGGCATCATCTCTTAAAACGACCTGTCGTTTTAGATAAGTAGAGATTTCGGACCACAAGTCACAACTAGACATCACCCATTTTTTTTGTTTGGTGGTTTTGCAACAAACAGTAGCTGCAATCTTTCTGGTCTCCAACGGAAAAGAAAGTGAGAGAAAGTAAAGAAATTTAAAGGGAAAAGAAAATAACTTTCTCTTTTTACCAAACAAAAGCCAAGCAAAGAAAGTGGAATTTCAGAATTTTTCTCCTTTCGACATGCCTTCTTCACTTTGATCTCTCTTGTTCGATTCAGGCCTCTGCTGGTCTCTGTGTCAGATTTGCTTCTGCAAAATTTAAAATTTAAAATTTGAAACTGAACTGGGTTTCTCTCTCTCTATCTACTGCCTCTGTGTTGATTTTGTTATTTTTGTCTTCGTTTGTGAGGCTGTAATGTGGCTTTGGTTTGGTTGCCTTTTCAGTAGAGATCTTGCGTAACTGTTTAGTATTTGGTCGTTTTTGATTCTGTTTTTGCTTTACTTGCTCAATCGAGTAATGATTATTTTCTCTATATCAGGGCATAAATAGTTCTTTCTAGTTTATCATTACCGTTATAGAGTAGAATCGGCAAAGATTTATATACCTGAGCCTGCAAAGAGAATTTCATGTTTGACTAGTGAAAAAACCCCATTTTTTGTGTTGTAAATTGTTTAGCTATATCAAGTTTGTTCAGAGATACCCATATAGATGTTGTGAGTGATTGTCTGTTTGTTTGTATTCAAAGTCAATATTTTTTTTGTTTCTTAGTGAGGTTGGAAGATTTTTTGGTTGAGGTTAGTGATTTGGGGTTACAACAAACTATCCTTCTTTTTGTGTGTTTTTGCCTTGTTTGTTGTGTTTGAGTTTGGAGGAGAGAAACCCATATTGCTATTGTGGAGATCTGGGACTTGTTTCACCTCTTATGTCCAATGAGGACTTTTTTCCCGTCTGATTCATGTAAAGAATCACAGCTTAATGGTTTCAATCCTCAGTCTTGGCTCCAAGTTGAAAGAGGAAAACTCCCCAAGCTCTCATCGCACTACTCTTCTTCTTCATCCATGTAAGTAATTCTTTCAATTTTTTTTTAGTTTCAATAACTGCTGCTGCATTACAATTTATATGTTAAGTAGATTGAGACACTTTCTTTTGTTGTTGCTGGTGCGGTTTAAATATTGTAGAGAGTCTTTTATCAAGGTACCAGAGCCATCAATACTACCGTATTATAAACCTGCTGATTATGTAGGAGTTTTAGCTCAAATTCATGAAGAACTCGAATCATGTCCTGTGCAAAAGAGGTCGAGTCTCTATTTATTACAATTTCAGATCTTTAGGGGCCTTGGGGAGGCTAAATTGATGCGAAGAAGCCTCCGGAAAGCTTGGCAGAAGGCTAGCTCCGTACACGAGAAGCTTGTGTTTGGGGCATGGTTGAGGTATGAGAAGCAAGGAGAAGAGCTTATTTCTGACCTACTTGCCAATTGTGACAAATGTGCACAAGAGTTCGGACCAGTAGATATTGCTTCTCAGTTTCAGACTGATAGAAATGTGGGTTCCCATGACACTGTATTGATGAGTGGGAACCAAATTCCAGGACATGTTGCTTTTAGGATTGGTGAAGAGAAAATAGTTTGTGATAGGCAGAGAATTGCGGCTCTTTCGGCTCCATTTCATGCTATGCTTAATGGGTTTTTCATGGAATCACTTTGTGAAGACATAGATTTATCGGAAAATAATATCTCTCCTGCAGGTATGAGGGTTATAAGTGAGTTCAGTGTGACAGGCAGTTTAAATGAAGTCCCTCCAAATCTTTTGTTGGAAATATTGGTATTTGCAAATAAATTTTGCTGTGAAAATCTCAAAGATGTATGTGATAGGAAACTTGCATCTTTGGTTTCTTCTAGAGAAGATGCTATTGAACTCATGGAATATGCTTTTGAAGAGAACTCCCCTGTTCTTGCTGCATCATGTTTGCAGGTTTTTTTACATGAATTGCCTGATTGTCTAAATGACAACCGAGTGGTGAAATTATTTTGCGATGCTGATAGACGACAAAGATCAATCATGGTTGGCCTGGCCTCATTTTCACTTTACTGTTTATTAACTGAAGTTGCTATGAACCTTGATCCTCAATCGGATACAATTGTGTCTTTTCTGGAGCAATTGATAGAGTCTGCTGAAACTGATCGGCAGAGGCTGCTGGCTTTTCATCAGTTGGGATGTGTGAGATTGTTGAGAAAAGAGTATGAAGAAGCTGAGCGCCTGTTTGAGGCAGCTGTAAATGCAGGCCATACATATTCTATTGCGGGTTTGGCTAGATTGGGTTACATCAAGGGTCATAAACTTTCGTCTTACGAGAAGCTCAGCTCTGTGATTTCCTCTTTTACTCCACTTGGATGGATGTATCAGGAGAGATCACTATACTGTGAAGGTGACAAGAAGTGGGAAGATCTTGTGAAAGCAACAACCTTGGACCCGACTCTTACTTATCCCTATATGTATCGGGCGGCTTCTTTAATGATGAAACAGAATGTAGAAGATGCACTTGCAGAAATTAATCGGGTTCTTGGGTTTAAACTTGCATTAGAATGCTTGGAACTCCGGTTTTTCTTGTATCTGGCTCAAGAAAATTACCAAAAAGCCATTTGTGATGTTCAGGCTATTCTTACGCTCTCCCCAAATTATAGGATGTTTGAGGGAAGGGTGGCAGCAATCCATTTTCGTACTCTTGTACGTGAGCATATTGAAAATTGGACTACAGCAGATTTCTGGCTGCAGTTATATGATCGCTGGTCATCTGTTGATGATATTGGATCACTCTCTGTAATCTACCAGATGCTTGAATCTGATGCTCCAAAAGGTGTATTATACTTCAGGCAGTCTCTACTTCTCCTTAGGTATGCTATGCACTTCTATCATAGCCTTTTCAACTCTCTCAGATTTTTTCCTTTTCAAGATTATGCCACCCAGTTTTTTGGCTGTTAGTCCATAATCTGCCATAGTTATGAATAACTTAACCACATAATATCCGTCTATGCAACTGTTAATCATTTTAAATAATGGCCTGAATGATTTCAAGATAGCAAAAAGAAAAAACAAAAGAATTCAAATTTCCTCACTGTAAATTTTTTTTTTATTCACATTCCTCATTTCAACTCCATTTTTTTCTGTATTTTTTGAATTTTAGTTGGTATTATGAATGTGTGAGGGTGAGGCTTGTTTTGATCAGGTTGAATTGTCCGGAGGCAGCCATGCGAAGTTTACAGTTAGCTCGCCAACATGCATCGACTGATCATGAATGTTTAGTTTATGAGGGGTGGATATTATACGACACAGGTCATTGTGAGGAAGGGCTCAGAAAAGCGGAGGAGTCTATCCAAATTAAAAGATCTTTTGAGGCCTTCTTCCTTAAAGCCTATGCATTGGCTGACTCCAGCCAGGATCCCTCTTGTTCATCAACTGTTGTTTCTCTGCTAGAAGATGCCTTGAGGTGCCCATCAGACAGGCTGCGCAAAGGCCAGGTATGGTTTTTCTGTTGATTTACAATTTTTTTAGAATTCCCGTTTCTGTGAATTTATAGAATTTATGTGCCGTATTCATGGTGGCTGGTACTCTCATGCCTTTTTCTTTTTCAAAATGTACTCTACATATTTTTGTAATAAAATATGGAAGGGGGATTAGGGATAGAAATTTCTGCCACAAAGGAATTCTACTGTGACAATTTTCCAATTCAGCATTCAAGCAGCGTTTGAAGTTAATGATGCAGGCTAGCTGATTGTCATGAAGTTAATGCCCCATACACATGGGTTCAAGAACATTTCAGTTCATGGGTTGTTGATGATGGGAGTAAGTGCATCAGACATAGGCTATGATTACTTGTATGAAATTATGAATTCTAGGTGATAGAAACATGCAGCACTTGTCTGGGATTTGTTGACAATTGCTGACGAAGACTAATGACTGCATTGCCGAGAGATGTTAGTGACTGGTTTGGGAGGGTAATCCTAGAAGGGAATACATAAGAGTAAGTGGTAACTAGAGTTGTCTAGAAGAGATGCAAGTATACTGCATCTACATGGAAAAGTTAATTTTTTTGCCATTGTTTGGAGTTGAGCAGACCTGCATAAGTTTCTGCCGAGAACATTTTAAAATCTGGATGTTCGAATTTGAAAGAGATGAGAAGTCCTGGATGGCTGTTCAGATCCCTGCTCGTTTTCTCATTTTCTACTGGTGCTTTGGAACGACTACATTGTTAAACAGTTCAAGATCATAATCATAACTCAGAGGGCCTGGAAGGGCTCAATTATAAGATTGTAACATGTCATCAAATAATTGGATAAATGCACTTTTGGTACTTTTGATAAAAGTTTTTTGGAATGTTCTTATCTTTATGGTTTTGAAGTTATTGGTTCTGGTGGCTACTAAAGATGATGTGCATGGGTCTCTATGACAAATTATTTCGTATGTTTGAGTTGTCTTCTATGATTATTATCTTATTCTAGATGCTTTTGTGTTTCATGCTTGATAAGTAAAAAGTTTGGGATTATATCATTTTCCAGTTGTTAATTGGAGTTTTGAATCTCCATTTGCCAGGCACTGAACAATCTAGGAAGTGTTTATGTTGACTGTGAGAAGCTGGACTTAGCTGCGGATTGCTACATTAATGCCCTTAAGATCCGGCACACCCGAGCCCATCAGGGCCTTGCTCGGGTTCATTTTTTGAGAAATGATAAGGTGGCTGCATATGAGGAGATGGGCAAACTGATTGAAAAAGCCCAGAACAATGCATCTGCCTATGAGAAGAGGTCTGAGTATTGTGATCGTGAACTCACAAAGGTAGATCTAGAGATGGTCACCAAATTAGATCCTCTCCGGGTCTACCCTTATAGATATCGAGCTGCAGGTCCGATTGCATTCCTCTATTACCTCACCTGTTAACAGCTAGTATTAATCTTATTGTTTTTTTTACGAGGTAGTACTGATTTTTTTTACGTGGGGCATACAGAGAACCCAATCTGTTTTTTGATGAGACCCATTAATGATTAAATAGCTCAAATACATATGATGAAAATGAGGTACCATTAAGATAATTAAAAAAATTATACTTGATGACAGAATTAATCATGTTAGTAAATATTGAAATGATAGGTGACATTGCTGTAGTTGGAGAGTTGCGTTTTTATGTCTCCAACTGAAAATAAATTATAAGAAACGATGGAAATAGCAACTCTTGAGCTCTCTACATAGAAAGAGGAGGGCAGTTTTTTTTATGGGATAAAGCTTACTATTTAGCATCTCCATAGGCATGTCTCTGAAGATTTTAGAGACAATTCTCTATTTATCATTATGTTGGATTGGATTGAGTTCATGGAGGCTGTTGTTTGTTAATTGAGTTCATTGTAATTTTTATTATTGTTTAGGTTGTTGTGTTGGGTGGACTACTGGTTCAATGTACTCTCTTCATTTTTGAATACAGTTTCTGTTTCCTGTGAAAAAAAAAGATAGATATGAATTACCGACATGATGGTCTAATACCCACTTCTAATGGATCCTCAGGGCTTAAAGTTGTGTTTATTCTTTGAAGTTTTGTATCCTATATTGGAAGTTTAAGTTAGTTTTTCAATTAATGTTGCATATGTACTGTAAGACTTATGGAAGAACTTGTGACCATAGAACATTAACACGACCCAATCTTTCTTTAGACTTTGGCATTCTTATTCCAGTCAGTAACTGAGTGGAGCATATTTTAGCATAAATTTTCAATTTTCACATCTGATCAGAAATTTCATTAGAGTGACTGGTCAGACACTATGCAGACCAGACCGGTTTTCGAAATGTAGTTTCTAGGCTCATGTATGATATGATGTATGTGCACAATAGTTAAATATTATGATATATTGTGGCATTTATACATTCCAGCCGATGCTGAAGCAATATTGTGGTTTTGGTTGATGCAGTTTTGATGGATAGTCACAAAGAGAAGGAAGCAATTGAAGAACTATCAAGGGCAATTGCATTCAAAGCAGATCTTCACCTTCTACACCTGCGAGCAGCTTTTCATGAGCACGTTGGCGATGTTTTAGGTGCTCTACGAGATTGCCGAGCAGCTCTCTCTGTCGATCCAAACGATCAAGAAATGCTCGACCTTCACAGCCGTGTATACAGCAGCCATGAACCTTGATTCTAGATAAAGAAGACCCAAAACTATTTAGTTATAAAAAAAGAGAGTAAAAAAAGTCGAATTATATCAACTTGCATACTAGAGTGTGTGCATGTAAAATCCATGTCACGTCTTGTTTTTGTTTTTGTTTATTATTATTATTATTATTATTATTTTTTGTAATTTATCATTTTTTATTTTTGATAGTTAAAATTTTTAATATGATCAAAAATAGTAAAGTTATGCATCCCATTTAAAATTTCATTTTTTTCATTCCAACACATATGGCACTTGAAATGTCAAACGGTGAGTTGAGACATGTTGTAAGAAGTTTACGAGTCTTGGAGGGTCTTGGAGGGTCAATTTCCTCTCAAAACATTAATGTTTGATAAGATGATAATTGAATGCCTTTTTAATCATTGTCGATTTCACATTAAATACTAGAATTAGAAGTAAAAGTGAGTAACAGACTTGACTAGGACTTGGTCTTCCCCTGTAACACACGCAAGCATGTTGAATGTATGCAAAAATTAACTATTTCTCTGGCTTGATGATCTGATCCTAGATGGAAGGCTACTGCAAACTGAAAATGGTTGGATTAGAGATTGTAGCTGTGGTGGTTGGACTGGTTCTTGTGAAATCTTCAAATGGGGTATCTGTATCATGTATGATGGCGTATGATGAAGGTGGGGCTCCTGCTGCTTTCAAGTCGGAGGAGTGTTTCCAATGGCTTCTCTCCGCCGCATCTCTTCCCAATCAGACCACCAATTGTCAGTTTTCACAGCTTCAGGGACTCCGCAAATACCAAGAAGATCGTATCTCCTGTCATCTTCATTTCAACATACCACTTCTTGGTTTTACCTCACTCTCATTCTCTTACTTTGGTTTATCTAGCTATCATGTCTTTGTAAACTTATTAGTGTTTTGACATTGAAAGACTTGCATATAGAGGTGTCCACGGTTTGGTTAAACCGGCGATTAAAAATCGAAATCGAAACTGGAAAACCAAAACCGAAACCGAAACCGAAACCGGCGGTTACAAAACCGGTTGAAGCCGGTTCGGTTTCGGTTTAGCCTTTGGAAAAACAGTCCAAAACCGCCTAAAAACCGTCCAAAACCGTCCAAAACCGGCGGTTTAACCGCCGGTTTACATATAAAAAAAAAACCGTCCAAAACCGCCAAACCAGCGGTTAAAAACCGAACCAAAACCGAAATTTTTCGGTTCGGTTTCGGTTCGAGCTGTCCACGGAACCGAAACCGCCGGTTTCGAACCGAAACCGGCCCGAACCGGAACCGTCCCGAACCGGAACCGTGGACACCTCTACTTGCATACTTGAAAATGCTAATATATACCAAGAAAGCTATTAACTAGCTCCGCTGATAAAATCTTTTGCAACAAGTAAAATGAAATATGATTAGAAAATTAAACATGTTATCTATCAACATGTTTGGATGCAGGCAAAAATGGGGTAAAGGAAGTTACAGTTGGTATTGTTGGAGTATTCGATGGTCATGGTGGTAAGGAAGCAAGTGAGATGGCTTCAAATTGTCTCTCTGATTATTTTTACTTGCACTCAGTATTCAAAATGTACAAGCTAATGCTTCAATACAAGGGTGACTTAACCGTGGCCGAGAGTGAGTCTTTGCACTTGGAAGTTCTAAAACAAGCATTGTTGAGTAGTATTCATGATATTGATACCAAGTTTTCTCAGGCAAGCATTACATTTGTGTTGTGCTTCGCTTCTTTCTATGATTCTAATACTTTTAGCTCTTGACAATTTGTGTGTGGCTTTACAGGAGGCTGTTGACAACAATTTTTTTTCTGGGTCCACGGCCACCGTTGCTGTCATGTTTAATGGGTTGATTTTGGTTGCCAACGTTGGTGATTCGAAAGCCCTTCTCTTCTCAGAAAAGATTCAGTCTAGTCAAGGACCTCAAGGTCTGGATTTTCTTTCTTCTTATATTTTGATTTCTGTATAACCTTTGTGTAAAGTATTTCACATGCCCAACGGCCAACACATACCTATAATTGAACTTGACAACGTTGTAAACTACTAAACTAGCTCATTAAGGGAATGTTCAATGGTTTGGCAGCGTTTCTTTCGGCTATAGAATTGACAAAAGATCATCATCCAGATCGAGACGATGAACGAGCACGAATTGAAGCAGCTGGTGGTTCTGTTATTTCTTGGGGAGTTCCTCGAGTTAATGGTATCCTTGCTATGTCTCGCTCTATAGGAGATGTTTATCTGAAAAGGTGATGCCTATAACGTAAACGCTTGCATTATTTTCCAATCTTTTACCATATTAACAGCTATTCTGGGTCTCATTTTGAGGAACCTTGTGTTGGATTAACCATTACCAGAACTTGTTTGCATGCCACTGTAAATAAAGTAGGGTTGCTTCTTAATGTTCAAAAGGTTCACTTTGTACTGTGTTTTCAACTTCAGGTATGGAGTTATAGCCGTGCCGGAGTTAACAGGTTGGCGTCCCTTAATGGCTGATGACAAGTATTTGATGGTTGCATCAGATGGCATATTTGAGAGCCTGACAGCGAATGATGTTCGTGATCTTATATTGGAGTGGGATTCACATGCCCAAGGATCTTCAGTTTCCTTGGCTGAATTTATTATACGCTCTGCGTACGAAAAAGGCAGTACAGATAACCTTTCAGCTATTGTAATTCCTTTGAGATAAGTTCTACGGAAATCTGTGAACGAACAAGTATTTGAGTTCAACAATTTCATCAAAGGCTATTCTTTACAGCCAAAAAGAGAACGGTATAAATACACGTTGTGGTGTAATATCAGACTGACTTTACAGGACTCTCCAAGTCTAGGTATCAGAAAGAACATGAACAACTGCAATTACATTTACAAAATCTTTTTGAAAAAGAAAAATTAAGTCTAATGCTTACCTTAGTCTGCCAATTCTGGAAAAAAAAAATCAAAAAGTCAAAAGCATCGAACAACATGAAAGTATTTGCTATGCTGGTTAAGATTCAAATGGTTTACATTATAAGAGCTCTCAGCAATAGCCACATTATGCCAATGGAATAAGAGTAACAGACAGGCTATTGATGTTTGACTTCTTTTTTCTTTTCTTTTTTTGAAACTAAACAACTAAACACAACTACAACACAGAACTCAAAACCACTGGGCAGTCATCCTGCCACAAACGCTCTCCTCTCACGGAGATAGCCCTCGAAGCCTGATTATGGGCCAAGGTATTCCCTGAACGAGGAATAAGACAACATGCATTCAACCAACCGGCGCCAATGCAGAGGATACCTTCAACCTTTAGATGATGAGGATCTGGCAAAGATTACAAGCATCCAGTAAACTTCACAAATATGCCATCCGATGAAACCACCAAATACATACAGTTGGTGGTTAGCAGTTGCAATCTGTCACTTTCTGGCAAATGCATAGACCATAGCTGGCTACAGATTGAATAAATAACTATAGGAAGTAAATCCTATAATAAACAAAATGCTTTACAAATAAATTTCCTGTATTCCAAACTTGAACAAGATGAACAAGGTTTAAAGTTAAGATAAGTTAATTTTCTGTAGAACTGACATTTTGGCAGTGTTGGATTTCTAGGTATAAACTGTAAACAAATATGTACTATATGATAATAACAGGACAAGGAACATACTGCTTTTAGCATAGATTGACCCTGAATCCAGTAATAGCTAGCCGATCATTGACTCAAAGAAGCACCCGCTGTAATACCTAGATCCAATATGAACTGATTCTGTTATACGGACTTTAGACAGGAATTATTAGAAATTAAGGCTCCAGAGACATACCTTACTAAAGATACTCTTCATAATGTACCCCATCATAACTCGAAAAGTTCCCACTTATGTTCCCCTTTTCTGCAAAACTTAAATATGTATTTGCTGCCTCAAATCCGCAATGCTACATGATAAATTAGTAGCACTAATGCAAATATGAAATAAGTGAAGATTGTGGAAAAGTTTCTTCTTTATGTTTTTTTTGCCCCTTCTACCATGTAACCATGATGCAATATCATTGATATATCATATATATATATAATACATAGATGGAGGTTGTTTTAAATTGAACCATGCTTACATTTTTAGGTGATAATTATCATCACGTATGTAAGAGCTATACGGAACTATACAACAAATAGGATGGTATAAATTATAGTCTTTCATGTGTGTGTGTGGAGCTGGTATTCAGCAGCGTCAGTTGCCAGGGACCTCGCAAGTTCAAATTGGGAGACATTCATTAACTTACCTGGATATATAGTATTTTGATCTTCAAAAAATTTCTTCTGAAGCTTCCTATTTCTGACTTGTAAAACATCCTATTGCAGTCTGAGTAATGATAGTTGATTTGAAGTCAGAGAAGATAATTTTCAAATCTGCATCTAAAATAAAAGGATCTGGTGTTACCAATGACATGTGTTACATACTTACATGACTGATTTTTAGTGCAAAGTAATGGTGAAAAATGTACCTTCTACAAACAAAAAATCCTCAGTAAGTGAAAGAAACCTGTATGCTTCTCACCGTCTATCTCTTGAAAGGTTGGAAATAAGGATGCTGCAGAGCATCATCAACACTCAAACGGTCCTCCTAAAGTTTAATGTGCTTTAGATTCATGTGCAATAATAATACAAAAGCACATTTGCAAACCAAAATCTAAAAGACAATTATTAGGTTAAAACACTTTTGTCATAAATGTTCTGCAATGCCGAATAATTGACCGATGAAATTCTATTACATACCCAAGTTAGAAAGCATTGGAAAAACTTGAAAGAAACGTATGGACACTACAAAGGCAAAAGAATCAGACAATTTAATGTTGAGCATTTTCTTCTCTTTTTGTTTTTTGTTTTTAATTGATTCCACAAGCAATATTTGGTAAATCCAACAAAAAAAGTTGTTTTTGTGTGAAAGCTATTTAAAATGATAATAAGAAATTGAAGTGTTAAAAGATTCTCACTATAATTGGAATTGCAGAATCTAGAAACTTACTGGATCCCAGAGCAACAGTTGGCGCACTAAACGCATTGCCCAAACATTCGGAAACCTGCAGACATGGTGTAAACAAGAATGTGATAAGTAAAGAAATAAGACCTAGGAACAACAACATTCAGGCTCATATTTACTTTTAAAATATGCGTGGTATCGTAACATACCCTATTTTTAGAGGATCTCTACTCTTTATTTGTTGGGAAAAAAACTCTTCAGAGCATTTCCAAGAAGCTGGCGAAAATCCACCCTGCCCCAGAAAAAGAAACTTAATTAGGGTATATAAAAACTATATTATCACAATGATGAATTACGCTTAAAACAGGATCTATAGATATTCAATTGTATACAATAAGCCTCTTATGCCCAAAATCTAACTCAACCATCTGACCTTTACTAACACAGATGGCAGTGGGGTTTCAGTATTTGCTGATTTACAAAACAGTCATGATATCAGTTGCATACAATAACCCTCTTATGTCCAAACGCTAACTTTATCATCAGGCCTTCACTCACACAAATGGCAGTGGGCTTTCATTACTCACTGATTTACCAAAAAAGCCATAATGATATTGATTTCCATCAGTAGCCAGATTAAAGGTTCCATGACAAACACACGGAAAGTACCCACTAATACAGCTTTATTATTCTTTAAGAGATATGTAATCTTCAGGAAGAAGCATTCGATATTATTAGTAATACTCTTTACAGTAACAATGATCCCACAATTCTATATGACTATTACTTTGTACAACTCTACACCCCAATTTAAAGCATACACGGGAACAGCAGATGCGAAGTTCTTGGTGTATACAGGCACTGTCTGATTATTGATTGATTAGATAGAGAAATGATAATTAGAAACTCACAAAGTTTTGATTTAATGTCAATACATAATCCAATTTCTCTGCACCTTGCCTGTTTCCTTGACCACTAACTCAAGCATTGAAAGGCAGTGACGCCAAAAAGTTTAAATTTTACAATAACAAACGAGAACTACATCCATTTTAGAAAGAAAGCATGCAGTCACCTAGGCAGTAGTTTATGAGGAACTCAACAGTATGCTGTCCCAGAAACACAAGGCCAGATCTCATTTGGCAACAAACAAAGGTGAACTTACTTGGTAAGTAGCGCGTTTATGTTTTGAAGAACTGCCAGGGATTAGGATACACAATTCCATGAAAGATCTAAGTCTGGCACCATAAAAAATAGACAAAACCATAAATGTCAGAAACTATCATTAAAGAATGCAAATATTCATTCAAGCAGAACAGCTTATTCATTTCTTAATCATGAAAATAAAACAAAGGAAAAATATTTCTAGGTCTCACACCTCCCAGTATTTCATAATGTTGTGAACTTTACAATTGAATTTCATGACAAATGCTGGCAAGCCTGGCCTTACAATTCTTGTTATTAAAGAACTGATACTTCATAATATAGGAGTACTCAGGCACTATATGTAACAGATTTGATGACCTAAAGTTAAATGGAGTTTCTCCATCATTACAAGGACAATCTAATTATTCACAAGCTTGGTCAAGGTGAAGTGCGAATACAGAACAAACAGTTTATGAAATATCTTATCCGAGATACACTCCTCAATGTTCAAAATTGAAAGAAAAAATGGGTGGTAGCAATCGGTAAGACGAAGGCTGAATTCTTTCAAAAATAAAACTTACTTGTAAGCGAGGTCCTTTAGGTCATCATTCCAACCCTCAAGATGCTGATCTAGAAGAGTACGCGTTAAAGGGCTAATCTGAAACACATTTGGTGATCCTAAGATCAACTCTAAGATCACAACACCAACACTCCACATATCATACCTGTGAAACAAAACAATTAATGGCAGCAAAGGACTACAACCGATATAAATGGAAGTATTATAATTAAACAAATGAAAGTACATAATCAGATATTGTAAATAAAGCATACATTCTTGAACATCAACAAAATTTGGTGAAAACTATATTTGATTGAATAAGAACAGGACATACTTCAAAGTTGTGCCTGTTGGCCCCTGATACCAACTGGCATTCAGGAAGGCTTCAGGAGGAGCATATTCATAAGTTTGTTCAGCTCTAGCAAAAAATATATATACACACCCATCAGAAACATTAATAATAATTCAAAAACATGGATATTACAGAAGATACTCCCAAAAGGAAAGGAGAGGTATACCTAGAAGGACCGGTTGATCCATATAAATGCTTCAATGTGAACTCATCTATTGCACTACCAAAGTCAATAATGCGCCTAAAGAAAGCGAAAAAAGTATCAATAAACATTCACTTACAAGTAAAACACAAAAGCACATGTTTCAAAATAAAATATACAGTATTACATTAATAAGCAAACATCAAGGAATTAAATTCTAAACCATATACATCCCTTTCTGTGTTGCTGGATACAGTGAATATTCAAACCATAAAATATTCCTAGAAAAAGCATAAAAGAATAATATTCAAGGAATTAACTGATCCGGGAAATTGGCTCAGTGCAGGTGCATCATAATTAGGCAAAAACATAAAAGAATAATTAGAATATGCTATCTACAATACTTTTGCGCTTACAAGTTGTAATGCTTGCAAGTGAGAGAGAGAGAGAGAGAGAGAGAGAGAGAGAGAGAGAGAGAGAGAGAGAGAGAGAGAGAGAACTATGTTACAGAGAATGAACACTGAAACATATAATCAATTTCACCATCAACATGTCAAAATAACAGCAAGTAATTTACCATACGGGAACTAGCATTGGATATAAAAAAATATATTATGTCTCCCGGGTAAAACTGTTCTGTAATAAGAAAGAGTAAAATTTCTGACTATCCTCCCATCCCCTAGGGGGAAACTCCTTTACCATGCTAACTCCTTTCTATTTCTTTCTTTTTGCTTGCTTCAATAAAAAAAAATAAAGAAAAACAAGAACACTAGGGGGAAAAGACCAAATTGTTAGGGATGGTTCACTTACATGTCAAACAATTAAAATGCCAAGCAAAAAAGTAACAATAAAAGTTTAAATAAGAATTCACTTGGATTATTATACCCACACACATGAAAAAAAAAATGTTGTAAAGCATTGGGGTATAACGTATAAGATTTGAGAGAAGCAAACTAACAAGATATTTCTTGGCCAGTTTAGGTGAGGTTTGCAAAAAGTATACTGCAGGTAGCACGGTTCTTCGATGCACCAAAAGAAGACAGAAAAAGGGGGTAGGTAAGGGTTAGTTATAAAGCCCCTTCTTGAGTTCATTATGCTATAGCATCACATTACATACTTCAGCTCAAAACATGACAAATATCAAGTAAGAAACAAATTTCATGTTATACCAACATACATTCTGGGGCTAACACTCTTGTCTACACTTGGAGTTCCTTTCAAGCACCCTCCAGAGTCCTGATCTTCAAAGCATATCACCATGTTCTCTGCCAATAAGAAATATTCCTATTAATTGACAAACAAGATCAGAGAAAAGAAAGTTAAAAGGACAGATCATTAAAGATATAGGTGATACATAACAAACAACAAGGCATAAAGTAAAAAATGATCCTCAACTGAATTCAAAGACAAACTGAGGCTGGAAAGTAGTTCCACCAACCAAAAATAGATTTTGTCAGATATTAAAAATTGTATGCAAGAATTTCCATGTAAAAGTAATCATATGAATTCAAGTTTGGATAAATTGACATATATATGCAGCAATATTTCAAAATTACTTGCCTAACTTATCCCAAGTCAGAAATGATTAACATGACATAATTAATATGTTGAAAAATAGTGTTATTTTCTTAGGCAGCTTTCATCCTTCCCCCTCAACTGTTACACTTGACATTGGAATTGTACCAATACCAAACTAAAGTATACTATGGGGCTCACAGGTAAGTGATCCTTGGAAGCTAGGTTAAATCTTTTTCAGCTTGAGTGGTTTGTGAGGAAGGATCATGAAAATTATATGAAACAGAATTCTCATAAAGCTATCATTTTGACAGGCCACCTGAACACAAAAAGAATGAGCTTTGATCAATCAAGTCCAGCTATTGATAAATGTAGATTTAGACTTTAATTTCAAATCAAGTTAAATGATACACAACATCTCTAATAAATCAATGCACTGAAGCCCTCACCGGGTTTGATATCCCTGTGGGTGATATTGCGGTCATGGCAAGACTTGAGGGCCATCAACTGTCAAAAGGAAAAAAGAAAGTACATCAAGCATCTAGATGAACCCAGAAATCACAGATAAAAAGAGGGGAAATGGACTAATTTGGTACATAAGAACTCAACACCAAAGTTATGATATAATCTTCAGTCAAAAAGGCCAATTACAAGCAGTGTTGACCAAGTTAAGCTGAGATGGAGAATATAGCCAATAGCAATGAATTGGCCTTGAACACTGTTATAATCAATGACCTTACCAGGGCTGGAGACTAACATCTCAATCTTACAATTCATGAAAGATTGAAATATGGAAAAGTGAAAAACAAGCCAATTTATTATTAAAGTTGTGACAGCATAAGACACAAGATAATTGGCATGTAGATATACCAACTGCCGTATAAGATTGCGCATTTCCTCTTCTCCTGCTTCTGTTGTCTTCAACCAATGCCACCATTTTGATGGACGTAGTACTTGAACACGTTTTACTTCTTCATCAGGATTACTTTCTGCTTCTTCTGCAGTATACATTAGCTTTGACAAAGACATGCCTTCATGACGGAATACAAGCCATATTTCATTTGATCGAGATTCAAAAGACTCCACATATCTTGCAATATGGTTCAAACCTTCCTCAAAGAAGGCTCTGTGCAATCTAAATTTGCTCTCAAAACTCCAGCTGTTTCCCAAGTCATGGACAGCTGATTCATTTGTTTTCAAAAGGTCACTACTATTGGATTGTGATTCTTGTAAGAAAGGGTTTGATACCTCAGACAACAGTAAGCCTCCAAGAAACGTAGAGGCATTTAAGAAGACTTCACCAAAATACTTCTCTCGCAGACCGCTCAAATAAACAGTAGGCCCTCGTTCAACCTGTTTATGGTAATCAACACTATTAAAATAAAATTCCCTTCAAAAGTAAGCTAAATGATAAACTGCACAAATCCGAAAAGGCAGCAATTTTCAAACAGGATGTATCTAGGTGAACAACCGTCAATCAAATAACTTACCATTATACGTTTCAAAATAAACAAGTTGTTGTCAGAAGAACCAGCATGGCAATTATGAGCAGATGAGCTATTATGTGAACTTCTCGTATGCGAGTCCTTATGCATAGTATGCCCTGAGACATTTTTGTTTATTTCACCCCTGCTTGAAATTTTGCTGTCATTATGACAATTCCAATGAAAGGCCAGCCACACTTCACCATATGATCCACGACCAAACCTTTTCTTTAGTACGTACCTAACATAGACAATCAAAAAGCAGAGGTGTCTATGAGGCCTATATTGAGAGAGAATGGAAAAAAAAAGTAGTATCAGCTTTATGTTTGTTATAGCAGTAATTGGATCATAAGCACTGATCACTAAGGTACATGTTGTAAGATCCAGCATATGTTAGAGAATGGACGGAGCCAGGAATTTCTTCGGGTGAGAGTGCAATTACATAATAAAAAAGAATAAATATAAAAACTTAACTACATACAATGGTACTTCATTTAAGGATTCAAAGGAAAGGCCATCATAACTATTTATGGAATCTTTGTAAGGCTCAATATGCACTTGTGCATAACAAAAGTGCATTGCATGCGCCCTGAACTATTTGAGAACTTCAAAAGCTAGAGGTCAGCAGCAAAAGAAAAAGAAAAAGAAATTAAAAAAGAAAAGAAAACCACAAACAAAGAAACCGAAGAACAGAATGTAGCTCAAGTCAGGCATTGCATACTCATTTGATCCGAGATCTGAACCAGCATCATGGAAGGGTATAGATTCAAGCAAACTTAGGAAACTAGCAAAGCCTTCAGGGTTTATACATTGATCTTTTATTCCATCCATAGTCATCCCAAAATGCAAGCACATATTCTGGTCATTATATGAATTTAGAACTCCACCTACAAGAGAAAATTAAAGTGTTTTTTTATTACCCGTGTGAATTATCTAATATAAACAACTCATTGACATTGCTAAAAGAAGAAATTCCAAAATCAAAGATGACACTCACCGTTAAAAAACAAGTCTACCCAAACACACAAACACGTACATACATGTATATACATATGCGTAATTTGAAATAGAACCAATTTACTAACCTTGCTAAGGAAAAAAATCCTTGATAAAACAAGTTAGTAGTGAAAATTAATTGACTCTAAATCCAACTAAAAAAAAGCAAAACAGGAGAAAAGGTGCCTAAGCTTAGTGGTAATTAGAGGCCACCATTTAGGACACCATCAATAGAAGGCCTAATCATCTCCACCTCTTTGAAAGAAGAAAAACATGGAACAGTATTCACAAAAGCATCACTTACCATAACGATGGTCTAGGGTATCTGGTAGAGCCTGTGACAAGTCATAGATATGATCTTCGATGTCATCCTTTTGCGGCCCCATGGTGCTATCTTCATTGTCATCAAGATTTTCAAATAAATAGAAACAGCTAAAACTGCTATGTTTTCCTTCAACCTAAAGAAAGAAAACAACCAACATCACTTGTGGAAAATAACCCTATACTAATGACCCATATCATTATAACCCTATTATTTGAAGACCACTTCCTCAATTGCTTAAAAATTTCAGACCCGTAACAACCAAAATGAATGACCTCAAGCACTTAATGAGATTTTCTTTTATGTTAAAAAAAATAATAAGTAAATATACTCTACCAGAAAACATTAGGCAATAAAACTGCAAAATCATCAATTCACTTAAACTAATCATTTTTAAGAAACCTTTTATATCTATGTTTACATAAACAAAGGATCAAATATTAGCACAAATTTTTAAAGAATGCGGAATTAGTCTTCAATGATTACAATGTAAAGCATTGAATGTTTGGGCCTTTAACAACAAGTTTTAAATTTTCGTTGAGGGGTAACTTAATATGATACCAAATTCAATAATACTATGAGTTCCTAGGGTTGAATCCCCCGAGTGATTGCATTATATAGTTGTATCTCCATTTATTTTGTATATGAATATGTAAGCATCGGTCCAACGTGCCCATTATTTTTTAATCAGCCCTTCACTGCCTTAAGGCTGTTTTTAAATGACCCCGCCTTGGGGCAATGAGGCGACCGCCTCAAAGACGAACCGGCTTGAGGCCCTGAGGCGGTGCTACATCAATTTGCTTATGGGTGGTGAAGCGGTGAGTTTTGGTGCCATATCAATTTGGTTTTGGGTTGTAGTTTTGAATCAAGGCTTTTATTAAGGTTGTCTAAGTTAGAATTAATATTTTAAAACTTTAACAACCGACTCACACTCATCAAACGCCCCCCGCTCACACTCATAAAAAGACAACACCTCTGCTTCCAAAAAAAATAGCAAAAACACCTCTGCCTAGGAAAAAAAAACACGAACAACACCCCGCCCAAATATCTCACATTCAAATTTTTTTTTTTTTTGCATTATTTAATATTTCTAAATCGAGATGAACGACTTGTCCGCCTTGAGGCAGCCACCTCGCATCACTAGTACAAAACCCATAACGCTTTTAACGTGCCAATAGTCTATGATCAGATATTCTAGAGTTTAAAGACTGTTTTTTGCCCCCTTGCAAACTTAAACTTTTAAGTGGAGCGATAACTTGACATAGTAAACCTTAGTTTTGTTAGATAAAAGCAAGATTATCATTAAAACTACAATGACATGAAGGAAAAATGGAGTCCCTTTAAAGAAATAGGGGAACATTTACACATTTATTGTGTGAGTGTCTAAAAGATACTGTTTTATCACCTAAGATCCCACGTGTGTTCATATAGACTTTATATGCACAACGAAGAAATTGGCCTAAATTTATCTCTCCGAGTGCGGAAAGTAATAATTAATATTTCTCACAAGAAAATTAATAAGATAAATGAAGCAATTTTTCTCTCTTTTTTTGATAACCCGGAAATCCTTTAAACCCATTTAGTGAATCCGAGTTCAAAATTAGAGCCCCTATTGAATGCTACCATCTTTGGTAAACATGAACCTTTTGGCATTTTACTAAGTATGTGGCTCTGAGGAATCAACCCTAGACTTTATGAGGGCATATCACATGCTTGATTACCCAATTAACCCCTTAGGTTGATAAAGGAACCAAGTTTAAATAATCAATAAATAAACATACTCAAAAAAGTTTTTGGATTTCAGCCTTACCAATAACCTATCAAATTTGACTGTAAGTGGATGAGCATGTTCCAATTGTACTAGGGCAGTGTTCATGTCGTTGCCTGATCAAGGTGACAACAATAAAACCAGCTCATCAGCAAATAAACAATCATCGAAGTGAGCATACAGAATAAATATGTAAACATGATTTGACAACTAACAAATTATTAAAAAATAGAAATAGACAATTTGTTATCCAAAAGTGTCCAAATAACTGTACAAGCTAACACAGCTGCTCATAGACATACTGAATCGCCCAAACCAGGCTCTAGGTGATTGTTTCAGTCCGTAAACAGCCTTTTCTAGCTTACATACTTTGCCAGTTTGAGACTCGAAACCGGAAGGGAGATCCATATAGACTTCTTCACTAAGTTCCCCATGTAGGAAAGCATTCTTCACATCGAACTATTTCAATGGCCAATCCAAGTTCGCTGCTAGTGATAAAAGTACCCTAACAGTGTTTAACTTGGCTACTGGAGCAAACGTCTCCTGGTAATCAACCCCGTAAGTCTGAGTATACCCTTTGGCGACCAGTCTAGCCTTGTAGCTTTCAATTGAACCATCTGCTCTGTGTTTAATCGTACATACCCATCGACACCCAACAACCTTCTTTCCTTTCGGTAGATCCACAACCTCCCAAGTGCAGTTTTTCTGCAACGCCTCCATCTCTTCTTTCATGGCTTGTACCCATTTCTGGTGAGTCAGGGCATACTGCAATTTACTAGGAATAGATACAGAGGATAATTGATGTGCAAACGTTTTGAAGGACTTAGAAAGTCTATGAGTTGAGGTGTAATCAGTAATGGAATAAAGAGCTTTACTACCTACCGGAGGCTGTTCAGAAGGGAAGCCAAACCGTTCATGTGGTCTATGTTCTCGACTAGGATATCGTCGAGTGGGTAAATTGGGGACAGGATCTGTGTGATTTTCACTAGACAAGTCACTAGATAAAGTAGAGAGTTCAAAAATTATCTCAGGAGCATTTTCCACCTCAGAGTCTAATTGATGAATTAGTGTTGGAGAAGGGGAAGTAAGGGGTTGTACCACCTGTATAGGAACTAACTCCTCATGTTTCTCTTTCCCTTTATTACGCCTTTCATACACTTTCCAAGTTGGTTTTGTCCTTTCAGGAATCTCTCTTTTTTCTTCAGGAGAATGACTTTTTTCTTCAGGAGAATGACTTTTTTCTTCAGGAGATAGACTTATGGACAAACTAATACTGTCTGCAGAAGACTCGGACAAACTAATGGGGAAACTAATAGTTATACCATTGTCTACCGTAGAAGACTTCTCTTCATGGGTCGAGTTCCCCCCCTGAAGAGGAGTTTCCGAGGCAAAGTATGCCTCATTTTCCCAAAACGTAACATCCTGCGAAACAAACACCCTACGAGACGGAGGATGGTAACACTTGTACCCCTTTTATGAGCTAGAATACCCTATAAAGGCACACTTAAGAGTACGCGGGTCTAACTTTCCTCGATGAGGAGTATGGATATGTACATATACTACACATCCAAAGACTCGAGGAAGAATATGTAAGGCAGAGTTAACATCACAGAAATAAGACAAGGATTGCAGTGGAGTTTGAAAAGACAAAACACTGGACGGCATGCGATTAATGAGATATGCAGCAGATAATACAGCATCACCCTAAAAAGATTTAGGCATATGCATTTCAAGTAGTAAAGATCGTGCAACCTCTAAGAGATGACGATTTTTCCGCTCGGCTGTGCCATTTTGTTGTGGAGTATATGCATAAGATGTTTGGTGGAGAATACCGTTTCGTAAACAAAAGGTTTTGAAATTATGATTGAGATATTCACCACCATTATCAGAGCGTAAAATTTGAATTTTCTTATGAAACTGTGTGTAGATCATGTGATAAAATTTTTGAAAAACATCACATACATCACTTTTATTTTTTAAAAGGAAAATCCAAGTCATACTTGTGCATTCATCAATAAATGTAACAAACCAACGCATACCAGATACAAACACAACATTAGAGGGACCCCATACATCATAATGGACAAGAGAAAATGGCATAGAGCTCTTATTATTATTACTAGAAGGAAAAACACTGCAATGATGTTTTGACAAAACATGTTTCACATTGAAAATTATTTTGACCAGTAAACGAGGATGGAAATAAAAACTTAAGGTACCCAAATGAACAATGTCCTAAGCGTCTATGCCAGAGATATATTTTACTTTCCTTATCAGAGTTGACTTGTACTATTCTATAAGGTTGGCTAGATGAGTGTGAAGAGCCCGAAGTACTATCTGTTGAAAAAGAAGTACAACCCATCTCTTTCCCTACCAGTTCCAATCGTCTCATTGGTATGAATATCCTGAAACACACAATGAGTATGCCGGACGGTGACAGTGCAGTTTAGAGATTTAGTGATCTGATTGATAAAAAATAGTTATTAGATAAGGTAGGCACATGTAAAACAGATGACAAGTGTAAAAATGGAGTTAGTGATAGAGATCCTGCTCCATTAACCGGGGTGGGTGTACCATCAGCATATGACACACTACATGTTTCAGTTGAACTATGATGACTAAATTTCGAGAATAAAAAATCATGTGATCTATTGCACCAGAATCAATTATCCAAGTATTATTACTAGAAATTGTAGAAGTACTGAAAGCAGAATGAAATGTACCTGAGCCGGACATAGTAGCAGCGGAAGCAAAAGAATAGAAAATACCTGGAGAGTTCGGTAGCGGAACAGTAAATCCGACACTCGGAACAGTAAATCCAGAATTTTGGCAATGAAACAGTAAATTCGGTACTCGAAACAGTAAATCCGTAGTCAGAACAGTGAAACTAACTGTCGGAACAGTAAAATGGCAAAGTACTATAGATGAAGTACTGTAGCAACGTACTGTAGATGAGTATTGTAGCGGGTAGAGAGAAACGTACTGTAGCGATGTACTTTAGCAGTAGCGAATTTTTTTGTTTTTTTTAAACAGTAACAGAGAAGAAACCAAAAAATTTGTTTTAGACTCTGATACCATGAACAAATAAGAGTTTGTTATCTATTCTTCTCCATATGGAGGCAATTTATAGGGAAATACATGAATGAGAATCAAGGAAATGATTCTCCTATAATCAATACAATGATCTCCTACAACCAAGCTAATTGTCAACTACACTAATCAAGCAATCAATTATAGTAATTAAGCAATCAATCAGTCAACTATACAATCAATTACTATACAATCTAACTGATTATATTCTAACAGAACTGTCACACTACAGTTATAGTTTGAGGAAAAGCTCCTATATATAATTGAATAGTGAAGACTTATAATAGATGCATCTAAAGCAGCAGCATTCCCAAGTTAAATGCAAACGGGCCTAAAAATTACCAAGACTTGAATGTGAATAAGCATGCACCAGATGGGACTGAATTAGGATATCAACGTACAATAGTAATTGAAGGTTACGAACAAAAATGATGCACTAGCCATTTCATCGTCTTTGCTAATTTGCTGTTTAGAGAAATCAAAAGACCAAGCCAGCTGATGATCAACTGACTGGCTATGGTAAGAGCTGTATCATGTATGAAGATTCATATTCCAAAAAAATACAAGGCATGTAAGCATAGATAGTTGGAATTATAGGTTGTTCTCTCTTAAACCACTGGTGAAGATAGTGGGTCCTACCCCATATAAATCCAGCAATGCCCTAAAATGATAACAGGAGATTTACGTTAAATTCACTACTTGTGAACATCATGCTCACGAGCTAATTTCGTAGTGCCCATATCCATCATACATATCAACTATCAGAAAGACTGCAAGCAGAGAGACTTACCTGACTTTTTATAAATGAATTCTTGTAGTCCTTTAGCAGGGGAATCTGTGTATTCCTCTTCAATACACCTATCTCTAGGCAGGTTTTGAGAAATATATGTAGATCCTAGTGGAACCACAACAGCTGCCACATTGTCCATACTGCCCTTTTCAAAGGCAGCATTTACTAAGCAATCAGCTAAGCGTATGAGCACGAAGATGAAACTCCTGATTCACTGGTGCCATGAGAGTGTTCCTCCCACAGTTTATCACAAACATCCTGTGAACTCAGCTTTTCAAACACCATCGGATGCTGCTACCAGATAGCTATCATTGGCAGTCAGAGACTGCCAATCTGTCACTTCTGGTGCAGATATAACACCATACCTAAAGATCATTGAAAAAAAGCCATTACAGTTCTTACATTACAAAAGTAATACTAAATTCGAATCTGAGGGGACTGGAAATAAGAAGGCAAGAATGCCAAAAAAGATGCCTTACTTTGGAAGTTCAAATTATCAACTGAAGGAGAAAGGAAATCCAAATCCACATAATTTTGAGTACATGCGAACCTCACCTTTTATAAGATAAATCACCAATAGCCCGAGAAACAGCCAGTTGACCATTTACTCGTGGCACCACCCACTCAAGAACATAACCACCCAGCAGCTTCCACACGTGATCTTTCATCATCTCTATCTGGATGATGATCTCTGGTCAATTCCTTGACAGTAAATCGTGTCAGTCCATTTGCAGTTGTGAATTTGAGGTTATTATAATCTCTTGGTGAAACAACACCATCACGTCTTTGCTTCCTGTATAACCGTAACAATGTAGCTGCAAGATTCAAGAACCATAAAATGAAATTAATAACCTTTGTCATGTAACTATGCTGTGATGAGTCATACTCTACAATAAGACATGAACTAACATGGAAAGATAAACTAACTTAAAAGTTGACATGATCATTGACTATCCTAATCATCCTTCTGACCTTTAGCCTCTGCAGGAGATTGAAAATTTTCAGAACATAAAAGTGCTTTTGAATCTCCAACATTGGCAACTAAAATTTGGCCCTCTGCTTATTACAACTGTGGCCGTAGAACCTGAATCAAGATTGTATCTAGATGCTTCCTTCATGGCCCAATAGAATATATGTCAACAAAAGAGAAAACGTAAGCAATCAAATAAACTTCTTAAAAAATGCAAACAAGCATCAAACTGAACTTACCTTGGAAAATGTTGCATCAATATCATGGATTGCTCTCAACAATGCTTCCTTCAATATTTCCAAGTGAAAAGAATCATCAAAATTCACAGGCAATGAGAACTTAAACCTATGAAAATTCACAATTCAGTAAATACATATCACTGATGATAAGTTAGAAAAGAGAGAAAAGAAAGGACATGACAATGAAAATGTGAAAAAACCATATTCCGTAAACATATTGAACAATAAACGCATATCTAAAAGCACCTTTTAAAGTTCAACTCATGCCGACCCAGTTCTTCATCCCAATTAAGCACTTGAAAAACATTATCATGTTCTCCTTATTTGGCAACCTTCCTGTGGATTTCTTTAAGGCAACAGAATATGTTGCATCCAAAAGAAAATAAGTATGCAAAGCAAAATACTCCAGTAAAAGCTTTGAAGCCATCTCACTAGCTTCAGCGCCATTA
>CM065643.1:35344000-35558330 GCA_033220585.1 Dipteronia sinensis | reverse complement strand
CTTGGAAAAACTTTAAGAGCTTGTTTGGTTAGGCTTTTGAAAAACATCTATTGGTAAAAGATCTACTTGTAGTAGATATATTAGAAATAAAGTTTTTGGAAGAAAAAAATTATAGTTGTTTTGGTTAGTAGAATTTTTTTTTAAAAAAATGTCTATTTGAAAAAGTACCTCCCCATGAGCTTTTGTCTAGTAGAGGTTTAAACTCTACTAGCCTCTACTCAATTTAAAATATACATTCTCAAAAAGACCAACCAAACAACTATAAAAAACTCAAATAGACGTTTGTAAACGAGCACTAAATTTGAGCCTCTACTGAGTGATAACCAAATAACACAATTCCAGTAGAAAAGTTCTTCCAAACGGGCAATAAAAAAAACTGTTTTACGTTTATTAGGAGAAGTTCAAATTTAAAACTTTTCCAAGTAGGTCTTTTTGAGCTTTTTTAAAAACACTAAAATGTCTAATATAACTCTATCATTTAATTGTTTTTTTAAGTACTTTGGTAATCTTATCATTTAAATGAGATTTTTTTAATTGACAACCAAACGACCAACAACTTTCCTTCAAAATCTCTACTTGTAGAAGATGTACTTCAAAAGATCTACTGCTAAAAGATCTATTCTCTTTAATAAGCTTGAACCGTTAAAATCACATGAGTACATGAGGCACAATGTGAACAATAAAAATATTCTGGTAGCAAAAAATATTATGCGATTGAGAAACACGTTGTAAACCAGAAGCAACGACTACCGGTCAAAAGACTGGACTAAAGACGATGCCAACATCTGATTTTATGTCTTTAATTGAACTGCTTTAAAGCAAATCCGAAAATGGCTTTCTTTTTAAAGAAAAATATATCGATTTTCTTCTTTATATCTCATTGAACTATTGAAACGAGGTTGGGGTTTTATCTGCAAAAGATATTTCAGTGCTAGGACCTGATTCACGCCATTACAAAATATACAAACTTCAGGTCCACGCTTATTGGGCCCATATATGTACCAAATATCTCCTTTGTATTTACGCTTTTCTTTACTGTCATTAATCATACAGTAATTTGTCATCCATCCACGATAATCACCGACAGATTTACTTGATTCAGTTTAGTTCAAATCTTTTTAAATTTAATTAATAATTTATAAGTCTTTAATTAATAATTTATAAGTCTTGTTCTAAACTTAAAAGTACAGTTCAATTATGAGGAGTGAAAAATAGCATATATATATATATATATATATATCTATATATATGTATAAAGTACCGTTAGTTAATCCAGTTTTTTTTTTAAATGATGCGGGACATATGGCATGCTAATTGTGCAATAGTACGTGCAGCCACATATGAACAACCATATAAATTTTTAATTGCTATTTAACGTAGATAATAGAATAATAATCAAACTTTATGATAATTATAAACACATTTTGACCAATATGAATTGAGAACTCTGATTCCTAGCTACTATTTGAGTATAAATTGACAAAGCTCCATAACAATATTCTTGCTACCTCTAACATTTGTGTGTCTTCTGAATAATTGCTAGCAACGTGCAGAACAGCTCCAATCCTTCAACCATGAATAAAGAAAAGAACAAAGAAACTGCTGCTCCTGATGATCAAACAAAAAAGAGAATATTGTTCAAAAACGCCATGAAAGGCGAATGGGATAAAGTTTTTGAAATATACAGAGATAATCCGTCGATTCACAAGGCCAAGATCACCAGGTCAGGAGGAACTGCATTACACATAGCTGTTTCCGATGGCCGAGAAGATATCGTCGAGGAGCTCGTAAAAATAATCAAAGCTTCTGATGGCAGAGAAGAGATCGTCGAGGACCCCGTAAATATAATCAAACCTTCTGATCATAAGACGGCTGCGCAGGAGGTTTTGTGGATTGGAGACGAGATAGGAAACACGCCACTGCACACAGCGGTGATGCTTGGAAATTTGAAGATGTGTAAATACATTGCGGAGGTGGATAAAAGGTTGATCGGCGCTCGTAACAAAGACAATGAGACTCCTTTCTTCATGGCTGCTTCTCACGGTCACAAACATGCTTTCCTCTGCCTCCATTTTTTATGCCAACCACCCAATCGCGGCTCAGATTATTGCAGAAGGAATACTGACGGCGACACCATTCTTCACAGTGCCATCACTGGAGACTATTTCGGTCAGCCTTTTCAATTTCTTTATTAGTAAAACTCAATATTTTCTTCTTTGAACCTAAAATAATAAATTTCAGTAATAATTAAAATTTTGGTCTTCATTTTTAGAATTTTATGAAAGTTTAATTTTATATATATATATATATATATATATATTGAGATTGAAGAATGTGTAAATTAAGGTGACATCATATACTAACGATGGTGGTTAGTTTGACAGATTTGGCATTTCAAATAATACACCTCTATGGAGAACTGGTGAACTCAGTGAACGAGCGAGGGTTATCGCCACTCCATCTGCTGGCCGCCAAGCCTTCTGCCTTCAGAAGCGGTAGCCACCTTGGACGTTTTAACGAATTCATCTATCACTGTATGTTTATAACCTATTCATAATTTACAGTACACATTTCAACAAAATCTCTTATTTTCAACCAAATATACAAGCAACATCGTTTTTTTAACTACCTTTATTGAATTGTTAAAATTTATTATATATTTCTCTTAAAATGTCGTCCGAAAATGTTTCTGTAAATTCTAAAGGGAGTAATTACAGTAATTCCCTTGAATTTTGGCCTAATGGACACTACCCTTGAAATATTACAAGAGAACTGACCTTTTCAATATTGTCCTTTTAATAGTTTTCATTGGTATACTAGCGTACGTAGCGAGGTACTTAATTATTCTGTGTATTGTTATGTGGAAGGCATATTTGTTGACCAACTTGAGGTGGAGAAATCTGATCATTATAATTCTTCGACGCCAAACTTAGTTGAAGATAAACCGGATAATTATCCCCCAAACTACAAAACCTGCCACCACTTGATTAGCCTACTGCTGAATGGAATTAAAATAGGTACGTACGTTAATGAAATGAAACCATAATGTACTGTTCTCTTTCTTTGGAAAACATTCCAAAACAATAATGAAGGCATTGCTTTCATTTCATGTTTATATATATCAAATATTCATGTGGTAACAGAGTCAGTACGTACTCCCTTTTTCCAGTAACGCACAGGGCCACAGAGTGTACGTTTGAAAACGAAGGAAAGCCAGATGCAGATGCAGAGAACCCTCGTCCTCTTGAAGGTGAAAAATTCCTATCCTGTTTGAAAGTCATGCATCTTAGAATATTTATTGAGCATGGGAAGAATTTTCATATTTTAAAGATATTAAATATAAACCGATCTTAAAAAATCGATGCCAGTGAGATTCAATCACTACTTACTAATCTCTTGTATAACGAGAATGGAGTACGTACATTACCAACTATTAAGCCAATATTTCAGGAGATAACCAACAGGAACGAAAGGCCGCAAATGGGACCCAAGGTAAGAATAATCAAACGGGTAATGCGGACTAGCTTTTGCTTCGTTTCGTGTATATGTATATATAATATGATAAATTCTGAATTAAATTGGGGTTAATATCATTTGAGTCCCAAAGTATTGCTGAAAGATCACATTTTTAAACGAGTTTGATTTTTTAGTAACTTTTTCCCTAACTTTTAAAAAGTATATCAAATAGGTCCATTCGTTGGTCAAAAGTTAGTCAACGTTAACGATATGAGGGTCATTTTTGTCATTTTATTTATGATATTTTTAAGATTGCACATGTGTATCTATTAGATATCTGAATCTTTTTATATCACAAAATAAATTAATAATATAATTAAAAATTAAAAGGAAATAAACATTTTTTTTCTTAAAAGCTAAAATAAAAAATAAGAACATAAATAAAAATAAAAATTAGAAATAAAATTCATTGATCAATGAAATCCATCCATTTAAAAAAAATTGAAAGAAAAAAAAACCATCTGATTCATCTAGCAAATTTGAATCAATATCAGATTCAACCATTCATCCATCATAATCAATCATCCAGAAAATCAGAAATCCTAATCCCTAATTACACAACACAACACCAACAAAACCAAATCCATCGATCCAAAAACACACCAGAAATCAAACCCAGAACACCCAAACCTCACAATCAATAACCCCACCAGAAATCAAACCCAGAATACCCATACCAAACCAAAGCTTCAACATCCCGTAACAAAACAAATCGAATCGAACCATCAAAAAACAAGCCATAGAACCGAGCCACACATCTGGAATTTGAACACCCAAACTTATTTCATCTGGAATTTAAACACTCAAAAGTCAAAACACCCAAACTTGGAAAGAATTTGAACAAGAGAACAAGTGAACATCAAAATCAATGATCGATTGATCTGCACCAGATCATGGGTCTTCAATGAACGATCCATGCTTGAACGTGGTATGACCTAGGTCTGGTGCGATTCGGTTCATAAAGAGATTCGAGAAATGGATAAGGTCGAGATCGAGATCAAGAGAGAGATAAGATTGAGATTGAGAGAGAGAAAGAGAGAGAGGGAGGGAGAGAGAGAGAGAGAGAGAGAGAGAGATGAATGGTGTTTGACCGGTGGTGAGAGGGGTTTAGGTGGTGGTGGGTCTTTAACTGGTGAGTTGTGTTTGAGTGGTAGAGGTTGTTTCATTGTTGTGGATTCACGTGAGAGAGAAAGGATGAACTGGTGTGTGTGTTTGTGTGTGTGTGTGTGTGTGTGTGTGTGTGTGTGTGTGTGTGTGTGTGTGTGCGCGTGTGTGTTTGGTGGTGTTGTTATGGGTGATGGTGATGAACTGGTGTTGGTGAATGGTGATGAATTGGTGTGTATTTGGTGATGGTGATGGGTTTTGATTAGTTTTATTTTTAAATTTAATTATTGTTTAGTTTTAATTAGTTTTATTTCCTTCATATATACATTATTGATTTTCTTCATTTTTTTTCATTTTTTTTCTTTTTGTTTTATGTAAATATTATTTTGTTTTATGTAAATATTATTTTATTTTATTTAAAGAAAATCTATTTACGTAAAATAGATTTTATTTAAAGAAAATAAATATCTTATTTTAAAATTTTGATGACATGTGTTAGATTTTGATTGGATTATATCAAAGTTGAATGGTAAAATTTTAAAATGTTAGAGGGTAAAATTGTATTTTTAAACTCTTTAATTAAAGTTATGGGCAAAATGGTCAATATACATGTTCTGTGACGTTTGACCGTTAAAAAAAGTCTGAGGGACTTATTTGATATACTTTTCAAAAGTCAGGGAGAAAGTTGCTAAAGAATCAAACTCGTTTAAAAATGTGATCTTTCAGCAATACTTAGGGACCCCAATGATATTAACCCATTAAATTGGAACAATGAATCCGTGAGTCTTCGAAATGAAAATGGTAACATTTTAGGTGCCTTTTATGTTCTATGTTTAAACTGAAATTCAAGTGACTTGATCTTAGAATTCATTTGAAATTTTATCTATTACTGTGAAATATGTTATATTGTGAATGTTTTGCACTTTTATTTTTAGGTTTTTACAGTTTAGTCCCTTTCTAATTAGGAAACATCAGTTCTGTACTCATTAATTTATTTTTCAACTGATCATTGTATAATTAAAAATAGCTCATTTAGGTCTTACTATTAGTTAATTAAGCTCCATTGTCCATCTTAGAGATGGATGGTGGAGATCAAATTTTAAAAATTTGAAAATTTGAAAAACAAAAAAGATTAATCTACACCGTCCATTTAGAGATGGAGGTGGAGATTAAGAAATTCAATATATATATATATATATATATATATATATATATATATACATTTTTCTATTGTCAGTTCGAACTACTCATTATTGAAAAAACAATTACTAAAAAAAAATTATTAAAAAAATTAGATAGATCTCCATTGTCCATCTTACAGATGGATGGTGAAGATCAAATTTAAAAAATTTTAAAAATTTAAAAATTTGAAAAAAAAAAAGATTAGTCTACACCGTCCATTTAGAGATGGAGGTGGAGATTAAGAAATTTAATATATATATATATATATATATATATATATATATTTATACAATTTTTTTATTGTCAGTTCGAACTGTTATTATTGAAAAAACAATCACTAAAAAATATTTATTAAAAAAAATTAGATAAATCTCCACTGTCCATCTTAGAGATGGATGGTGGAGATCAAATTTAAAAAAAATTTGAAAATTTGAAAAAAAAAATTAGTCTACACCGTCCAATTAGAGATGGAGGTGGAGATTAAGAAATTTAATATATATAAATATATACAAATTTTTTATTGTCAGTTCGAACTGTTATTATTGAAAAAACAATCTGTTGACGGTAATTTTTGGATCATTGAAAAGTCAACCGCCAAACATTAACACGTAGGCAGATAGAAACTTTAACTAATTTAGGGTTGAATAATCAAAGTCTCTTTCTCCATGTGGGTGCGATACGATTTGTTCGTATATATGATTGATAATATATAAAAGTAGGAAATAAAATATGAATAAAGCATAACACATGTTTTACGTGGTAAAATCCCAATGCGGAGAAATATCCACGGTTGCCGGTAGCGGCGAGAAGAAATCCATTATGAATAGAATGACTACACGCACAATCTCTCCTTCTCTCGAGTAGTTGTTATGTTTTTTTACACATAGATCGATAGATCCCCTTAGACTCGCTCGTTCCATTCCCCTACACAATGAGATTATTGGTCTATTTATATGTGCATAGAACTATAATTCTTGTTGTACAAATAAGGAAAGGTGGTAGTATTTACTAGAACTTGTTACTTGTTGAAGTCGTATTTAACTCATTTCCTGTTTCAGAGATCTTGCGCATTGAATTAGAATCTTCATAGGATTTCTAGTTGAGTAGTCCATTTAAGACTTATTTCCTGATTGGTGTGCAATCTTCTAGAAGAGCAGAGTTATTACTTGATCTGGACTCTTTGATATGTAGGGGAAATAATAATATTTCTTTATCGGAATGTGGTTCTAGATTCCTTGCTTGAGTAAGATTCTTCTTCTTCGTAATTGAATCGTACTTAATCTAATGTTACTGTCTTGACTAAGCATCTCTTGGCCGACCGTTTCCCAATCTGACCATGCCCTCTTTCCCCGATCGGTTTTACTATCCGATCGGGTTTAGACATATCTTGGCCGATCGGTTCAGTTTGACCATCCAGTCTAGTAACATCAATTGTGACTTGGTCGAATGTTGACCTGTTGACTTTACCCGACCGTGCTTATTTTATCCGATTGGTTTACTATACCCGATCAGATCTATTTTGTCCGTTCGGTTCATCCGACCACTTGTTAATCACTAGAGACTGTGATTCTTCTCTGATGACGTGGTCTGCCATATATTCCGGATTATCCGATATCTTTACTGACATGTCATGCTACCGAAAAATCCCTATAACACAATCACTAAAAAAAAATTATTAAAAAAATTAGATAGATCTCCACCGTACATCTTAGAGTTGGATGGTGGAGATCAAATTTTAAAAAATTTGAAAATTTGAAAGAAAAAAAAAGATTAGTCTACACCGTCCATTTAGAGATGGAGGTGGAGATTAATAAATTTAATATATATATATATATACAATTTTTTTATTGTCAGTTCCAATTGATATAAGATATATCAGTTCCTTGCATGTGGGCCATTGAATTTAAATGCTTTTAACTTGGCTGCATGCGCTTATCAAAGCCTCTTTTAAATCCAATGACACACATGCAAAGAACTGATATATTTTATATCAGTTCGAACTAACAATAGAAAGATTATATATATATATATATATATATATATATATATATATATATATATAAGTACATATGTATGGTCAGTCTATAGAACACATATGTATCATACACTTTGAAAAAAAACATTATGTGATCGTGATTTCTTTTAGTGTGATCAAATACAACTCACATGCGACCACATTAAAATGCAGGTCTTGTTTTATCGTGATCATATATAATTTATATACGATAACATTATTTACATGCGATCACATGCTACTCATGTACGATAACATGTAACAATATTTCTGGTGCACCATACACCAGTGTTGTATTTATTGTATCATATATATATATATATATATATATATATATAGTATCATATATATATATATATAAATTTTTTATAAAAAAAAAAACTTAACTTGTTTATTTAAATGGATCTCCACCATCCATCTTATCAATCTAAAAAGATAGATGATGGAGATCCATTTATAAAAAATTAGTAATTTAAAAAAAAATAAAAGTCAAAATGAAAAAAAAAAAATGGTAAAGATCCAAATCCAATCTTCCATCTATAGAGATGGATGGTGGTGATCCAATTTGGATCTCCGGATCTCCATCAATGTAGATTGGGATCTCTGTCGATGGAGATAATGTCATCGATGAAGATCCATAGATTTGTTTAATTTTTTTAAGTTTTAATTTATATACTTTTTTTAATAAAAATCTTTCTTACTTATTTTTTAAAAAATAAAGTCAGTTTTTTTAATCTCATTTTTTTTCGGTTTCATTTTTAAATGTTATTTATTTTTCTGTTTTTCTTAACATTCGATTTTAATTTAAAAAAAAATTATTGGTCAACTAAAGTGTAAGGGTAAAATAGACTTTTAACTAATTATATAACCATTGACTATCCAAATTTTGGTTAAATAGATTTAAATGAGCTATTTTTAATTGTATAAAGACTGGTTTAATGAAAACTAATTCAATGAAGACCTGATGTTTTCTAATTATGGAGGGACCAAAATGTAAAAACCCTTTTAGTGGTGGGGCTAAATGAATGTACTTTCATTTATTAAAAAAACATTATTAAAGCATCCGAAGATTATATATAAATATATATATATATATATATATATATATATATTTCTTGGTGCGCACTGATATAACTTATATCAGTTTGTTGTATATGAACCACCGATTATAAATAAGTTTTGACAAGTACATACATTTTGAATCAAATTATATAAATATAATGGTAAAGATCCAAATCTAATCTTCCATCTATAGAGATGGATGGTGGTGATCCAATTTGGATCTCCAGATCTCCATCAATGTAGATTGGGATCTCTATTGGGATCTCTGTCGATGGAGATAATGCCATCGATGAAGATCCATAGATTTGTTTAATTTTTTTAAGTTTTAATTTATATACTTTTTTAATAAAAATCTTTCTTATTTATTTTTTAAAAAATAAAGTCAGTTTTTTTAATCTCATTTTTTTTCAGTTTCATTTTTAAATGTTATTTATTTTTCTGTTTTTCTTAACATTCGATTTTAATTTAAAAAAAAATTATTGGTCAACTAAAATGTAAGGATAAAATAGACTTTTAACTAATTATATAACCATTGACTATCCAAATTTTGGTTAAATAGACTTAAATGAGCTATTTTTAATTGTATAAAGACTGGTTTAATGAAAACTAATTCAATGAAGACCTAATGTTTTCTAATTATGGAGGGACCAAAATGTAAAAACCCTTTTAGTGGTGGGGCTAAATGAATGTACTTTTATTTATTAAAAAAAACATTATTAAAGCATCCGAAGATTATTTTTATATATATATATATATATATATATTTCTTGGTGGGCACTGATATAACTTATATCAGTTTGTTGTATATGAACCACCGATTATAAATAAGTTTTGACAAGTATATACATTTTGAATCAAATTATATAAATCTAATGGTCAACATCCAACATACTGATGAAGTTATATCAGTGCGTACTGACATAAAAATTTATATATATAAATTTAGATATCATTTAAAAAAAAAAAATCATGAAAAGACATCAATCAATTTTATATTAATTAAATTGATTTTGTTAATTAAATATATATTTAACTACACAAATTATTTGTCTTACAATATTTGCAATCCAACCAGGGCATCAAATAAATTACTGTGATTTGAACATATGAATGGGTCCATCTAAGGAAATTTCAATGCGTTTGCAGTGATTCATCATGGGTGGAAATAATAAGATGTTAAAGAGACACCGTGCGTGGTTTAGTAAGTAATGTTTGTTTATAACACAGGAGAAGGAGATGATGACTCGAACAGTTTGAAAGCTCAAGGTCACCAATTATTTCCTCCCAATTATAGCATCTGCTTTGAGTTAGTGAAGCTTGTGTCCAAGGCAATTCTCGTAATTCTGGGACTAGGTATGCTAATTAATATGCTACCTGCTTTTATGTTGATATCTTTAATAATCTGAACATCATCATGACGAGAAAATCTGGGGTGCACCGCCACCGATACAACACCGGTGCAACAGTTGAGTGTTGTATTGGACCATTAAAAAATTGACATGTTTAAACTTTTAAATTAAATATAATATTTTTTTCAATATTTTTTAAATAATAATTGCCAGCAGCTGGTGCACCAAAGTTTTTCTCCATCATGACATATCAATTTTATCATGACAATTAGGATCAAACAAAATAAGGAAAATGCGGGAGAAGAAACAGAAGAACACATGGTCTATTCAGGTCATGAATGAACTTCTGAAACAAGCCAGTACGTACGAGTATTTAGATGATGGAAAAAAGCCCCAACAACAACTATCCCAACTAGGAGATGACAGTCGTGATGAGACCATACCTTATGACGTCTTTGGTGCCAGCATTGTTTCAGGAGCTAAGCAACATGATCAGAAAGATGCAGAAGGTGCCCAAGACAAGAATCAAACAGGTAATGTGGACTAGCTAATGCTTCTTCTTTTTTGTTTTATAGAATTGGAGCAATGATTCCACAAGTCTTTAAAATGAAAATTGTAACATTTTAGGTACCTTTTATTTTCTATATATATTTAAACTCAAAATTCAAGTCATGATGAACTGATTCTAAACTGCAATAGAAATCTCTTCTGTTATTGTGAAATTTTCTTTGTAATTTTTGTAGAGAATAAAGATGAAATCTCAGAGATGGAAAAGAAAGAGGAGAAAATCCTGGAAAAAATTCCAGTAGCATTGCATGACATGAACTACGAAAAAAAGAATGTAGTGCTGTTGACAGTGGAGAACCGGCAACCAAATGTGTATCAGCTATTACTCAACACGAAAGAGGAAATCTCAGAGATAGATAAGAAAGAGTCACCAATATTAATAGCAGCAAAGAATGGAATAACAGAAATAGTGGAGAAAATTCTGGAAAAATTTCCAGTAGCATTGCATGACATCAACTACCAAAAAAAGAATGTAGTGCTGTTGGCAGTGGAGAACAGGCAACCACATGTGTATCAGCTGTTACTAGACAAGACAAACAAGAAAGAAAGTGTGTTCCGAAAAGTGGATCATGAAGGCAACAGTGCATTGCACTTGGCTGCAAGGCTTGGAGACCATAAGCCCTGGCTTATTCCAGGGGCTGCTCTTCAAATGCAATGGGAAATCAAGTGGTATGAGGTATGATTTAATACCTAAATAAATTCCCTATATATCTTTAACGTTTTTGGCTGTTAAATGTTCTTGTATACTAGCTAGACCCAGGTATGATTGGGATTTGCTTTTGAAATGCAGTATGTTAAAGACTCCATGCGCTTCCACTTCTTCGTTCGTTACAACAAAGACAACAAGTCCCCAAGGGAAGTCTTCACCGAGACCCACAAAGATCTCGTCAAATCCGGAGGCGATTGGCTGACCAGCACGTCCCAGTCGTGCTCGGTCGTAGCCGCACTCATCGCCACAGTTGCTTTCGCCACGTCAAGCACCGTGCCAGGTGGGGTCAGGTCAGATAGTGGCAAGCCGACTCTGGAGAACGAGCCGCCATTCAATGTGTTCGCCATCACATCACTCATAGCCCTCTGCTTCTCCGTCACTGCCATGGTCATGTTCCTGGCAATACTAACATCTAGATACCAAGAACGAGATTTCGGTAGTAATTTGCCGAGAAAGCTCTTGGTCGGCCTGACATCGCTGTTCGTGTCCATAGCCTCAATGTTGGTATCTTTTTGTTCGGGGCATTTTTTCGTTCTCAAAGACAAGTTGAAATTCGCTGCATGGCCTGTGTATGCAGTGACGTGTTTGCCTATAACATTCTTCGCCGTTGCACAGTTCCCACTCTACTTTGATCTTATCTGGGCTGCTTTCAAGAAAGTGCCACAGCGTAGCTACAAATCCATTCCTAATTAGACACACACAGTTGTACGGTTTTCCCTTATGTGTCTCCTTCTTGTATGCTTGCCTTGTTTATTTCAAAGTTTGTGTGGTTTATACTTTTTTTTTTTTAAGTATTATATAAATTTGAGATCTTTTTAGAAAAGGGGAGGACTCGACCTGTAACTTCGTGTTACTGGTGTGAGAGGTTTTACTACTGGATCAACCTCATCCCGTCTTGTATGGCTTATAATTGAGTTTCCCATATGTTTGTATTGATTGTGGACCAATATTATGTTTTGGGCATTAAGAGAATAGTGATTGCTACAAGAAATCATGTGGCATGCAGGAAAACAGTTTTGGTGCATATGCGATAAATGGTCAATTGATGGATAATTTTTTAAAAAAAATCAATATATTATAAATGTTAAATCCATCAAAATCTATGAAGTTCTGGCAAGATTTGTTGCAGGGCTTTATGTTTATAAATCTAAGGGTAAATCGTATTTTAGTCCCCGTAGTTTGTCTTAATCTGCGTTTAGTCCACGATTTTTTAGAATTGTAACTTTTAGTCCTTCTATGACAAAATCCGTTAAAATGACGGATTCTGACACGTCAGGTGTGTTAAATGACCCTAATGTGTGCTTATACCATTGAAAATACCGTTTTACCCTTGATTTTGTCTTGTGCCCCTATATACTTATTAAATAAAATATATATTAAAAAAGAAAAAGAAAAATAAAAAAATTTGAAAACAAAAAAAAGATGGATCTCCACCATCCATCTCAAAGATGATCGGTGGAGATATTTCTTATTTTATTTTTTATTTAAATTTAAAAACAGAAATTGAAAATAAAAAAGAATTTTAAAACAAAATAAATTGATCTAAGAAAAAAATTGTAAATTGATCAAAGACTTGAATTTCTCTCTTGAATTTGGAAGAAAAAAATTGATCTAATGTCCGAATATCTCTCCATCCATAGCAAATGATATGTACACACAAAAGGAATTTTGTTTTTTCTCTCTTCAATCTTATGTGTCCCAGAAAAAAAATTATTGCGATTTGAAGACGTCGCCCAAACACGAAACTCGTTCCATGTTGACTCAGTCCAGGTCAGGACGGAAGAACTTCCAGATCACATGTTGAATTGACTCGGATGAAACCCTCGAACCGCCGACTCACCCGTTCTAACTCGTTTGTAGTTGGCTCGGTGGTCACCACCACCACACAGACGAACACAAAATCAAAAATTAGAACCAACTTGTGACTGATCTGATCAGCTTTTGGAAATGACAGAGAGACGACTTGGCATTGGCTGGAATTCATCACGCCTCCTATGGTGGTGAGACGATGGACAGATCAAATCTCTCAACGATCTCTTCATCCACTCTCCTTCGACACCTCAGATCCTCACCAGCGAGTTCGTCATAGCCGATCTCCTCATGTTCAGTCGATTAGGCGCATACGGCACCGTTCCGTGGCCGTGGTTGTCACCGCCGCCACTGGTGTTCTTGTGAAGGCTACATAGGAACGAGTCTAGATGAGTAGTAGGAGAACACATACAACTCTTCTTCTGGAATGAGATCGGGTTGTTCTTCTTCCAGATGGAGATCGACCTGTTAGGAGAGATAGATCTGTCTATAGAGAAGCGAAAAGAAGGAGCAGTGAGTGATGGAGATGAGTACAGATTGACACGCGTATGTGACGCGGATCTGTGGGTTGTATTTCGACGGACTAGAGTGTGGTGTTTGGGTGGTAGTGGCGGCGGCGGCGGTGGTGGCTAGGGATAAGGTTTGGTGAGTTGGAGAAGATGAAGGTGATAAAGATGAATATGAAGAAGGAGAGAGAGAGAGAGAGAGAGAGAGTCTGAGAGAGAGGCGGGAGAGAGAGAGAAAGAATGGAGTTAGGGTTTTGTTAATTATTCTTTTTATTTTTTATTTTTTATTTTTTTCATTTATGAAATGACAATTATACCCTTCTGAAACTAAACCTTCTAGAAATTGGTTTGTGAATTTACCTCTTTACCCTCGGTTACTTAACAGAATTCAGTAAAATCCTAACGGAATTGGACGGTAGGGACTACAATCCCTATTGTCAGAATAATGATGGACTAAATATTACAATTCCAAAATATCGTGGACTAAACACAGATTAAGGCAAACTACGGGGACTAAAATACGATTTTCCCTAAATCTAATTTTTAAATCCATCAAATTTCATCAAATTCCATCTTTGAACAGTATGCAAAGTCAATAATTTTTTGAATAAAACTAAATTTATTTAGATATCTTAAAAGTTTGAATTGAATACACCTATATTTTAATGGAATCTTTACAAATCTTGATTGAATACACCCAGACTTGTATAGACTATTTCAAATATGAATTGAATATATACATACTTTTAAAATCTTTTAAATTTCAACTATTTCTAGATTGAATACACTCCCGTTATAGGTATTTTTGATAGTCAAATTTCGTTAATGTATAAGTTTCAACGATGGCAGAGGATATAAATATCAATTTTCAATATATCAATTTTCAATAAAGTAAGAGAAAACCTCAAGTTTGGTGTAATTTGATATATATATGACATGAACTACCAAAAAAACAGAATGCAGTGGTGCAGTGCTGTTGGCAGTGGAGAACAGGCAACCACGTGTGTATCAGCTGTTACTAAACATGAAAGAAAGCAGCGTGTTCCGACAAGTTGATCATGAAGGCATTGCACTTGGCTGCAAAGCTTGGAGGCCATAAGCCCTGGCTTATTCCAAGGGGATGCTCTGCAAATGCATTGGGAAATCAAGTGGTATGAGGTATGATCACTTATTCACTGATTACATTTAACTAAACAAATTTCTCTTCTTTGTTTTCTGCTGTTAAATGTTTCATATAAAACAGTTATTTATAAAATCACTTCCATAGCTACCATTATTAATTCCGAGCACATAGTCATGATTTTTTTCATTCTGATGATTTTCAGGTGCTGTTATTAGCGTGAAATTATATGGAAACAGTCAATTCAATTTAAAACAAATAGGAAATTCCCTTTGAAATTATTTTATTGATTTCTAAAACATTACATTTTTTTCTCTTTTAAATTTTCTGTCTTATCCATTTTCATAAAACGAATCTCCATAGACATATTATCTCTCTTCATAGGTTTTTCTTTTAGGAAAATTGCATTAAAGTACCCTAACTATTACTAATATTGCAACTAGATTGCACTTTTATCCAAACAACAGATTAGTACCTTTGACCAAACGGTTGACCGTTAAAGATAACCATTGACCAGTCAAGTACTGTGAAATGATCAAATTGCCCATAAGCAACATATTTTATCTATTATTATAATAAAATTATTTTAAATTAAATGTTTTTCTTAAAATAAAATAAAAACAGATCTCTTCCCAAAAAATAAATAATTGAAAAAAAAACTTTGAATGGAGGAAATCCCCCTTGAAGATCTAGAGATTTGCTCTGGAGCAATCTCCATCACCAGATATCCTCCAAAAGTGAGATGTTGAGGGCGGTGGTGGGTGCGGCGCTGGAAGTCAGTGTTTGCTTTGATAAACGTTTCGACAATGGGGGTAGCGGCGGTGGAGACATGGATTATGTTGGGTTGTTTGTGGTTTGATAAGGGCATTGACGATGGGTGTGGCAGTGGTGGAGTAGAGGCTTTGTTGTGGGTTGGGTTGTCTTGATTGATTATTTTGTGTATTTATTTTGTTGAAATTTTATTTTATCTAGATGGAGATTTGAATTTTTAAATTTTGTTGAAAGTTGGTTTTAAAATTGGTTTTGTTGGAAACTAGTTTTGCAAAAAATGTTTTTTTGAGTGTTGCCTGGATGAGTTTTTTTTTTAGCTTTGGATGACTCTTGTTACAGATCTGACGAACCAAATCTCTTTCTGTTCTTTTTCTTTTGTTTTTAATTAAAAAAATCAAATAAACTGTCTCCTTTACTATAGCTCATCTCTATAGATGGAATATGATTCATGGTTGGTATGTGAACCAGATCTTATGGTATTTCTTTTTTTCTTCTCAAAATAAAAATTAATGTTGAACCAATCTTTCGACATTCAAGCAAATCTTCTCCTATTTTGGAGGAGATCAAACTAGATCTTTCATTCACTGCTATTTAAAATATATATATATATTATCTAATTGTTTTTTATTTTTTTTCCTGAATATTTTTATTGTTTTAGTTTCTTTTACAAGTAAAATAACCATGTTACCCTTCTAACATTAAATCCTAAGATAAGTCTAACGGTCAAGGGTACTTATCTGTATTTTTAGCAAAATTACGGTTTTGTTGTACTTTCACCAAATGTGAAGGTACTTCATTGCAATTTTCCCTTTTCTTTTTTATCTCATTCATTTGTGTTTCTCTCTCTACAATTTTCTCTCTTCGAAATATTATTCTCCTCGCCGAAACGATTCCAACAATATATTATGGGCGAAAATTTGGTATTGTTTTCCCCTCAAAAGTCATTTAAAAATGTTTCCAAAAACTTTACACGATGAAATATCAATATGATTACATAATGAAATATCACCATTGTGTAATGATGTTGATATTGCATCGTGTAATCATGTTGATATTTAATCGTGTAAATTTTTTTGTAAACATGTCTCTATTTGAAGATTTGGAAGAAAACAAATCAGAGACCTTCATCAATGGAGGTTTGTTTGCGGTAGAGATTGAACAAACCTCCATCACATACCTCCATTGATGTAGGTCTAACAAACCTCCATCAATGAAGATAGATGAAGATAACTTAAAAAAATCCTTTCTCTCACATGTCCAAAAACCATTTTTCTTGGATAAAAATAGTAAAATTAGTGAGAAAGTATTATAATATAAATGGATTTTACCACTTATGTAATACACACAATATATTCCCACAATCCCACCGCCTCTCTCTCTCTCTCTTACTTGTGCTCCCACTTGCCCACTTGAGTCCTCCCACTTGGCTTGTCATCATCACCATGCAAGTAGGTGATTACCTCCCTAAATTGCTTATAAATATGTTTCATTTCCTTTGTAAATATTGATCACAAAAGTCAATACAAAAGTTTATTGAAATCAATACTCAAGTAATCTCTCTCTCTCTCTCTCTCTCTCTCTCTCTCTCTCTCTCGTCTTTCGTCTTTCGTCTTTCGCCTTTCATCTCTTACTGTGTTCTTCATCTCATCTCATTTTATTATTTCTTTTATTTTATCACATGTTATCAGCACGATTGTGTGTAAGTATAGAGGATCCACTAATGGGTGATTTACTTACATCTCAATATTCTGGATCTATATATATATATATATATATATATATATAAAGTTCTAGATTTGTTTAAATATTCAACATTTATTTTTATGCAATATATGAAACTGACTTATGCTGTGTCTCGAGACTGGCTAATGTTGTGTCTCCAGATAAATTGTTTAAATATTCAACATTTATTTTTATGCAATATATGAGACTGGCTTATGCTGTATCTCAGGACTGGCTTATGTTATGTCTCCAGACTAGCTTATGCTGTGTCTCCAGATAAATTATTTAAATATTCAGCATTTATTTTTATGCAATATATGAGACTTGCTTATGATGTGTCTCGGGACTGGCTTATGATGTGTCTCCAGATAAATTGTTATATCATTATGCTCTTTAATTTTATTCACACTAAATTAAATTTACAATTTCATTTACAGAAAAAAGAAACTGTAAGCATGGCTAAACTTGCGAATCTGAAGTTTGATGCACTCGAAGTTTCGGGAGACAATTATATGTCATGGGTTATTGATGCGGGGTTATACTTAAAATCCCAAGGCCTGTATTATACCATTGATGATGGTAGCCAGGCTAATGAACATGATAGATCCACAACGATGGTGATAATTCGTCATCACTTAAATGAAAATTTAAAAGCTCAATATCTTATTGTCACAGAACCTGAAGATCTATGGCAAGAGCTAAAAGATCTTTATGATCATCAACATGATGTAACATTACCAAATGCTAGATACAAATGGCAACATTTATGATTTCAGGACCATAAATCAGTTTCTGAATATAATTTTGCTCTGTTTAGAATCACTATAAGGTTGAAATTATATGGTGAAGAGGTATCTGAAAATGATATGTTGGAAAAGACTTTCACAACTTTCCATGCCTCAAACATAATATTGCAAAAGCAATATCGAGAACGCGGATTCTCAAAATATTCAGAACTTATCTCATGTATTTTAGTAGCAGAAAAAAATAATGAGCTGCTAATAAAAAATCACGGATCACACCCGAATGGTTCTACAGCATTTCCAGAAGTGAATGCTAATACTGTCGGATACCGTGGTCGTGGTCGAGGTCGTGAGTATGATCGTAATTCTAATCGTGGCCGTGGTAACGGTAGTAATCCTGATCACGGCCGTGGTTATTGTCTTAATCCTGGCCGGGACCGGGGCAGTAGTTTTAAAAGATTAGGTGTTTATAATCAAAACACTCAGCAGAAGTGGAATACTTATGAGGCCAAACAGTATAAAGGAAAAGATGTTCAAAATAGGTCTAATGCAAATAACAGTGTTTGTTTTAGGTGTAGATGTTACAATCATTGGTCGAATGAATGTAATACACCTAATCATCTGGTGGATCTGTATCAAGCATCAATCGGAGGAAATGGAAAGAAACTGGAAACTCATTTCATTGAAGATTCATATCCTAGAGATATTACGTATCTCAATATTACAGATTTATTTTCAGATCCGAAAGACATGCCAGCTGCTTCAATAGGTGATGAGAATTTCCATGTTAATTAAATACTACTTACAGTAGTATTATTTTGTTATTATGTTCTTGTAAAATATATCTCTATGAAATATATACTTTTTGAATCACTTTGTCTGATATGCATTTTATTTTTCTTTATAAAGCATACAAAATGAATCTAAATGATAAAATAAGGGTTATTGAAAAGCTAGAAACATGAGATATATGTCTAGTTGATAGTGCAACAACTCATACAATTCTACGGAGTCAGAAATATTTTATAAATTTAACTTTACTCAGAGCAAATGTTAATACAATATCAGGTCTAGCAGATCTGATAGAAGGCTCTGGAAGAGCCACGATATTTTACCAAACAATACTATAAATATGTATCGATGATGCTATTATGATTATGCTCAATAGTATGAGTGTAATAATGTATTTGACAATCCTTTCATATTAATAAAGTGATTTCTAGTTGAACAAATCTTATAGCATTTATAGTTTAATTATTATATTTGTCAAAAGTAAATAATCATAGGTCAAAAGACTATGAGAGATGAAGAATTGTTCGTACATCTGGATATGTATGAGGTAGACACAATTCTTTAGTTAGTCTTAAACAATATTCACAACTTAAGATAAAGTTTGTGCTCATTTACCTTGTTAAAGTCATAGATTCTTTTGCTAGCATTTGAGTGTGATCAAATGTGCTATGATGAGTCTAAAATCATCAAGGTGTAGTGTCTTTGGGCAAAAGAACCTAGTGCATTGAATAGGATCACAGTGAAATACTTTATCAAGAACCATCAGTGGATAAAAGTTTTATCTTAAGGACAATAGGATAGTCTATCTTAATCCTGAGATAAATGATGGACTTATGGTTACAAGTGTTCTCATTTGAGTTGTCAATGAATACGATTATATAGCATAGTCTATCATCGATGGTTTGGTGGTATTCATTTGTTAATCGATAGAGGACTTTATTTATAGATATGGACATCGTGGCTCCATTTATTAAATGTGAGTAGAATATTATTATATGGATATTTTGAGGTATTGGATATTAAATCTTAATGTTATGTTTTTAATAGTGTCTATTGAAACATGGCTTCTGGACAAGTCAAAATATCCAAGTTCAAAATGTGGTCATATGAGTAAATATGGTAACTAGGAGAGCTATTAGCGGTCTATGAGCTCTTGGTGATTACTGGTATTTTTCACAAGGATACACTATCTACAATAAGGTTGTCTAGGGTACGAATGAGAAACATTAGCTTATTCTATCTTTATTTAAAAGTTCAATTTTAGCTCTTTAGTAGAATGAGCTAAAATTAGTAGATCGAACCTAAGTGAATCATTTGTTGATTGTAATTAGGTTATGTCTATTAAAGCTTAAATTTAGATAGCCCACCAAGATCCTCAATCCGTACGAACTTGAATGGATCACTTGATATATTTTACCGGACCAATTTCTAGGTTCATCTAGAATTGTTTTTGGATTTTGGAATCGAAAAGTTTTGGAGAGGTGTTGTCATATGTGATCAAGACACGCGGTAACTCTTCAAATGCCTGGAATGGGCAGCCAAGGATGTGGGAATCCTTGGGCGACCCTAATGGGGTGCAACGAGCATTCCATTAATATATTAAGAATATAATTTGCACATTTTAATTAAATGAGCTGTTAAATTATATTAATGTCTTAATTTAAGGCATGTGGACTTTCTTTTTAGAATGGGTATAGTTCACATGTGGACTTTTTATTAAAATCCAATGGATTTAATAAAATGGAAAAAACAATATATTGCTCATGTATAGGCTTAGGCGGCAAGGGCTAAAATTATTAGCCTAATATATTGTTTTATTTTACTATTTAATCAAATGAAAATTAATTGATTTATTAATTAATTAATTATTTGATTAAAAATCAAAAATATTTTTCCAACTAGAAGAAGGACTCTTAGTGTCATACTATTGCTAGTAGTATGATAAGTATCAAAAACTTTATTTGATAAGTAGATAAATTAAAAAGAAATGGATTTATTTATCTAGTCAAATTAGGAAGTATTTGATATCTATCAAAACTCTAATTGATAATTAGTCAATTAGGAAGTTATTGATAAAGTCACAATTTTAAATTGATATTCAATTATTGGATATTACACTCATGGGTTGGAATATGTTTAAACTACTAAGTTGATAAGAGTTTTGGTGAAACAAAAAATCCTCCACAAAGAAGGAGAATTTTTGGCCACTATATATATAATGAGAAAAACGAGGTTGTAAGATATAATGCACGACTCATAGCACAGGGTTTGTCGCAGTGACCTTACATCGATTTTGATGAAACATATTCACCAGTGATGGATACAATTACATGTCGATTTCTAATAAGCATGACTGTCTTGGAAAGACTTGAAATGCGTCTAATGGACGTAGTGACTGCTTATCTATATGGTTCACTGGATTCAGATATTTACATGAAAATCCCTGAAGGGTTTAAAATGCTAGAATCATGTAACTCAAGACCTCGTAATTTATATTCAATAAAATTACAAAGGTCCTTGTATGGATTAAAACAATCTGGACGGATATGGTACAACCGTCTCAGTGAATATCTGATAAAATAAGGATATGTTAATAATCTTATATGTCCATGTGTTTTCATTAAGAAATCATAATCTAGATTTGCTATCATAGCAGTTTATGTTGATGATATGAACTTAATTGAAACTCATGGGAAACTCCTGAAAACTGTTGAATACTTGAAAAATGAATTTGAAATGAAAGATCTGGGAAAGACAAAATGTTGTCTCAGCCTCGAGATCGAGCATAGATCAAATGGAGTATTTGTCCATCAATCAGCTTATATTAAATAGATTTTAAAAAGATTTCATATGGATAATGCACATCCATTAAGTACTCTTATGGTTGTTAGAACTCTTGATCCTAAAAATGATTCATTTCGTCCAAAAGAAAATGGTGAAAAAATACTTGGTCCTAAGGTACCATATCTTAATACAATTGATGATTTATTATATTTGGCTCAGTATACTATACCAAATATTGCATTCTCTGTGAATGTACTGCCTAGATTCAGTTCAGCATAAACTCAAAGACATTGGAATGGGATCAAACATATTTTCTGTTACCTTAGTGGAACGAAAGATTTAGGATTATTTTATACAAATTCTAACAATTTTTCAGGTTTACTTGGTTATGCTGATGCTGGGTATCTGTCTGATCACTACAAAGCTCGTTCACAAACGGGATATGTTTTTACATATAATGACACAACAATATCATGGCGTTCAAAAAAATAGACTTTGGTTGCTACATCCTCTAATCATTCTGAAATTATCGCACTTCACGAAGAAAGTTGAGAATGTGTTTGGCTAAGGTGGGTTATTCATCATATTCAAAATATTTGTGGATTTTCATTATCTACAGAAATCCCATCACCGGTATTTGAAGATAATGTGGCTTGCATTGCTCAAATTAGAGGGGGATATATCAAAAGAGATAGAACCAAACATATTTCTCCTAAATTCTTCTATACTCATGAGCTTCAACAAAGCCGACAAATTGATGTTAATCAAATACAATTTACAAATAATCTTGCAAATCTGTTTACCAAAGCATTGCATATATCAACTTTTGAGAAGCTGGTATATGAAATAGGCATGCATCAACTCTGTACTCATGAGCTTCAACAGAGCCGACAAATTGATGTTAAGCAAATACGGTCTATAAATAATCTTACAGATCTGTTTACCAAAGCATTGCCTACATCAACTTTTGAGAAGCTGGTATATAGAATAGACATGCGTCAACTCTGTAAAATACAAGATTAATGCTGAAGTTTTTATGAGGGGGAGCATTCAATCAGGAGAGCATTCAATCAGGGGGAGCAAAGTTTTGAATGGACATATGTACACTATACTCTTTTTCCTTTCGATCAGGTTTTGTCCCACTAAGTTTTCCTGACAAGGTTTTTAATGAAATAGTTTTTAATGTCTAACCTCATTATGTCCAGAAAGATCATTGTATACAGTTTTCTCAGATTTTGTCTCATTGGGTTTTTCCTAGAAAATTAAAATACAAGTGATATAAATCCAAAGGGGAATGTTATAATATATCTGGCTTTTACCACGTGTGTAATACACACAATATATTCCCACAATCTCACCTCCTCTCTCTCTCTCTCTCTCTTACTTGTGCTCCCACTTGCCCATTTGAGTCCTCCCACTTGGCTTGTCATCATCACCATGCAAGTAGGTGGTTACCTTCCTAAATTGCCTATAAATATGTTTCATTTCCTTTGTAAATACTAATCACAAAAGTCAATACAAATGTTTATTGAAATCAGTACTCATGTAATCTCAACGTTTATTGAAATTAGTACTCATGTAATCTCTCTCTCTCTCTCTCTCTCTCTCTCTCTCTCTTCTTCCATCTTTCATCTCTCACTGTGTTCTATATCTCATCTCATTTTATTATTTCTTTTATTTTATCACAGAAGTGACTTTTTTTAATACTCCCCTAATTTTAGGGCTATTTATGGTTTTGACCCTAAAACAAAACTTCATTTATTGAAATGTTTCCTTTTAACTATTTACAAGTAGGCTATCTGATGCACATAATTGGTCACTTTAACATATGATTGGGATTTGTTTTTGAAATGTAGTTTGTCTAACAATTCATGCCTTTGCCCTTCTTTGATCGGTACAACAAGGCGAACAAGTCCCCAAGGGAAATCTTCACTAAGACCCACAAAGAACACGTCAAATCCGGAGGGCACTGGATATCCAACACGTCCCAGTCGTGCCCGGTCGTAGCCACACTCATAGCCACTGTTGCTTTCGACACGTCAAGCACTGTGTCAGGCGGGATCAAGGAAGAAAACGGCATGCCAACTCTAGAGAACCAGCCAGCATTCAACATATTCGCCATCTCATCACTCGTGGCTCTCTCCTCCTCTGTCACCGCTGTGATCATGTTCCTGGCAGTACTAACGTCTAGATACCAAGAACAAGATTTCAGTAGAGATTTGCCAAGAAAGCTCTTGGTCAGCTTAACTTCGCTGTTCGTGTCCATAGCTTCGATGTTGGTATCTTTTTGTTCAGGGCATTTTTTTCATTCTCAAAGACAAGTTGAAATTTAATGCATTGTCTGTGTACGCAGTGACGTGCTTGCCTATAACAATATTCGCCATTGCAAGTTCCAACTCTACTTTGATGTTGTTTGGGCTACATTCAAGAAGGAGCCATAGCGTAGCTATCAATCTAGTACTCCTATTTAGACACACACTTGTACAGTTTTCGTTTGTGTTCCCTTCTTGATTAATGCTTGCCTTGTTTGTTTGAAAGTTTGTGTGGCTTATAATTAAGTTTCCAATGTGTTTGTAGTGATTGTGGACCGATATTATGTTTTGGGCGTTAGAGATTTATAATTATAACTTTATAAGCAATTCTTTTAAAAGATTAATATCCTTGGACTTTTGAGCCCAACCCATCTACCTAACCCCACCCAACCAAAATTATGTTGGGTTGAGTCGATGATTGAAAAATAGATAATATTCCCTATATTTTTTGCTGATATTTCTGTATCTCAAAGGTACTATATAGGGTATAATATTCTTTTCGTAAAAATATCCTTGAAATTTCTAGAAATGTTGTGGGTATTCTTGTAAAATATCGATATCAGTGAACAGATTTTTATGTAATATTGTGGATATTTTTGAAAATATCCGTAAAATATTCGATATATTTTTGTCAATATAAAGTGAGAAATATATGATATTCCCTAATGTTTTTATCTATTTTTTACTTTTATTTTTAATAATTAAACAAATTATGTACTCAAATAGTCACATTTTGCTTTTTATTTGTGTTATTGTTAATGGATTTTGAATCAACCATATAACAATCTATAACTATAATTTATGAAATCATGTTGTAATTTTTTTTTTTCATCAAGAATCTCATTATTAATTTTTATATTTCAAACAAGATTCTCATAAGTTTTTTTTTTAATATCATGTTTTTTTTTTGGTTTTTTTTCAACAAGAATCTAATAATTATTTTTTGTCTTTTTAAAGTACATGCTGCCATCTAAAGAAGTTAAGGTTTTGTTCAATTTTGAATCCATGAGTTTGGGGATCTCCAATTATCAATTCTACACAATTTACTATATATGAAAGGATGGTGGGAAGAAATCAAAAGGCTTACATATGGCATGTTCGTGATTATATTAAAAATTATTTAAATTGTATATCATGATATCGGTATTATATGAATCAAAATGGTAGTCACACGATATTCAAACCACATAGGTCTTCGTTTGTATTAAAATTTGTATGACTTATATGATACAAAGTTACAAACTATTAAACATCGAAGTTTTAATGAAAGATTTTTAATTTTTATATAGCTCGTATGTACATTATATTTATATTTATACCATATAGGGTGCGTTTGTATCCCTGTATTGCACTGTATTATCAAGTCAAACAACATTAGATAATGCAACTCCTGTGTTTGGCAAGTCATTTGGTATTGTATTAGTTAATGCCAACAGCGTCTCTAATACAGCATCTACTGTATTAAATAATACCAACCAAATAGGTGGGTTTACGCTGTATAACATTTTGGTTTTTTATCTTAACAACTCTTTATAATAAAAACTTTTGTTTCTTAAAACTCAAATCACAAAAAACAAATTGATTTTTTTTAATTATCAACTCCAGAATTCAGATTTTCAGATTTTCAGATTATCAATTCCAAGTTTTCATATTAAATATTCCAGATTTCTTCATCAATATAAGAAAAAAAAAATTAAAAAAAACCTTCATCTTCAACTCAAACCCAGAAAAATCAACCCAAATCAAATCCAAAAAATGCAAAAAAATAAAATAAAAAATATAATACATGACTCCAACCACAAAATGCAAAAAAAAATATAAAAAAACATTCTACGATTGAACAAGATTGGGAAAACAAAACCTGGAATTTATGTTTGAACAAAACCATAAAAACCATATCTATAAATTCTGCGATTGAGAAACAAGTTCTGGATTTTTTTTTTTGTTGAAAAAAACCATAAAAACCAAATCTGGAAATTTTTTTTGGAACAAAATTAGAATTGGAAATTTTCTTGAAAACCATCGACCACCATTAGAAACCAGAGAGAAACGAGATATAGAAGAGAGAGATATGGAAGAAGAGAGTGTCGGTCTCCCCTCGGTAGAGGAGATCGGCTCACCTTTGCCGGCGACGATGAGAGGGGAGAGAGAGAGGTTGGAGGCGGAGAAAACAGAGAGAAATTTTTGTTGTTGCTTCATGTACAAAGAGAAAGGATAAGGTTTTTCTTGTTTTGTATAGAGAAAAATTTGTTTTGTTGCTTCATGAGAGGAGATCGGTTGCTTCATGTTTCTTATTATGTAGAGAGATAAATTTTTTTTGTCAGATTAATGGATTCCAATTTCTCAAAAATAAAAAAGATTGTGGTAGGTTTTTTTGTTTGTTTTGTAGTCGTCTACTCGAGAGAGATTAACAGACTTTTTAATTATAATTTATTTTTATTTTTTAAATTTTAATTTATTAATTTATAATCATTAATATTTATTAAATACATTAATACACAATAATTTACTAAACATTTGTATTATTTAATACAGCATAATACAATATATCACAAAACATATGATTGTACTATAATAATACAGTCTAATCTAGTACAGTACAATCTAATACAGTACTGTCCAATATTATATAATACAATAGGGTATGCCAAACGAGCCCATAATTGTTAGATATTATGGGTATTTGAAAACAAATGTGTTTTTTTTTGTTAGATTATTGATTATTTAAACTTTTTGTTAAAGTTTCGTTAATATTTCTTTTAATGTTTTAGTTAAATTTCTATACTTAATTTCCCTAAATATTATGTCAATCCATCGATATCGATATTTCCAACAAATCGTAGCACCGATATTTCTATCGATACAGATATTTTTATAAATTAGATAGGATTGAATTTTTTTTTAAGAGCGACGGTATTTACACCACTGTAAAATTGTATGTACATTCCACAATTTTATTTTATTTTTGCAAAATTCCAACACTACCCTTAAATACAACTAATGTATTAAAAAATTAAATAAATTGCAAATACACCCCCACCTATCATTACATGTAAATATCTTTTGATTGAAATATTAATTATTTATTAAATAAAAAAACTTAAATAGCGATTGTTTAAATTATAAATTATAAATATTTATTTTTAAATATAAAACAATTTGACATGATGGGGGTTTAGTCGGTGGTGTAAACCTCTCACAAATGTATCAATATGGATTGATTTGAGAATCGTTATCGCCAAGAATTATGATGGATCAGTCTCCACAAATTGATAATTAAAAAAATCGAATTTGTTTTTTCTTTTAATTTGGAGATCCATCTATTTTTTATTGAATTTTTTAATAAATTTTTTTAAAGACAATTTAAGTTCTTATTACATTTAATTTTATGATGTATTGTAGGGTTAATTACACTAGACTCCTTGAGATTTTGCCTTCTTACACCTAGATGGAGAGGTTTGGATATTAAACACAAACATCCTTCAGATTTATCGGAGTTGAAGCTTTATGTTAGCTTGACCCATTTTAACTTGAGAAATGTTCGAAGTACCCTTGAAAAAAATTTGAAAATAAATAGCTTGAAAATTTAAAAAATAAAATTAACTAAAAATATTGCAAAAATAGAGCCCACTCTCACAAGTCAGCATGGAGAATCAGCATGGAGGAGCCTCTGCAATTCACAATGAAGGCCACAATAGAGTGGCCTCTGATAGTATCATTATTGTGGAAGAAGCTTATGCTTCCTCCATTATAACCAAACAGAGCTGCGTGTCGACTCTATTGAAATCAATGGATGAGGTCGCCCCTCCACATTTCAAATCCAAAATTATTTTCATTCCAACTAAATTCCCATATATCTAAAATCAAACACTTTAAATCCATAAAAATAAAAACCAACATATCGAACCCACAAATCATCGTACTAATGGAGGTGTATTCAATTGAGATTTCAAAAGACTTTTAATGACTTTTTGGAAAGTTTGGATGTGTTCAATGTAGACTTTTAAATATTTTAAAAAAATCATAGGGTATTCAATACTGGCTTTTATAGACGTTTTAAATGTCTATAAAATTCATCAAGTATGTACGGAAAAACCCGCGGCGGAAGTGAAAAATTGGGTTGTATATTTCAAAAAAAATTCCTTTTAAAAAAGAAAGAACCTTAACCCTTAATTAATTAATATATAATAAAAGTATCGTACCTTTTTTTCACGTGACGATTGATATTACGTCGATTTGAATCCGCTTATGTCGAATTGAATCTGTAAGTTCTTCTAATCCAATCACGAACATGAATCACCTAGGAGTGTGTGTTCCCTTTCTTTGAATTGTATACCTGAGGATGAAAAACAAAATTCTTTTTCTTTTGTTAGTCACAATACCCCTTATAGAGAAAATAAAGAACGTTTGTTCACTTGTGAATTCTCAATCTTTTAATCCAAAACTCGCGTCAACCTTAATTCGATATTGTGCACAAAGTCTTTTGATATCAAAGCTACTAGTGCACTATCGAAAATAAAACTCTCCTCCTTTATTTTCTTCTTGGCCAAATTCTCACACCTTTCTTGAGTTTGAAGTTTTTTTTATTATTCAAAAGCTAAAGAATAAAAATTTTCTCAAAAAAAACTTCTTCCTTCAATATATGTCTTGGCTGAATTCCATATACACACACACACACACACATATATATATATATATATATATATATATATATAGGGTGGCCGAATTCTCCTACTCTATGGAGGATTTAAGTTTCACCAAAACTCTTATCAAGTTAGTAGTTAAAACTTATTCCAACTCATAGAATGAATTATCCAATAATTAATTATTGAATATCAAATTGTGACTTTATTAATAACTTCCTAATTGATTAACAACTAGAGTTTTGATAGATATCAAATACTTCCTAATTTAACTAGATAAATAAAATATTTTTATTTATCTACTTATCAAATAAGGTATTTGATACTTATCATACTACTAACAATAGTATGACACTAAGAGCCCTTCTACTAGTATACTACTAATAATAGTATGACACTAAGAGTCATACTCCTAGTAAAAAAAAGATTTTGACTTTTAATCAAATAATTAAAAATTAATTTATTAATTTCCATTTGATTAAATAATAAAATAAAGCAATATTTTAGGCCAATAACTTAGCCTTACCGCCCAAGTGTGTGTGTGTATATATATATATATATATATATATATATATATATATATATATGCAATATATATTGTTTTTCCATTTTATTAAATCCATTGGACTTTAATAAAAAGTCCACATGTGAACTAAACTCATTCTTACTACAAAAGAAACAAGTCCACATATCTTAATTGAATATATTAATATAATCTAGGAGCCCATTTATTTAAAATGTGCAAATTATATTCTTAATGTATTAATGGAATGCAAAACACCTCATTAGGGCCACCCAAGGATTTCCACATCCTTGGCCGCCCATTCCAGGCATTTGAAGAGTTACTGTGTGTTTTGATCATAAATGACCGCACCTCTCCAAAACTTTTGGATTTCGAAATCCAAAAAAAATTCTAGATGGACCCAGAAATTGGTCCGGTAGAATATATCAAGTGATCCATGCAAGTTCGTGCGGATTGTGGATCTTGGCGGGCTTTCTAAATTTAAGCTTCAATAAACATAACCTAATCACAATCAACAAATGATTCACTTAGGTTCAATCTACTAATTTTAACTCATTTCACTAAAGAGTTAAAATTAAACTCTTAAATAAAGATAGAATAAGTTAATATTTCTCATTCGTACCCTAGACAATCTTATTAGAGAAGTGTATCCTTGTGAAAAATATCAGTAATCGCCAAGAGCTCATAAACCATCTATAGATCTCATAGTTACCATATTTACTCATATGACCACATTTTGAACTTGGATATTTTGACTTGTCCAGAAGCCATGTTTCAATAGACACTATCGAAAACTTAATGTTAAAATTTAATATCCAATACCTCAAAATATACATATGATGATATTCTACTCTCATTTAATAAATAGAGCCACGATGCCCATATCTATAAATGAAGTTCTGTATCGATTAACAAATGAATACCACCAAACTATCGATGATAGACTATGTTATATAATCGTACTCATTGATAGCTTAAATGATAACACATGTAACCATAAGTCCATCATTTATCTTCGGATTGAGATAGACTCGCTGATTGTCCTCAAGTGAAAACTTTTATTCACTGACGGTTCTGGATAAAGTATTTCACTGTGATCCTATTCAATGCACCTAGTGCACTAGATGTTTTTGCCCAAAGACATTACACTTTGATGATTTTAGACTCATCATAACACATTTGATCCCACTCAAATGCTAGCAAAAGAATCTACAACTTTAACAAGGTAAATGCGCCCAACCTTTATCTTAAGTTGTGAATATTGTTCAATACTAACTAAAGTATTGTGTTTACCTCATACATATCCAGATGTACAAACAATACTTCATTTCTCATAGTCTTTTGACCTTATGATTATTTACTTTTGACAATTATAATAATTAAACTATAAATGCTATAAGATTTGTTAAACTAGAAATCATTTTATTAATATGAAAAGATTGTCAAATACATTATTACACTCTTACTATTGAGTATAATCCTAACAAGGTACTCAATCAAAACTTTGTAAGAGTCTATGAAAGTTATGAGGTATTCAAAACATCAATAACTTTTACTGGACTTTTAAATGTCAATGACTTTTAATGACTTTTAATAACTTTTAATTATATCAAATCTTAAAATTTATCTTGCATTCGTACCAAAGACTTTGAAAGATTTTTTTTTAAATACTTTCACTTTAATAAAAGAAAAGCATAAAACTCTTTAAAAAACATAAACCACAAAACATATGTTCTATTAAACAAAAGCATACTCATTCTTAACAAATTTCATAAATAAAATAAAATAAAATACTTTTAAAATTAAAAAATATTATTAAAAAAACATATAAACATCAATGATCTATAACAAAATAAAAAATTAAACTAAAAAATAATATAAAATAAAACAATTCTCCATCGACCGTGCAATTAAGGACGAAAGATTTCATTTTTTTTACTTTCATTTTTCAAAGCAACTAAACAACAATAAAATAAATAATACGAAGTTTTATGTTAATTAAAAATAATAAAAGACAAAAATCATTACTCAAATACGCCATAATCAAAGTTGCGTATGAGATTCTGTATAAATATGGTCAATATCAAACTACTCACTTTTAGGCATGAGTCTTGTTCAACAGTAGGTATGATTTTTAGGTTTTTTCTTGAGAACTTGAATTGATTTTTGATAGAATTTTATATTTATTGTCATACTATTGTAGAGACATGTAAACATTAATATTATTGTCGGTTTGCTACCTTTATACTTAAAAAGTTTTTTTTGACTAATAATAAAAAAATAAATAAAAAATTTGACTAACTATATTTTAATTATAAAAAACCATAAAATTAACTTTATAATTATATTTTACACACATACTTTGACTAATTATAAAAACTCTTAGGTGCATAATTGTCTTTATGATTCAAAATATAATAAAAATAATAAAAAATTTAAAATCACGTATATAAACATGAATACTTTCTTCAAGTTTCGTAGACATTGACGATAATTTTATTTTTTATCTGTTTGAGAAAATAATTTTATTGACCTGGGAAATATAATTTTGTTACAACAAAGTATTATTATATTTAGAAGTCAAAGAAAGTCTTTTAAAATGAAATATATGAAAGTCTATAAAAGTTTTACATAATTCTGTAAAGTCTATAAAAGTTCATAAACTCTACAAAAACCATCCACTTAAAAAAAAATCTTTAAAAGTCTTTTGAAATCCAAATTGAATACACCTCTCTAAGGCTATGTTTGAGATTGTTTTGCTTAAGAAATAATCTGTTTATAGTTTAACTCAAGAAATAATCAGCTTAATAAAAAAGTAGGGAGGTGTTTGGTAAACTAAAATGTAAAATTGTTTATATTTTGAGAGGATGATAAATGTATGGAATGAAAGGACTAAAATAGACATTAACCATTTGAAAAATGAAAACATTAAATATTAAATATAATTATAATAAATAAATATTAAAATAATTATATAAAACTATATATATATGTAATATGTCAAATTGCTGGAGGTGGATCGGTCCACCTTCGGAGACGGTGACGATGTCAGCGTCGTCGGATGATGTCGTTGTCGTCGGACGTTAACGATGCCTATGTCATCGACTATAGAGGTGGACTAATCCACCTCCGGAATTGGAGGAGGTGAGGGCATCCTCCATAGTTGGAATCCTTCAACACATAATAGGCTATCACCTTCTCTTGGAAGAGTATGATCCTCCTCCAGTGACGCCAACGTCAGATTCACCGTTGCAGACGGAGGATTAGTCCTCTTCCATTGCAGTAAATAGAGAAGCTTTGCCTTCTCCGTAAGAATGGAAGAGGCGAAATCCTCTACTACAGAGGGGATACCTACCACATTGGCGTCACCGGAGGAAGCTGGATCTCCTCCAGCCTCCAACTCTAGTGGTGGCCACCACCATTGGCAACCATCTAGCAGTGGCCATCTGTTCAATTTCTGCTTTTTTTTAATATTAATTTTTTGTTTTTAAAATATTATTGTCATTTTATAAATATAAAATGGGTATTATGGACATTCCAGAGGTGAGGGGCTAGCTTCTGCAATAATCAATTTTCAAAAGCTACCCAACCAACTTCTTAAAAGTTGATTGTTGGAGAAGCAGATTGTGAAATAAGTTGATTATGGTGTATTTACCAAACACCTTATGAGTCTGATATTATTAAATAAGTGATTATTCATCTCAAGTTTAAGCAAGCTCAAACATAGCCTATATCATTTGAGGGAGGCAAGTGTCAGTGGACGATTCCACTGAAAAAGGCTAATGTTGGCAAATAAAGTTGATGTTGGTGGAAAAGCTAGAAGTGTTGGTAGATGAAGAGATGGAAGGTTAGGTATCTACCATCAAAAGCTAACACTTTAACAACATATCAAACCCACGGAAACCTACACGGGCCATCCTAATATGTCATGCGGGGAGGCAAATGCCGGCGAAGGATGCCGCTGAAGAAGGTTGATGTTGACGAAGGAGGCTGATGCCTATAGACAAGGTGGAAGGTAGGGAGTGTTTAGTGGGATGTTAAGGTTTCGTAAAAAAAGAAAAGTTTTTTTTTATTGATTTATTATAAATTGGCAAATTGCACTAATTTACCCTTATTATATGTATAATTGCACTAAAACTAGAACAATTGACATCATTATACAGACTATCTCTTGACAAGTTGACTAATGGTTGACCACTGTTAGTCAACCATGAAAATTGAGTAATGCCAATTTTGCCCTTGCCCTTGCTTTGCCCTTGTATTTTTATTTTGAGAATAATAAATAAATAATGTTGACCTCCATTAATGGATCTTTGTTATCCAGATCTCCATTTTACATTGTTGATTACATATCAACACCGCTGAAATACACATCATAACAATTGAGCATCACCAAAACCATCACCGTAGAAAAGTAAGAAAAAAATGCAGATCGGTTCCTCCACCGAAGCAAATCGCTACTAGTTTTCCTCTATGGAAATCCGCGAAGGGAGAAGATCGGTCCTCCACGAAGAACGATCTTCTCTCTTTACGGATCTGTTCCTCCAGGGATTTCCAAGGAGGAAAACTGGTATTTGGTTCCAAGTTACATCTCCCCCAAATATCAGTTTGAAGAAAAAGATGAAAAGACGAAGGACCATATCTGCCCACAACATGCCGATCTCATGGTGGATTAATATTTCAGTTTGAAGAAACTGTATAGGTGATGATTTGTTTGTTTGGGTAATTAATTATTAATTTAAAAAAAAACTCAGATGTAAAGATGATAAAGCTGATATGAATGTCATGAAGATGATATTTTTAATTAATATTCATTTTTATTTAATTGTTTATTTTTTATTAATTTTAAATTTTAGGGTTGACGTAGAGGGTTGTGATTGTATAAATTATTTTGTTTTTTCATTAATAATACATGATATAATCATCCCCACCCACACCCCCCGATGTTTGTCCTATTACTCTATTAGATACTTTATCCCCTCTAATTTCTCATCCCCCCTGAAAATGAAACTATTTGTCATTTCCCACATACCATTAGCTGTTCCGTTAAAATCTCCCGTTGACCGTTAAACTAGGAGGGAAATACGCTAAAAAGGTATAAAATTAATTTAACAAAACATTAAAAAGATTAAAAAAAACATACAAAAAGGTAATATGGTAATATGGTAAACGAATATTTTTTCGAAATAATAAAATAATATAATTGTAAAAAAAAATTACAAAAAAAAACTAGAACATTATTAAAAAAATCTCAATGTCTCTCTCCCTCTCTTAAGTCAAACGAGAAGTTCTCTCTCACATTCTCTCCGATCTCTCTCTCTCTCTCTCTCTCTCTCTCTCATTTATCCTATCACCGGCAAGAAACATCGATCTCTTCTACTAAAAGGAGATTGGCACTCTTTTTTCTCTCTCCTTCTTTCTCTCGTGCTATTCTCTCTTCTTTCTCTCCCGTTGAGATGATTTTGGTTAGATTCAGGCTACGATTAGGCGCCATCTCCTCCATTGCGAGGAGATCGACTGAATCTATCTCAACTGAATTCGTGGCTCTCTCTCTCTCTATAAACCCTTGGGTTTGATTTGGATTTTACAATTTTCAATTTTATTTTGGGACGAAATGAGGGTTTTTTCTGTTGATTTTTGGATTTGCTTTGGTTTTTTTGTATGATTTTTTTTATGGGTTTTGGTATTTGAGATTGATGACAGAAGTTTTGATGATTTCATTTTTTTGGTGGTGTTTGAGATTGATGATGAAAAGAATGATTTTTTTGTGTTGAATTTTGGTTTTCAAGAGGATTTCTAGCATGATTTTTTTTTCCTGGGTTTTGGTATTTGAGATTGATGATGAAGTTGGGATGATTTTCTACTATCATTTTTTTTCTTTGTATCTAGATTGGTGGTGTTGAATCTGGATTGGTGTTGGTGTTGATGACGATATTCAAGGTTTAGTGTTAATGATGATGGTGATGGTGATGAATGGTTGAATTTGATTTTGTTTTTCTCTTTTTCTTTCTAATTATCTCCACTGTCCATGTCTGAGATGGACGGTGGAGATTGAGTTTTTTCTTTTGCCTTTGTTTTTTTTTTCTTTTTGCTTTGTAAAATATCTTTTAATTTCCACTGTCCATGTCTGAGACGAATGGTGGTCAGATACATTTAAGAAAAAAAAAATTCAAACCCATTTATCTACAATTTTGAAGGGTAAATTACAATTTTTATGTCTTTTAGAGTGAAAATTAACATTTTGGACGGAAAATCTAACGATAGAGGGAAAAATGACAAATAGTTTCATTTTCATGGGTAAAATGGTCAATATTGAAATTAGATGGGGTAAAGTGTCTAATAGAACAAACCTCAGGGGATGAAATGACTATATCCCTTAATAATACTGATTAAAAATGACAAATTTACCCCTCTCCTATTAACTGTGGTCAATCGTTAACAACTGTTAGTCAACAGGTCAGAGAGTATGTTTATGTTATTATGAAAATATCGTCGGTTTTGGTGCAATTATGTATATAATCAGGGTAAGTTAGTGCAATTTGCTCTTATAAAATTAATGATTTTTTGTTATAAAAATTAAAGTTTGAATGATTAAAATAGCCTTCAAATGTAAAACAATAACAGAAGGTTGTTAAGTTTAAGGGATGTATGTGTAGAATACATAAACTTCTCTATCTAGGTGTACGAAGCCCAAAATCAAGGGGTTCGGTGTAATTTCCCCTAAAATTTAATGAATTTTTCAAATTACTCCTAGAGCCACCAAATTTGATGAAGCTGACTTTGCCCCTTTTGCGGATGGATATGACTCGAACCCATAACATACTTGTTGACGGTGATTTTTGGATTATGTAAATTCAATCACACGTCACACAAGGTATGTTGAATTAACAGTTGTGTAATGAATCAAGAAGAATAAAAATGAACATGCAAACAAGATTTTACGTGATAAAACCCCAAGGTGGGGAAACATCCACGGTTGCCGGTGACGGCCAGAAGAAGAATTCACTATGATGAAACTGTTACATACTCTGTTCCTCTCTTTTTTACGTATCTCTCTTTTTTGTCTATTTCTATGTATGTCTGTGTATATTTCTCTCCCTTTTTTACAATAAGATTATCAGTCTATTTATATATGCATAGAACCATAAATCGTGGTATACAAATAAGGAAAGGTAGTGATGTCTAATTAGGACTGATTACTTGTTGAATTCGTCTTTGTCTTCTTTCCTGTTTCGCGTCTTCCACGAATTGAATGAACTAGATTGTTGCTTGATTGGTACTCTATCATCTATAAGGAAGTTTATTTCCTTATCAGAGTGTACTGCAATGTGCTTTGTTTTAGTGTGAATCTTCCTCTGCGTATTTGAGTCGTGATTGTCTTTAATGTCTCCCACGCGTCGTCTAACTAACCAGCTATCTAACCCGGCCAGATCTTTTTTACTTTCAGGTGATCATGCTGACTTGTCATAGTTTCAAAAAATCCCTATAACAATACCCCCTTAGATCTGTAAGACGAGTTCTTGGTAGCTCGAAGAAGGGGATTTAAATACTTTTGATTTTTTGGTGCTTCTGATTTTATCGTTTTAACCCGATCAAGTATCTTATTAAACTAATCCTTTTTTTTGGGCTGATCAAGTATCTCAATAAACTGATCAGTCTTGGTTCAAGTATGATCAAGTATCTTATTAAACTAATCATTTTTGTTGTTGAACTGATCGAGTATCTTATTAAACTGATCAGTCTTGAACCGGTCGGTGTCCCGGCTCTTTGCCTAGGATAATTTCCGACCACCTTGATCCTTCAAGTTGATTCGGTCGGTGTCCCGATTACTTGTTCAGGATAATTCCCGACCGTCTTGAGTCTTCAGCCAAGAGGTATTCTGGGAACCTTGCCCAATTTCTCCCTGATTTTCCCAAAACAAGTCACCAAGGAAGTCTCTCGATTTTGTCTGCTTACAAGGGTTTTGCCGAATCGTTAGTGTAATACAAACACAGCCGAATGCATCTCACCAGGTTTTCCCTGATGGCGTACCCGAGTGTTTTTTCCCCTGTAAAACCGGGATCTCGAGGTGGCCGGATTGCTGACAATGCTTTATATGCACCCAGTCAGTTCGGTAGGTGCACCAGATCTCTAACAATCGACTTCTCAGCCTCTTGGGCACCTTCACCCACCGTGGCAGATGTCAACGCTACGAGTTTATCTTTGATAACAAAGATGATTATTATTAAAAAAATGTGAACACCGTTCTTGGCTTCTTTATTAATTGATCTAGAAATCAAAACAAAAAATAATTATAAACACTATAAATAAAAATAGACTAAAAATATCTTAAACTGAAAGCAACTAAGCTATCTCTCTCAAGAGTAGGTTTTTTTTTTGGTGTAGGATCCTCAAAAAATAGTGTTGACTCTCAATTCGCTGCTGCCTCGACCCGGGCTTCGTTTCTTTTTTTGGTTTCCCCTTGGCTGATCGTCCCAGTAGGGATCCTTCTACTGAGCGTCTGTTCTTTTAAGAATTAAATCTTTGAGATGAGTCTCCCTAATAAATGTCTCAATGTGATCTCTTAGTTGGTAGCACTTTGATGTATCATGACCACTTTCCTTGTGGAACCTGCAGTATTTTGTCATGTCCCTTCGAGCGTAGGTTGACTGTCTAGGAGGATATTTGAATAGCTTCTGGTCTTCTACGATCACCAGGATTTCCTCTTGTTTCTTGGTGAGGGGAGTGTAGTTGATGTACTGACCATGGAACTTTTTGTCGCTCCGACTGTTTCTACGATTCCCATCACTCTCCTAGTGATCACCCTTTTGGTTCTTTACATAACCTTCACTTGTTTTGGTGTTCTCTCCGAGGCGACCCCCGTGCATATAATGTAGGGAAAAATTAACTAAAACCGCAGCGGAAGGCGAAAAGTAGATTTTTGTATAGTTTAAAATTTTTCTAAAGATTTGAACCTTAACCCTTTAATTAATTAAACACAAATATACGGTTAGAGTTAAATACCTCTTGTCGCGTGATCCGATTGACTTACGTCGATGGTAATCCACAAGATCTTCAATCCTAGCACGTACGTGAATCACCTAGGAGCGTGGTCTCCCTTTTTTCTTTGAATTGCTTACCTGAGAATGGATGTATGGAACTTCTGATCCTAATCTTCAATCCCAAAATACCAAGAGCCTAGAAAAATAGTTCCGGTCACTTTTGAATTCACAATCGATATGATTGGAACTCGCGTAACCCTAAATCGAAAGTGTGCACAAAACCTTTTGATCATAAAGGCTTGCAAGTGCACTATCGAATGAGAACTTATTTTTCTTTTTCTCTCTTAGCCGAAATTCTATGTGTATTGAGTAAGATTTTTATTTTTCAAAGCAAACCAAAATCTCTCTCACTCAAGCTTCCTAGTGGCCGAAATTTATCACCTTATATTTATAAGGTGACCGAAATTTCTCCTTCTCAAAATAGGGTTGACCGAATTCTTTGTGTAGGAAATCTAGGGTTGGCCAATTTCCTTACTTGAAAAGGAATTATGCTTTTCCCTAATTTCTATCAATTTAAGAATCCTAACCCTTATAGGACTAGGGTGGCCGAATTCTTTGTGTGGTAAGGAGTGTATGTGGACTTAATCCTTACCACATTAGGACTCCTATCACTTAAAAGAATTCTAACCATAATCCAACACATAGTATTTTATTTACTGATCAGGAAAAGATTTTGATTTAAACTATTAATTAATTAAATAATTAATTAATTTCCATTTAATCAAAACAATAAAATAAAATAATATCTTGGGCTATTTTATTAGCCTTGCCGCCCACACCATATATATATGGGCCTAATATTATTTTTCTTATTTTATTTAATCCATTAGACTTTAAATAAAAGCTCACATGTGAACCAGACTTATTCTTACTAAAATAAACAAGCCCACATGTCTCCTTTTAATATATTAATATAATAGAGCAGCCCATTAAATAAATAATAGACCTATTATATTCTTAACATATTAAAGGCAATTCTAGATGGACCCATAAATTGGTCCGGTAGAATATATCAAGTGTCCATGCAAGTATGTGTGGATTGTGGATCTTGGCGGGCTATCTAAATTTAAGCTTCAATAGACATAACCTAATCACAATCAACAAATGATTCACTTAGGTCCGATCTATTAATTTTAACTCATTCCACTAAAGAGCTAAAATTGAACTCTTAAATAAAGATAAAATAAGGAGATGTTTCTCATTCATACCCTAGACAATCTTATAGGAGATGGTGTATCCTCGTGAATAATATCAGTAATCGCCAAGAGCTCATAGACCGCCTATAGCTCTCCAAGTTACCATATTTCCTCATATGACCACATTTTGAACTTGGATATTTTGACTTGTCCATAAGCCATGTCTTCAATAATCATTATTGAAAACTCAACGTTGAGATTTAATATCCAATACCTCAAAACATCCATATGATGATATTATACTCTCATTTAATAAATGAAGCCACGATGTCCATATCTATAAATGAAGTCCTCTATCGATTAACAAATTAATACCACCAAACTATCGAGGATAGACTATGCTATATAATCGTACTCATTGATAGCTCAAATGATAACACTTGCAACCATAAGTCCATCATTTATCTCAGGATTAAGATCGACTCTCCGATTATCCTAATAATGAAAAGACTTATATCTAGTGACGGTTTTAGATAAAGTATTTCATTGTGATCCTGTTCAATGCACCCAGTGCACTAGATTCTTTTACTCGATAACCTTTTGATGATTTTAGACTCATCATAACTTATTTGATCCCACTCAAATGCTAGTAAAAGAATTCTACAACTTTATCACGATAGAGGTGCCCAACCTTTAACTTAAGTTGTGAACGTTATTCAAGACTGACTAAAGAATTGTGTCTACCTCACACATATCCGGATGTATGAACAATTCTTCATTTCTCATAGTCTTTTGACCTTATGATTATTTACCTTGACAATTATAATAATAAATGCTATAACTATTTGTAAGAATAAGAAAACACTTTATTAATATGAAAAGATTGTCAATTACAATATTACACTCTTGCTACTGAGCATAATCCTAACATATAACTACCCCTTAAGCCAACTCTTCTTCTTCAGCCATTGCATAACTGCCTGCTACATCCATTAGGTCGCCGTATGTATTTGGGTTTTCCTCCTCAAATGAAGGACAGCCTACCCTTTTGTAGGTTGTTGGTGAAGGCGGCCACCACAACCTCATCGTTGGGATTATGGATCCCTAACACCTCCTGAGAGAATCTCTTCAAGTAATCTTTCAATGATTCTTTTTTTCCCTGTTTAAGGGTGGTGAGGTGAGCTATTGATTTCCTCCTTTGTATATTTCCCAAAAATTGTCGTGAAAAAACTTGGGTCAATTCTATGAAATTCTTGATTGTTCCCAGAGGGAGTCTTCCAAACCACTTAGACCCTAAGTCCCCGAGCGTTTATGGGAACGTAAAGCACAACAGCGGGTCATTGTATGCGTACTGCGCCATCGCACTTAGGAAACGTCTCACGTGTTCATTTGGACCCATGTTTGCTTTAAATTGCTCAACTTGAGGCATTCTGAATCTTTCCGGGAACTGAGTTTGGAGAATATTGTTCACGAATGAGCTTTCAAAATCATCATCCATTAAATCTTGTTGCATTTGGCGACGTTCTAATACTTCTACCTTCTAGGTCAATTTCCTTATCAAGATATCTCGCTCTTCTTCTGGCTCATTATCTATTCCTGATCACTGACGGTCGGTGAACCCTTACTGGATTCTGTGGGTGCCCACATTTGGGGTATCGAATCTTAACGAGGACTTGCCCCTTCGGTATGTTCTGCGGGGTGGTTGATCACTGTCATATAACGAACTAGATCGATCCCGTATACGAACATCTCTGCGGGTTTCCTCCGGCTCAGAATCTGTTTGATATCGATCTTGCCTACCTCGTTCGCTAATTCCTTCATCTCCCATTTGGGAGCGTTCCCTCTTTCCAAGATAATCTGCCCTATCTTTACCAGTTTTACGTGGCGCTCCTGGGGTCACGGCCACTATCTCATAATGCACATTGGGGTCTTGGATCACTATAGGTGTAGATAGTTGGTACAGTGAGGTCAAATTAGTAGTTACTGATATATTTATTCCCTGTCTAGCGGTGTCTTCAATGACTCTCCGCAGAGACTCTTGGACCTGCTGGAATGCGTCTGGGAAATTCATGGAGGAGCTTTTGTGGAGGTTATCGCGGCTTGACTAGTTGATGTCGGAGTCACGGAGGGTAGCCTTCCTCTAGCGATGCTGGCATTCATTGGACCAGAATTGTTAACACCACGAGGGGTGCCAACATCATGTGGGGACTAACTTCTATCCCTATTATCTGTCATGTCATTGCTTCGCAAGTTTTTCGAGGTTAACTTAGCAAAAGTTAATTCAGCAGCCCATCATTCTTGTGCCAATTGTTGACGGTGATTTTTGGATTATGTAAATTCATTCAATCACACGTCACACAAGGTATGTTGAATTAACATTTGTGTAATGAATCAAGAATAATAATAAAAAGATTATGCAAACAAGATTTTACGTAGTAAAACCCCAAGGTGTGGAAACATCCACGGTTGCCGTTGACGGCGAGAATAAGAATTCACTATAATGAAACTGTTACACACTCTGTTCCTTTCTTTTTTACTTATCTCTCTTTTTTGTCTGTTTCTATATATGTCTGTGTATATTTCTCTCCCTATTTTACAATGAGATTATGAGTCTATTTATATATGCATAGAACCATAAATCGTGGTATACAAATAAGGAAAGATAGTGATGTCTAATTATGACTGATTACTTGTTGAAGTCGTCTTTGTCTTCTTTCCCATTTCGCTTCTTCCACGAATTGAATGAACTAGATTTGTTGCCTGATTGGGACTCTATCATCTATAAAGAAGTTTATTTCCTTATCAGAGTGTAGTATAAGGTGTTTTGTTTAAGTGTGACTCTTCTTCTGCGTATTTGAGTCGTGATAGCCTTTAATGTCCCCCACGTGTCGTCTAACTGACTAGCTATCTAACCCGACCAGATCTCTTTTACCCCGAACTGATTATCTTTACCCGACCAGGTAGTCTCTACCTGATCGGCTAGTTTCCCCGACCAAGTTATTAATATCCGATCGGTTAGTTTCCCCGACCAGCTTGGGTAAACTTGATCAAGTTTTGAGATCATCTACTGGTCACCTTGGTTGATCTTTTTTGGCTAACTTTAGTGATATGGCTTATCTAATCACCATACTTTCAGGTAATCATGCCGACTTGTCATGCTATCAAAAAATCCTTATAACACTACTGGATGTATATGTGATTGGCTTACTACTGAGTAAACCTCATCTTGTTCAAACTCCCACTCTTAGTTATCTATATGTCAATAAAATCATCAAGACCATTCCATACAGCAAATTACATACGTTAGCATGGCTTTTCTATCGTTTACTTTTGGTGCAAGCGTTTATGTAAAAATAATTAAATAATAAGAACTGTAAGGGATTGCTTTACATTTGTTTTGATGTGGGCACCTACAACCTGTGAATAAAGTTAGACAGGTAGAATCGTCAACCTTTCAAGAGACCTGTAAAACAAACAAGTAAAAAGGCACAAGAGGGGTGGTCCCTTGTGAGGACTCTCCAACACTCAAGTCAGTAATATATTCGTTGAAGATAGATATTGTAAATGAAATAACGAGTTAATTGAAAAGGCTATCATATCGAGTAATTAAATAATTTATCAAACTGTAGAGCTCTCGTTGAGCCTGTCGAGCACTAGTCGAGATAGAGTTTATTGATTTGATATGGCAAAAAGAACGTCGAGTTAAATGTTTATATCGAATTCATGATATAGTTGGTCCAGATTTGATAAGGCCAATGATCAAAGTATAATGGGTTGGTAATTTCGGTGGCCAGAGTAGGTATTTTGGCAGTGTTTTGGTTTTCGCTATTGTAGCTTGTATATGGAGAAAATTTTGAACCCTTTCTCTTTGAAGTAGGGGTCTTATTTATAGTAGCTTCTGAGCTAGTGGTTTAATCGATGGAGGGAGCTGATTCCTGAGATATCGCCTCTTGATATCGTGCAATTACAATCCCAAACCAGTTCAAATTTTGAATCGTGGCAGTGACTAATATTCGATAACCACCGGACCTAGTCAAACGAAACTTCATTCCTAAGAAGTTAAGCATCTAGGTCTTGGTTAGGTCGACTCTTTATTGGGCTTGCTCCAAACTAATATTAGCAATCAATCTTTGGCCTAAGCCAATTTTTGGTAGTAAAAAAAAACCCTGCAATTGTTTATATATATATATATATATATATATATATATACCCAAGACTTCTTTCCATTGTTTCTATATTTCTATCCAGAAATAATGAATTGAGTTCTTATAGGCATTTTTGATGCCGCTATTGAAATAGAATTTCAAGCTATTTTTCGGTTACTCCACCCATTTCACAATAATAACGGTCAATTGCAATAACATATCTTAACATTTTGAAATAACACAATTATCTTGTATTTTTTAGGGTTAATTGCACTAATTTACCTTAGTGTACTGAATTTAATAAGATTTCAAAAAGATGTATTAAATTAACACAAATATCTCTTGCTATCAAGTCAATCTGTTAACTTTAAAGGTAGATTAACCTTGACCTATGGAAAACCAAATATACCTCTTCCACATCATTCCAAACATATAATATTTTTTAATTAAAAAAAGATAATATATTGACAGCCTACGGAAACATCCTCAATTCGCGGAAGAACCTCCTCTGCGAACTGTATGAGGTCGATCTCCGAGATCGGCAAAGATCTCTTCCTGTAAGTAGGAGATCGTTAGAGATCTCTTGTTTCCTTCGACAGTGGAGCTCCACCGCAGGTAGATTATTTTATGTTTTTTTTTTCTTTTCAATTTTAATTAAAAAATATTTTATGTTTGAGATGAACTGACAATGGTATATTTGGTTTTCTAATTGTCAGGGCTAATCAACTATTAAATTTAACATATTGACTTGATGATAGAGGGTGTTTGCACTAATTTAGGATATCCTTTTGAAATTTTACTAGATTTAATAAATTAAAGTTAAGTTAGTGTAATTAATCCTATTTTTGCGTTTATTATAAAAATATACCATTGACTAGTTTGAGTAACCACGAACTTAACTCTGCTAAGTGTAGTAGAAGGGCAACATGTCTTTTCGGCAACATTTCATAAATCTCTCATGGAGGATATCCCATATCTCCTGTGGTGCCCCCTCCACTTTTCGTCCCTCCAGACCACCATCTTTCACTGCCTTTTTCTCCGGTCGTCTCACTCTCTCCTCCTTCAACCGTTTCCCTTCTCCTCTATGGCTCCATCTGCCTCCAATCCCACCCGTTGGTTTTGAGTTATGTTGCTCACCACTTCATTTTTTTTTTTTGCTTTTTTGTTGATTTTGTTGGGTTTTGCTAAAGTTTTTTTTTTTTTTTTGGATTTTGAGATATTGGTAATGAAATTTTTGTGGTTTATATGAGATTTTCAGTCAATTTTTTTTTTAAGATACAGAACTTCATTTCAAAAGAAAAAAAAAATCAACATCATCTTCATCCATATCCTCAATCAGATGTTGGAAAAATTAATACATCCTTATAGATGAGATTTGGATTTTATTTTCTTAAATTGTATAAGATAAAGGTCCATGAGATTTTTTTTTGTAATTTTATTTAATTATTTAAAGTATAATATTATAATCATTCATTAAAAATAAAATGGAGGGTCTTTTGTACAGCACAAAATAGAGTATTAAAGCATCTCCAATAGGTCGGAAAACTGCATATATTTGACTATAAATATGGAGGCTGGACCAAAATTTGCTCCAACAGCCTCCTTATGTCACTCATTAAATTTTATTCTGGCCAAAGCCTCCCAAATGTGAGGAGAGAGAGGTTTCCTCCCTATTTTTTTTTTCACTCCTCAATTAAAATGAGTGGTCAATATGAGTCCACATCTTTAATATTCAATGGTCCAAATTCAATATAAGGAAAATATAAGGAGTCATTTTTTTCACTCCATGCCATTTTTAGGGAGGCTCGTTGGGGTGTTAAGTCCTTATATAGCTCCTTATTTGTAAAAAGTATAAATGACTCTATAAATATAAGGAAAATATAGGGAACTTTGTTGGGAATGCTCTTAAAGAACCTTAGGATCCGTCCTATAAGCGTTTTTCAGTTGATATTTTTCGAAAAGAAAAATGAAAAATGAAAAATGAAAACAGTGTTTTTGATTTCAGTTTCGAAATCCGAAAACACGTCTGGTAGAATGTACTGAAATCCATATTTTGAAAATAAAAACGGGAAAAACGCGTCTGGTAGGCTAACTGAAAACTATCAAAAATTGATATATCATTTTTTATATTTTGTTTAATATTATAACAATTATAAACAAATTGATTAAATAATAAAGCAATATAATTTTTATATTGTAATTTAGAAATTAAACAAAGTAACACAGCACAAAATACTTCAAAAAAAAATTAAATAATAAATTAATCAAAACTAAACTCTTAAATTATAAATAAGTATTATTTTAATAAATATAAATAACATTAAAAAATATATTAAGAAAATTTTAAAAAGAAGAAAAAGAAAGGAAACCAGATCGGAGAAGAAGTAGAAAAGAAGAAAAAGAAAGGAAGAAGATCAGAGAAGAAGAAGAAGCATCGGAGAAGGAGAAAAAGAAGGTTCAGAGAAGAAGAAGAAGATGATCAGAGAAGATGAAGAAATATGAAGATGAAGAAAGAAGTAGAAGAAGAGAAGAGAAGACCTGGTGAGTGGTGAGAAGACTTTAAGTTCAAAGAGAAAAAAGATTTTTTTTTTATTTTAATGTTAATTTTTTTGAAAAAATAACAAAAACAAAAACAAAAATATGTATTTTGTGTTTTTCAAATAATTCACTGTTAACACTGGTTTTGTTTTTCATTTTGTTTTTTGTCTTTTAAAAATAAAATAAAAAACGGTTAACGAACGCGAATTCGAATTTTTTTTTTGGAAAACAAAAACGAAAACGGGCTGAAAAACAGTTGCATAAGAGGACCTTTAATTTACCACATGTACTTTCTTACGATAAACGTAAAAGCTGTGTTTTTTCAAAAACGTTAGGATAAGTTATTGCAATTATCCTTAATAATAAAAACGGAAACGATGTTGGTTGAATGATAAGGCCTCGTCCTGCAGCTGTTTTTCAGTCCGTTTTCGTTTTTGTTTTCTAAAAACAATTTCAAATTCACGTTCGTTAACCGTTTTTCATTTTATTTTCAAAAAAAAAATGAAAAATAAAATTATTGTTAACAATGAAATATTTAAAATTTTTTGTTTTTCGTTTTGTTTTATATATATATTATTATTATTTTTTTGACAAAATTTTTAACTTTTTTTTCTCACTTTTCTTTTCTTCTTTGTTGAGTCAGACTCACAAACTTTTTTTTGTCACTTTTGTTTTCTTCTTCGTTCACAGAGTCATAGACTCACTACCACCATTTCTCCTTATTCTTGTTCTTCTTCTTCTTCATCTTCATCTTCATCTCCATAGATCGTTGACTTCTTGTCTCCTTCTTCATCTTCACAGCTAGTTGTCTTCTCCTCCTTTTCTTCCGCAGCCCTTCTTCATCTCCATGAGCCGACGCCAGAGGCGGTGAGATCCTCCTCCGGCGACACCGATCTGGCCATATCGACGTCGCCTGGAGGAGGATCTCACTTCCTCCGGCATTGGAGGCGCCGGCTCCTTCCAATTTTTTTTTTTTTATATTTTTATATTTTTTTCCTTTTTAAAGATTTTGGACTCTTGAGCTTGATAATTGAGAAGCTATTAGTAACTGATTTGTGGTGGAGATAATCTTAGACTATATGCAGTATTATTGGTTGTTGATTTGATTGTCAAATATGAGTGTATTTTTTTCTGGGTATTGTGTGTTCAACATGGGTATTGTGGTACCAATTGTTATTTTTTTTTAACAATTAAACTTCATTGAGAGAAGGGAACAGAGGCATTAAGCCAACACCACAAAAAAAAACGAGTTGTCTGGGTAGTTTTTCTGGGTATTGGTTTCAATCCCAAACTGAATTATTGGTACCGATTATTGGTTTCATTATTTTCTGGGTAGTTTTTTTGGGTATTGGTTTCAATATTATTGTTATCAACAAGACTATATATATATAATTGCAGTCTCGTTTTGGGATGAATTTGTGGCATTTAATATAAAAATTGAAGCATTAGGAGATCGAAAAAAATGGTAATCGAGAGGGACAGAATTAACATATAAATTGATGTTAGGGTTTGTTAAACAAAATTTAAATTGCTAAATATCTAATTAAATTGTTCTATAATTTCAGGTTAATGTAAAAATAAAAATTGAAATTGAAATTGAAATTGATATTATAAATTTTGATATTTTTCGTTTAACCTATCAGACGCGTTTTTCTGTTTTTATTTTCAGCAGAATACAGTTTTTAGTATGTGCTACCAGACACGGTTTTGGATTTTAAAATTAAAACCAAAAATACTGTTTTCATTTTTTATTTTTCATTTTTATTTTTAAAAAATTACAAATGAAAAACGCTTACATGAGGGATCATAAATCCTTCACAAATGTTCACAAATGTACAATAAAATTGCGGATTTGAGTCATTTGCTCTTTTTTTTTAAAAAAAAAAAAACCAAAAAAAAAAACATGGATACGCTGTCAAGTGGGTCGTATAGGATAAGTAGGTCCCGTTGCTCTTGAAAAAATTAAACCATTTTTCAAGTCACAACGTTGTCCTCTCGTTTGCTAAGAAGGTCGATGACACGTGGGTGATTTGACACGTGTTGATAAAGGGCTATTCAAACATCACATTTGTACGCCCCTTCTTATCATCCGTACCATAAATTATTGATATGTTTAAATTAAATGTTCAATGTTACCGTCTCACCATAGTCCGTGTCCGAGAGGAATTTTACTTGTAGTTACGTTTAATGTACCTATTAATCCAAAATTTTCAATTGAAAAAGAATTCAAATCCTTCTCGTCTTGACAAAATTAATATGAATTGACGAATTTAAATTTAAGGTTGACAAATGGAGATGTGATAGAGTTTTTGATTCGACCTTCCAACTCCCTCTCTGCCCCGGTAAGATTTTTTGAAAGTATGTTGATAATTGGTTGACGGCTAATACTGAGATGGATAAAGTAGTTGTTATAAAAAGTTGCTTTATTTTTTGGACCCCTCCCTCTCATGATTGGGTCAAGCTGAATGTTGATGGTAGCTTGATCCCTTATCTGGGTTCTATCTCTGCCGGAAGTGTTATCATGGATAATAAGAAGAATTGGTTGGTTGAGTTTGATGTGAACAAGGGTTTGGGTAGTGTGATTGAAACCGCTGAGTTGTTGAGCATTTTTGAAGGTCTTAAGTTGGCTTGGAAGGCTGGGTTCAGAAAGGTGATGGTGAAATCTGATTCTCAATCTGATGTGCTTCTTTTGAACAACAATACCCTTCTGAATCACCCTCTCTTCAATATCATCCATGATTATAAATCTCTAAGAAAATCTCCCACTGATACTCTAAAATTATGTCTCCAAGAAATTTTAGAGTATTGGTTGCTCCCACCATACTTCAAAATGTTGTTTCCAAGAATTTTTTTTAGAGTTTCTACACTTGATACTCTAAATTTTGAGAACTACATCTTATACTCTAAATTCACTTTTCAATATTTTTTATTTCATTTATATCATTTTACCTTTTTCATTAAATTCAATTAAAGTATAATAAATTTTAATTTATATATTTTATTAACATAAAAATTGTACCATTAGAAATGTCTCATTTAGATCTTTAAAATGAGTCCAATATTGAATATTAATTAATAATTATTTATTTACCATACTTTATCATTTGTTCTTCATTTTATTATTTTGTTATAATTTTCTCTAAAAAAAATATTTTATGTTATAAAAAAATCTATTATTACATATTGATAATTATAGTAATAAAATAAAAACAGAAAAATAGTATTAAAATAATAAATATTAAATTAGTTGATAAATGTTTGAAAAGAAATAAAGGTTGAGAAAGTTAGTTAAAAAATGTTTTAGAACCTAAAAATTAGTTATTATAAATTCATGCACTAATAAAACATTATATTTAAAAAAAAGTAAAAAAAAAATACAAATATTATTATAAATAATATTTGTTCAAATTTAGTTGAACAATAATTTATTAAAGAAACTAAAAAATAATCATGAAAATATAAGTTATTTGAAGATATAAATAGAAAAAAAAGATAGAGATAGAGATAGAGATAATGATAGAGAGTGTGGTGCACGTGAAATTTTTTTAGAGATAGAATTTGAGAGGAATATTCCCTTTTAAAACTCTATTTTAGAGATACAGATAGAGTATGCGTAGGAGATGCTCTAATGGAGAATGAGTAAAACTGTAATATACACCACGTCTACGGTGAAAGCAACAAAGTTGCCAGCTACCTTGTGAACCTTGGTCATTCTTTGGACATGGGGATCACTGTTTTTGAAGACCCTCCTACCCAAATTTCTGATATCTTGGATGGTGACTATAAGGGTGTTGTGGTCGCTAGGATGGTTTCTAGTTCTTAGTTTCTTTTTTGTTTTGGGCTGATTAGCCCTCCCCCACAAATTTTTTGTTTTTTAAGGTTGACAAAATAAGAGTAGAATTTATTTATTTTGATATAAATAAGAGAGTAGGATATTTTTGATATAAATTAGTATCTTTGAACTCCAAAATTTAAAATATAGTATCGTTTTTTAAAATATTTTATATGTATTCGTAAATACATATTAACACTCGTCTATAAAATGTCAATAGTATATTCCATCCTCATCCTCTATTTCCAACACCGACAAAAACTGATATAAGTATATAACATTTATCGATCTTGTATACTCTAAAAAAAGAGATGAGCCATAAAGTTTTGAAAGAACTTAAGGAGCAAAATACTGATTTCGATAATATATATTTCAAAGTAAATATTTTTGCCATTTGCTCATAAATTCACTATTATAAGTGAGATTCTTTACCACCAGCGGATGTGTTTTGATGTAAGCAAAGATGATAATGCACGTCCATTTCATAGTGGTAGTAAAGGGTTCAAATCTCACCATAGGCCTTTTATAAGAATGTGAAGGGAGTTTTTCCCGATATATGGAAGTAATTATTTAGACCACACATATTTTGTTTGATTTTGACAGGTTCCGACAATTTGCTTATAATAGTTGTAAATTTGTAATACTTAAAAACAATGTGAGATTCTTTATCACCATATCGACTTATTTTGATGTTAAACGGTATTCATTTAGCATAACAATATTTTAAGTTTGAGTAATGCACCCATTTAATGTATATATAAAGGGAGATTCTCCTATAAATATGAAATTCATTTGATCTTCTAAACTATCGGTTAAAGTAAATTAAAGAAAAAATTTGGATCTACTATTCATCTCGTATTGTTTTTGTCTAAATTAATAGTTTGATTAATTCAATCTTTTTATAAATCAAGTAATAAAAATAAATCAAACTATTTATTTAATATACTATACACATGTTAATAAATTATAAAAGTAAATCGGAAAGAAAACCTTGAGTTATGCTCAAAAGCCTCGGAGGAAATGAATCAAAGATCTTCACCCCGATTACACGAGGATAATATCGTAATATTATATTGACGTGCAATTACGTGGCGTCCTGGGGTTGCTATGCAATTCCATCAAATTATTTTATTTTCTTAAGAAAAAAATAAAAAGAAAAGACAGAGAGAGAAAATGTCTAAAACAAAGCTGAGTTGAGAGTTGAGACGCCGTAACCGTAATCCCTCAAAATTCTCTCCCTCGTGTGTACCAAAAAAGACCCCAAAGAAGAGTCCTATTTACCAAAACAGTGACAGCAGAAACCAGTGGAAAGCGTACAAAGCTAAAGCAAATCGATCTGTGTGAGCATGGCAGGGGAGAGGAGGTTGTTGATAAGTGACCGGAATTTGGACAACATGTTACCTGGAGAGACGGTTTCCCGGTCACTCCTTGAGAAGCCTCTTCACCAACTCACTGAAGATGACATTTCTCAGCTCACTCGTGAAGATTGCCGCCGGTACCTTAAAGACAAAGGTCTGTTACTGTCCGTACGTGTAACGTATTGCGATGCGTGATTGAGGTTTTTTTGTTTGATCTCTTCTTTGTGCCTGTGTGTTTGGTTACAGGCATGAGGAAGCCTTCATGGAACAAATCGCAGGCGATCCAGCAAGTGATCTCTCTCAAGATGCTACTTGAAACGACGTCAGATTCGGACGCCGCTGAGGCACGGAAGAAACTCTACAGTGTGCGTGCGCTTTTTTCTTTCTTTTTTGTATATTAATATTATGTGTATTTTTTTCATGGGATTTATGATGAACTCGTTTACTTTTATTAAATAAGTCTCTCAACTTTACACTAAATCTTTCTTTTTATCAAGTGGTGCACCTTGTATGTATATTTTCATTATTGATTAAATTAATAATTTCTTTTAGGTCCCTTCAAATTCAACTGTTTCAGTCAAGGGAGCGAGTGAATCGGGCCCGTACCGGCTTCAGGATGCCCCGGAACCCGATTTATCTCGAGATCCTTCAGGTCGACAAGCAGCCGACAACGACTCTGTTTCTCCCAGGTTGTTCTTTACACAAATTCGCACAAACACATTACACTTTTCTTTTTTACCTGGGTATAAAGTTTAGATATAAACGCAATAGTTTTAAATATCTAATTAACTTAGAAGTGGCAAATTTGCTTTGGCTTAGTTGATTGAGATTGTGGGTGCCTTTGTTTTAGAGGATTCTTTTTAACTTAATATTTGCGTGGGGACTCAATTTGGATTTCCGGGAATATCGGTAAAGCTTGTGCTAATGGTTGCCGGGTCAACCAGTTAATCTACTAGAAAATGTGAAATGGATTGCGCACCCACGTGTGTGTTTGTGTGTATGTGTGTGCAGGTGTTTTAAGCATGCTATTACTTACTCTGCAGTTAGTGTTTTTTGCACACATCAGTTGTTATGAATAGGCAAAAATTGGGAGTTGCACAGCATTGGAGGGATTCCATCTAATAGAATTATGCATGAAATGAAAATGCAAACATGGCACGATTTTGTAAGAACGATTTTTTCATAAACATGGCACGATTTTGTAAGAAAGATATCTTCTGTTTAGAGCTTCATATAGAATGAAAGTACTTTATTGGATTTGGTTTAACTTTTAGAACTAAACTTAGAGTTCTTAAACATGAGCAAACTCACAGCTTTTCCAGAAAATAATGTGACTAAAAGGGTCTTTTCATGGTTCTTAGTATGAAACAAATTTTGCAGAAGTCTTCATTTCATGCCTTATATTATTACTGGTCAAACCAAATTCTTTAGGATGATTCTCCAGTTCTCATTTTTTCTCTAAGCCCCATCTGCATGGTTACTTTCGTTCTTTGCTTTACTTATTTGAGGGAAACAGGATCGTACATTGTTATTGAGTTTTTGTGGTAAAATATTGCAATTAATCTAAACCGCTCCTCTGTGGAGGTATTTGTATTGCTGGTGGGAGGATCACTCAAATGTGTTGTGAAGAAGAGCCAAGAGGTTCTTTTCCATAATCATAGTAGTGCCCTTACTGAAGTTCCAAAACTGAAAAATTCTTTAAATGTCCAGAACGATAGGTTCAGCAAATGAGCCAGTAGGACAGATGACGATCTTTTACTGTGGAAAGGTGAACGTCTATGATGATGTGACAGATGATAAGGTGATGAAGCATCCCTTCTGAAACACCATATAGTATATGTCGTAATGATCCAGCCATATAATTTTAGTCAATAATGAAATTCCAGGTCCAAGAAATAATGCAGCTTGCTGCAGACCCAGATGCTATCAATCAGGAAGTTTCATCGGATAGAACTGCAGCACTATGTTCCTTTCCTTGCCACTTACAAGCTACAGGTATTAAAGCAGTCCCGAGTTCTCCGATGGTGATCTTCCCAACTTCACAGTCAGGTACATTTTGGGGCAGTTTCACAGGATTTCATCTTTTCATTTACATAATAGATTAGATATGATTTTCTTGACTCTAATATATAGGTATCGAGGTTATTTTCTCACTGCCTGTTGTCTTATAGGCATCAGGAGTGACTTAAATCCTGTAATAGAGAGAAAGTGTGTGTGTGTTTGCTACAGCTACTTAATACATTTTTTTGTTTGCTGGGAAGTTTTAAAAACATCATAGTTTATATATAAAGGACTCTGCTAAAAGTGCAAAATTATTGAGATAAGGGCAATACAAAAGGCCTGTAATTCTTGGCTGCAAGTGCTTGAATTATATTATGTTGCAGCTATTGTATTATGATAATCTTGCCTTACCCCTTCCCCTTTTTTGCAGTGAAAGTAGCAGAAACCTGTCAGCTTCCATTGAAAGGAAATGGCATTTCTCATGAGGACAGCCTTGGTAAATGCTTCTACAAGTCCTTCTGTAAAATTTACTGCTCTTTTGGTCACATTGATCACGCAAGCTTTAACCAGAACTTTTCTATGATACTGTTTACAGGTCATCATTTGTTTTATTATTGATTCTATATCATGAATTTAGTCACTAATGGCAACTCGTGCTCATAAATTTTCATTACTGTTTTACTCCTAGTTTATTAACATTTCTTTATATTCTTTTTTGGTACTGATTACCTGAGTATTTTGTAATAGTGATTATAAAGTATTTCTTTCAGGTCTAGCATAGAAATGTTTCTCCATGAAAATGTTGTGGTTAATTTTAAATTTTAAACACTAAATTGCACTGAGATACTTCCTCTTAATTACACCATACTGCTTCATTGCTGACCAAAATAGAAAGATGACAGCTTGATGCTGATTCTTGGTTGTGCTTTGTGGTCAGATTTCATCTCTCTTTTGCTCCAATTCTCATGTAGTGTTTTGTCCTTTGTCATGTCAATCTCAGAATTGATAAACCTCTCATTTCCAATAGCACACCAGCTCATCTGTATACATACATACCCTATCATGTATTCTTTATCTGCTTTTTTAACGCTTCTTGCTCAGAATGTATTTGTATGACAGCAAATACAATACTATACCATAGTATGTTTTTTTTTTTCTGTCTTATAATCCTCCAGCTGTTTAAAAGAAAGTATTTTGTCCTTTGTCATGATCTTACTTGAACAGGATGTTCTAAAGTCCCGTACCTGTGTCCTTGAGTTCTAAGTAGTTTCTCCTTTGACATGTCAGTATCACACACAAAATGGAAGTATTTCAAGAACTGTAAAAGGGAATGTGGCAGTAAAGGAAAAATTAACCTCCCATCTATTTTTCTGTATTTTAATTCCCATCTTCAGATCCTTAAATTACTAATAAAAGGAAGTATTGATTTTTAGAGCATTGTCTCTGATTCTCTTTATGTATCTTTTCTTTAATTGAAACAACCACTTCTTTAAACCTTACATTTTGAGAGTGATATTTCCTTCTCTGTGCTTTGTCTGTCATTTCTCTCAATTTTTATGTTATTTGTTTATGGATTACATCTAGATGGGCCAACAAGCAGAAAGGCATTGGTGCAAAGATATCGTGAGAAGCGGAAAGACAGGTATCTCAAATGATTGATTGGCTTTCTACTACTACTCAATAAATTTATTGTCAGTCTATTTTGTTTTCCTTTGTCTCTCATACCCCTGTTAGGTGAAGGTTTAAGAACAAGAGAAAGATAGCAATGCCTTCATCCACTGGTTTAAACGTCCATATAAACCGTTGCATGGGAGATCAGTTCTCAAATGAGCAGTTAAACCGCAGTGATGCTTGCTCTACTCCCCAATCCAGGCCAATGCACAATCCTATAGCATGCCGTTCAGTTGAGATCTCCAATCTCTCTACTGGTCTCAATGATAAAGGTGAGAGTCTTGTCTCTGCTTTCTTTTTACGTAAAGTGCATATAACAACTAATGCATTCTTCATAATCTAGATTCTAATTGATATAAAATTAAGAGAATTCTGATCATATCATAAAATATTCATAGATACCTGCCTTAACACTGTTGAGTAGCTTTTCTGCTTCCGTTCGCTGTTTACTGAATGCAGAAACATGTGCACCTGCCAAAATTTGTCTTGCATATTGCATTATTGCTTATACACTGCTAGTTATCTTTGAGATACATGATACATTGGTAGCACAGCCTTTTTCCTCAACTTCTGCTAAGTTCAATTAAATGTCTTGATAAGAGAGAGACCTGGTTTTCTCCTTTCTATTTTGAACAATGGTTCGCATAATTTTTTGGGTTGCACTGTGGATTGAACTCCCTTCTTTCCGAACGGAATTCCGTGATGTCAGTTTTGTTCTAAGATATGCAATGACAGCACAGCAGGTAGGGTGGAAGATGGTTGTAACTTCTCTTCCAGGAATGCTTTAACTCCGGGTTCTCTTGTGAATAATGTTCCTATTCGATCAAAAACTTTAATTCAGGGAATCACAAGTTAGAGAGTTAAGAATGATTAAAAATGTTGAGATAACAAAAATGATAATTAAAGAAATGCAAGATGTTATCAAACTGTTTTCACTGTACCTTTTAAATTACACTAATAGCATACCTGAGAAACGATTCTTGAAGTGAAAAGAAAAGTATTGGCTTCAAAGTGACCATTTGATAGCTTTGTGCAATTTTGTGGATGTTTATGGATCACCATGAAAACAAATTATCACCCTCTTGTATGAGATGTTGCAATGCCATGATTTGTAGTAACTCTGTAGTGGAAAAGAAGTATAATTTTTATTGTGATGTTCAAGATGTTCAGGAGTGTCGAATATAGAAGATGGATCTATCAGGTAAGGACAGACTTGTAGAACCGGTGGCTGCTATGCTGATGTGGATACATAATGCAGTGCCCTAGTCTTGGAAGGTTTGTGAAATAACGTGTAGTGAATTGTTGTAGCTGCGGCAATTACATATCTGTTTGAGTTGTATGAGAAGAAGTTGAAAGTTGAAGATCAATTTCTCCATGTTATATACCTCTCACATAATCTTGAATGAAGTGGATGATGATCATAAGGTTTGAAGAAAGAAGAGTGTTTCCACCTAGTTTGTTAGTCCTTTCCTTTGAAACTGTAAGCCGAATTGACCAATATATTCACACCATGATATCTGTTCATCCATGACAAATTTGCCGATCTGCAAATTGGTAGCATTTGTCAACAAATAGACAGTAGACCAAATAAAGTTTGGATCATCAAGTGGAGCAAAAATCGGAGGGAGCAAATCCACAATTCCCAACCGAAGACAATACATGGCTATGGGGTCCATTAAGAGTTTGTCAAATCAACCATTATATGCTACTGCTCCTATTATAATTATGTCGAGCATGTATGCTGGCGTACAAGTGAAGTATTTTTCTTTGGTGATTAAGAAAGGCAAAATCAATCACAATTTCCAACCAACCACTCAAACTTTCGCAATTTGCCTGTTTTTTTTTTTTTCAATTTTTCTAGAGGCCTTTAATAATTTTTTAATCGTGAGAAACCATTTGTTACCCTACTTCCTTAGAATTTTATTGTATAAAGTTTTTAAACAAACCTAGAGAAAGATGATTTCAACATAGCTTTATAATGAATTCTAATAAGTAACTTGTACGTTTACGACAAAATTTGAAATTACAAGTTTGAGTTTACACTTCCTTCTAAAAAAAGTTTTGAGTTTAAATATTTACTATTTAGCTCGTAATACATGGGAGGTAGGGAAATGATCCACCGGATCACCACTCACTGTATCCTCAAATCTCAACCCCGTCCAGTCCGTGACTAAGCACGTGCCTGACATTTTCATAATCATGGGTCGATTGTTTTCTCTTTATGTGACATAAATTGCTTCCATATTTTGTTAAATATTTAATGATTTTATCACGACAGTCGACATGCATAGTTGGAGCAAGATTGCCTAGGGTGAATTTTATGAGGCGTTCGCTTTCCTTTGATTTCCCTTGATGTCTCTCCATAGTCCATACAAGGGGTAGTCCTGCTAGCTTGTATGAGGCCACATGAAAACCTATTCAAGTTAAACGGCTAATTTTTGTATTAATTGATAGAGATCGATTTGTGCTTAAGTAGCTCTATTTTTTTGGGTAGATTATTTGTTCCGGAATGATGAGCAAGTGGGTGTAGTGTTATAAGCATGATAACCCAAAAACCTCACTCTTTTTAGGTGGTATCCAAACTACATTAATTTAAAAATACTAAATTTATTAATTAGATGGTGTGTTAATTTAAAAAGACTAATTTATTAGGTGGTGTTTTAAGATTATGTTTGTGTCTATCCCTCCCTGGTGCGGTGAGGTCTATCTTCTTGCCCTGCAATGTGTCCACTTTGAGCTTTGTCTTAACTCGATTTCGCATTCTACTTATAATGTAAAGATTGATGTTGAGAGGCACTACAGTACACCTAATATTAATATATTGTGTATAATATGTATTATGATAAAGTAAATGGATGAATTTTGACACAAGTCAAGTCAGCATGCAATCAATTAGTTGAGGTAAACAAGTAGTTAAACTTATCTACCCTAAGAGCAACATACTCTTTTTTACTTAACGTATTTCAATAAAAATTTTGTGATGAATTAGCAGTGATAAAACTCAAATGAATAAGATAACGATATCATTTCTCAGTTTGCCCAAGTCAGATCACACATATGATAGGACCTGAACAACCCATAAAAAGGGAAGTACAGAGCTGAAGAGTTTCTGTCCACATGACTAATATATTTTGCTTAAGGATCTGACCGTAGAATTTAGTTTTATCGGCCACAACAATTTATTCAAAGTTGAAACCATTTTTGTTTTTTGAATTGTTGTTACAATTACAAATGTCCTTTTCAGATACATTGAAGACAAGTAGTAAAATTTAGCTACTGAAATTATTTCACATTTATAACTTAACAAAATTCAAGGCCACTTTGCCTGTTTGAATCAACTTCAGAAAAGGCAAAGACACAGAAAATATACTGCCAAGCTGTCGTTTTTTTTCTTCTTTTCAGTGGAGGGGTAGGGGAACCAAATTCCCACAACGAGTTGGCAACTTGTTTGCATTTCAATTCAACAACAACGACAAAAGAAGGGGCACTTTTGTCATTTCCACATGAGATTTCTCCGAGAATTCGAAGGCGAAAACATCAGCACTTGGTGAATGGTGATCGAGGAACATGTGCTGTTAGCACCCACTGAGAGAAACTCTTATATGTAATTCACTCACACCTTTTCGATTAATCCTCTGTTCAAATTATTATATCAACTATAGTACCATAAATCCCGATTAATGTCAGTTTCCACTTGATTAGGGTTGCTTTTAAAATTAAACAACTTTTTTAAGTGGGGCCAACATAATTTCGAATTAGTCAGAGTAATTATTCGCTACACTGTCTTCTCTCACTCTTAATTCCAACCAATAAATTTCAAAGGAGCCATCATCATTTATCGAAAGGAAAGATAATTATTGATGCAAACAAGACCACTCTTTGAGTCTTGAGTCTTGACACAAAAACATAAAAGGCATCATCTCTTAAAACGACCTGTCGTTTTAGATAAGTAGAGATTTCGGACCACAAGTCACAACTAGACATTACCCATTTTTTTTGTTTGGTGGTTTTGCAACAAACAGTAGCTGCAATCTTTCTGGTCTCCAACGGAAAAGAAAGTGAGAGAAAGTAAAGAAATTTAAAGGGAAAAGAAAATAACTTTCTCTTTTTACCAAACAAAAGCCAAGCAAAGAAAGTGGAATTTCAGAATTTTTCTCCTTTCGACATGCCTTCTTCACTTTGATCTCTCTTGTTCGATTCAGGCCTCTGCTGGTCTCTGTATCAGATTTGCTTCTGCAAAATTTAAAATTTGAAACTGAACTGGGTTTCTCTCTCTCTATCTACTGCCTCTGTGTTGATTTTGTTATTTTTGTCTTCGTTTGTGAGGCTGTAATGTGGCTTTGGTTTGGTTGCCTTTTCAGTAGAGATCTTGCGTAACTGTTTAGTATTTGGTCGTTTTTGATTCTGTTTTTGCTTTACTTGCTCAATCGAGTAATGATTATTTTCTCTATATCAGGGCATAAATAGTTCTTTCTAGTTTATCATTACCGTTATAGAGTAGAATCGGCAAAGATTTATATACCTGAGCCTGCAAAGAGAATTTCATGTTTGACTAGTGAAAAAACCCCATTTTTTGTGTTGTAAATTGTTTAGCTATATCAAGTTTGTTCAGAGATACCCATATAGATGTTGTGAGTGATTGTCTGTTTGTTTGTATTCAAAGTCAATATTTTTTTTGTTTCTTAGTGAGGTTGGAAGATTTTTTGGTTGAGGTTAGTGATTTGGGGTTACAACAAACTATCCTTCTTTTTGTGTGTTTTTGCCTTGTTTGTTGTGTTTGAGTTTGGAGGAGAGAAACCCATATTGCTATTGTGGAGATCTGGGACTTGTTTCACCTCTTATGTCCAATGAGGACTTTTTTCCCGTCTGATTCATGTAAAGAATCACAGCTTAATGGTTTCAATCCTCAGTCTTGGCTCCAAGTTGAAAGAGGAAAACTCCCCAAGCTCTCATCGCACTACTCTTCTTCTTCATCCATGTAAGTAATTCTTTCAATTTTTTTTTAGTTTCAATAACTGCTGCTGCATTACAATTTATATGTTCAGTAGATTGAGACACTTTCTTTTGTTGTTGCTGGTGCGGTTTAAATATTGTAGAGAGTCTTTTATCAAGGTACCAGAGCCATCAATACTACCGTATTATAAACCTGCTGATTATGTAGGAGTTTTAGCTCAAATTCATGAAGAACTCGAATCATGTCCTGTGCAAAAGAGGTCGAGTCTCTATTTATTACAATTTCAGATCTTTAGGGGCCTTGGGGAGGCTAAATTGATGCGAAGAAGCCTCCGGAAAGCTTGGCAGAAGGCTAGCTCCGTACACGAGAAGCTTGTGTTTGGGGCATGGTTGAGGTATGAGAAGCAAGGAGAAGAGCTTATTTCTGACCTACTTGCCAATTGTGACAAATGTGCACAAGAGTTCGGACCAGTAGATATTGCTTCTCAGTTTCAGACTGATAGAAATGTGGGTTCCCATGACACTGTATTGATGAGTGGGAACCAAATTCCAGGACATGTTGCTTTTAGGATTGGTGAAGAGAAAATAGTTTGTGATAGGCAGAGAATTGCGGCTCTTTCGGCTCCATTTCATGCTATGCTTAATGGGTTTTTCATGGAATCACTTTGTGAAGACATAGATTTATCGGAAAATAATATCTCTCCTGCAGGTATGAGGGTTATAAGTGAGTTCAGTGTGACAGGCAGTTTAAATGAAGTCCCTCCAAATCTTTTGTTGGAAATATTGGTATTTGCAAATAAATTTTGCTGTGAAAATCTCAAAGATGTATGTGATAGGAAACTTGCATCTTTGGTTTCTTCTAGAGAAGATGCTATTGAACTCATGGAATATGCTTTTGAAGAGAACTCCCCTGTTCTTGCTGCATCATGTTTGCAGGTTTTTTTACATGAATTGCCTGATTGTCTAAATGACAACCGAGTGGTGAAATTATTTTGCGATGCTGATAGACGACAAAGATCAATCATGGTTGGCCTGGCCTCATTTTCACTTTACTGTTTATTAACTGAAGTTGCTATGAACCTTGATCCTCAATCGGATACAATTGTGTCTTTTCTGGAGCAATTGATAGAGTCTGCTGAAACTGATCGGCAGAGGCTGCTGGCTTTTCATCAGTTGGGATGTGTGAGATTGTTGAGAAAAGAGTATGAAGAAGCTGAGCGCCTGTTTGAGGCAGCTGTAAATGCAGGCCATACATATTCTATTGCGGGTTTGGCTAGATTGGGTTACATCAAGGGTCATAAACTTTCGTCTTACGAGAAGCTCAGCTCTGTGATTTCCTCTTTTACTCCACTTGGATGGATGTATCAGGAGAGATCACTATACTGTGAAGGTGACAAGAAGTGGGAAGATCTTGTGAAAGCAACAACCTTGGACCCGACTCTTACTTATCCCTATATGTATCGGGCGGCTTCTTTAATGATGAAACAGAATGTAGAAGATGCACTTGCAGAAATTAATCGGGTTCTTGGGTTTAAACTTGCATTAGAATGCTTGGAACTCCGGTTTTTCTTGTATCTGGCTCAAGAAAATTACCAAAAAGCCATTTGTGATGTTCAGGCTATTCTTACGCTCTCCCCAAATTATAGGATGTTTGAGGGAAGGGTGGCAGCAATCCATTTTCGTACTCTTGTACGTGAGCATATTGAAAATTGGACTACAGCAGATTTCTGGCTGCAGTTATATGATCGCTGGTCATCTGTTGATGATATTGGATCACTCTCTGTAATCTACCAGATGCTTGAATCTGATGCTCCAAAAGGTGTATTATACTTCAGGCAGTCTCTACTTCTCCTTAGGTATGCTATGCACTTCTATCATAGCCTTTTCAACTCTCTCAGATTTTTTCCTTTTCAAGATTATGCCACCCAGTTTTTTGGCTGTTAGTCCATAATCTGCCATAGTTATGAATAACTTAACCACATAATATCCGTCTATGCAACTGTTAATCATTTTAAATAATGGCCTGAATGATTTCAAGATAGCAAAAAGAAAAAACAAAAGAATTCAAATTTCCTCACTGTAAATTTTTTTTTTATTCACATTCCTCATTTCAACTCCATTTTTTTCTGTATTTTTTGAATTTTAGTTGGTATTATGAATGTGTGAGGGTGAGGCTTGTTTTGATCAGGTTGAATTGTCCGAAGGCAGCCATGCGAAGTTTACAGTTAGCTCGCCAACATGCATCGACTGATCATGAATGTTTAGTTTATGAGGGGTGGATATTATACGACACAGGTCATTGTGAGGAAGGGCTCAGAAAAGCGGAGGAGTCTATCCAAATTAAAAGATCTTTTGAGGCCTTCTTCCTTAAAGCCTATGCATTGGCTGACTCCAGCCAGGATCCCTCTTGTTCATCAACTGTTGTTTCTCTGCTAGAAGATGCCTTGAGGTGCCCATCAGACAGGCTGCGCAAAGGCCAGGTATGGTTTTTCTGTTGATTTACAATTTTTTTAGAATTCCCGTTTCTGTGAATTTATAGAATTTATGTGCCGTATTCATGGTGGCTGGTACTCTCATGCCTTTTTCTTTTTCAAAATGTACTCTACATATTTTTGTAATAAAATATGGAAGGGGGATTAGGGATAGAAATTTCTGCCACAAAGGAATTCTACTGTGACAATTTTCCAATTCAGCATTCAAGCAGCGTTTGAAGTTAATGATGCAGGCTAGCTGATTGTCATGAAGTTAATGCCCCATACACATGGGTTCAAGAACATTTCAGTTCATGGGTTGTTGATGATGGGAGTAAGTGCATCAGACATAGGCTATGATTACTTGTATGAAATTATGAATTCTAGGTGATAGAAACATGCAGCACTTGTCTGGGATTTGTTGACAATTGCTGACGAAGACTAATGACTGCATTGCCGAGAGATGTTAGTGACTGGTTTGGGAGGGTAATCCTAGAAGGGAATACATAAGAGTAAGTGGTAACTAGAGTTGTCTAGAAGAGATGCAAGTATACTGCATCTACATGGAAAAGTTAATTTTTTTGCCATTGTTTGGAGTTGAGCAGACCTGCATAAGTTTCTGCCGAGAACATTTTAAAATCTGGATGTTCGAATTTGAAAGAGATGAGAAGTCCTGGATGGCTGTTCAGATCCCTGCTCGTTTTCTCATTTTCTACTGGTGCTTTGGAACGACTACATTGTTAAACAGTTCAAGATCATAATCATAACTCAGAGGGCCTGGAAGGGCTCAATTATAAGATTGTAACATGTCATCAAATAATTGGATAAATGCACTTTTGGTACTTTTGATAAAAGTTTTTTGGAATGTTCTTATCTTTATGGTTTTGAAGTTATTGGTTCTGGTGGCTACTAAAGATGATGTGCATGGGTCTCTATGACAAATTATTTCGTATGTTTGAGTTGTCTTCTATGATTATTATCTTATTCTAGATGCTTTTGTGTTTCATGCTTGATAAGTAAAAAGTTTGGGATTATATCATTTTCCAGTTGTTAATTGGAGTTTTGAATCTCCATTTGCCAGGCACTGAACAATCTAGGAAGTGTTTATGTTGACTGTGAGAAGCTGGACTTAGCTGCGGATTGCTACATTAATGCCCTTAAGATCCGGCACACCCGAGCCCATCAGGGCCTTGCTCGGGTTCATTTTTTGAGAAATGATAAGGTGGCTGCATATGAGGAGATGGGCAAACTGATTGAAAAAGCCCAGAACAATGCATCTGCCTATGAGAAGAGGTCTGAGTATTGTGATCGTGAACTCACAAAGGTAGATCTAGAGATGGTCACCAAATTAGATCCTCTCCGGGTCTACCCTTATAGATATCGAGCTGCAGGTCCGATTGCATTCCTCTATTACCTCACCTGTTAACAGCTAGTATTAATCTTATTGTTTTTTTTACGAGGTAGTACTGATTTTTTTTACGTGGGGCATACAGAGAACCCAATCTGTTTTTTGATGAGACCCATTAATGATTAAATAGCTCAAATACATATGATGAAAATGAGGTACCATTAAGATAATTAAAAAAATTATACTTGATGACAGAATTAATCATGTTAGTAAATATTGAAATGATAGGTGACATTGCTGTAGTTGGAGAGTTGCGTTTTTATGTCTCCAACTGAAAATAAATTATAAGAAACGATGGAAATAGCAACTCTTGAGCTCTCTACATAGAAAGAGGAGGGCAGTTTTTTTTATGGGATAAAGCTTACTATTTAGCATCTCCATAGGCATGTCTCTGAAGATTTTAGAGACAATTCTCTATTTATCATTATGTTGGATTGGATTGAGTTCATGGAGGCTGTTGTTTGTTAATTGAGTTCATTGTAATTTTTATTATTGTTTAGGTTGTTGTGTTGGGTGGACTACTGGTTCAATGTACTCTCTTCATTTTTGAATACAGTTTCTGTTTCCTGTGAAAAAAAAAGATAGATATGAATTACCGACATGATGGTCTAATACCCACTTCTAATGGATCCTCAGGGCTTAAAGTTGTGTTTATTCTTTGAAGTTTTGTATCCTATATTGGAAGTTTAAGTTAGTTTTTCAATTAATGTTGCATATGTACTGTAAGACTTATGGAAGAACTTGTGACCATAGAACATTAACACGACCCAATCTTTCTTTAGACTTTGGCATTCTTATTCCAGTCAGTAACTGAGTGGAGCATATTTTAGCATAAATTTTCAATTTTCACATCTGATCAGAAATTTCATTAGAGTGACTGGTCAGACACTATGCAGACCAGACCGGTTTTCGAAATGTAGTTTCTAGGCTCATGTATGATATGATGTATGTGCACAATAGTTAAATATTATGATATATTGTGGCATTTATACATTCCAGCCGATGCTGAAGCAATATTGTGGTTTTGGTTGATGCAGTTTTGATGGATAGTCACAAAGAGAAGGAAGCAATTGAAGAACTATCAAGGGCAATTGCATTCAAAGCAGATCTTCACCTTCTACACCTGCGAGCAGCTTTTCATGAGCACGTTGGCGATGTTTTAGGTGCTCTACGAGATTGCCGAGCAGCTCTCTCTGTCGATCCAAACGATCAAGAAATGCTCGACCTTCACAGCCGTGTATACAGCAGCCATGAACCTTGATTCTAGATAAAGAAGACCCAAAACTATTTAGTTATAAAAAAAGAGAGTAAAAAAAGTCGAATTATATCAACTTGCATACTAGAGTGTATGCATGTAAAATCCATGTCACGTCTTGTTTTTGTTTTTGTTTATTATTATTATTATTATTATTATTTTTTGTAATTTATCATTTTTTATTTTTGATAGTTAAAATTTTTAATATGATCAAAAATAGTAAAGTTATGCATCCCATTTAAAATTTCATTTTTTTCATTCCAACACATATGGCACTTGAAATGTCAAACGGTGAGTTGAGACATGTTGTAAGAAGTTTACGAGTCTTGGAGGATCTTGGAGGGTCAATTTCCTCTCAAAACATTAATGTTTGATAAGATGATAATTGAATGCCTTTTTAATCATTGTCGATTTCACATTAAATACTAGAATTAGAAGTAAAAGTGAGTAACAGACTTGACTAGGACTTGGTCTTCCCCTGTAACACACGCAAGCATGTTGAATGTATGCAAAAATTAACTATTTCTCTGGCTTGATGATCTGATCCTAGATGGAAGGCTACTGCAAACTGAAAATGGTTGGATTAGAGATTGTAGCTGTGGTGGTTGGACTGGTTCTTGTGAAATCTTCAAATGGGGTATCTGTATCATGTATGATGGCGTATGATGAAGGTGGGGCTCCTGCTGCTTTCAAGTCGGAGGAGTGTTTCCAATGGCTTCTCTCCGCCGCATCTCTTCCCAATCAGACCACCAATTGTCAGTTTTCACAGCTTCAGGGACTCCGCAAATACCAAGAAGATCGTATCTCCTGTCATCTTCATTTCAACATACCACTTCTTGGTTTTACCTCACTCTCATTCTCTTACTTTGGTTTATCTAGCTATCATGTCTTTGTAAACTTATTAGTGTTTTGACATTGAAAGACTTGCATATAGAGGTGTCCACGGTTTGGTTAAACCGGCGATTAAAAATCGAAATCGAAACTGGAAAACCAAAACCGAAACCGAAACCGAAACCGGCGGTTACAAAACCGGTTGAAGCCGGTTCGGTTTCGGTTTAGCCTTTGGAAAAACAGTCCAAAACCGCCTAAAAACCGTCCAAAACCGTCCAAAACCGGCGGTTTAACCGCCGGTTTACATATAAAAAAAAAAACCGTCCAAAACCGCCAAACCAGCGGTTAAAAACCAAACCAAAACCGAAATTTTTCGGTTCGGTTTCGGTTCGAGCTGTCCACGGAACCGAAACCGCTGGTTTCGAACCGAAACCGCCGGTTTCGAACCGAAACCGCCGGTTTCGAACCGAAACCGGCCCGAACCGGAACCGTCCCGAACCGGAACCGTGGACACCTCTACTTGCATACTTGAAAATGCTAATATATACCAAGAAAGCTATTAACTAGCTCCGCTGATAAAATCTTTTGCAACAAGTAAAATGAAATATGATTAGAACATTAAACATGTTATCTATCAACATGTTTGGATGCAGGCAAAAATGGGGTAAAGGAAGTTACAGTTGGTATTGTTGGAGTATTCGATGGTCATGGTGGTAAGGAAGCAAGTGAGATGGCTTCAAATTGTCTCTCTGATTATTTTTACTTGCACTCAGTATTCAAAATGTACAAGCTAATGCTTCAATACAAGGGTGACTTAACCGTGGCCGAGAGTGAGTCTTTGCACTTGGAAGTTCTAAAACAAGCATTGTTGAGTAGTATTCATGATATTGATACCAAGTTTTCTCAGGCAAGCGTTACATTTGTGTTGTGCTTCGCTTCTTTCTATGATTCTAATACTTTTAGCTCTTGACAATTTGTGTGTGGCTTTACAGGAGGCTGTTGACAGCAATTTTTTTTCTGGGTCCACGGCCACCGTTGCTGTCATGTTTAATGGGTTGATTTTGGTTGCCAACGTTGGTGATTCGAAAGCCCTTCTCTTCTCAGAAAAGATTCAGTCTAGTCAAGGACCTCAAGGTCTGGATTTTCTTTCTTCTTATATTTTGATTTCTGTATAACCTTTGTGTAAAGTATTTCACATGCCCAACGGCCAACACATACCTATAATTGAACTTGACAACGTTGTAAACTACTAAACTAGCTCATTAAGGGAATGTTCAATGGTTTGGCAGCGTTTCTTTCGGCTATAGAATTGACAAAAGATCATCATCCAGATCGAGACGATGAACGAGCACGAATTGAAGCAGCTGGTGGTTCTGTTATTTCTTGGGGAGTTCCTCGAGTTAATGGTATCCTTGCTATGTCTCGCTCTATAGGAGATGTTTATCTGAAAAGGTCAGGCCTATAACGTAAACGCTTGCATTATTTTCCAATCTTTTACCATATTAACAGCTATTCTGGGTCTCATTTTGAGGAACCTTGTGTTGGATTAACCATTACCAGAACTTGTTTGCATGCCACTGTAAATAAAGTAGGGTTGCTTCTTAATGTTCAAAAGGTTCACTTTGTACTGTGTTTTCAACTTCAGGTATGGAGTTATAGCCGTGCCGGAGTTAACAGGTTGGCGTCCCTTAATGGCTGATGACAAGTATTTGATGGTTGCATCAGATGGCATATTTGAGAGCCTGACAGCGAATGATGTTCGTGATCTTATATTGGAGTGGGATTCACATGCCCAAGGATCTTCAGTTTCGTTGGCTGAATTTATTATACGCTCTGCGTACGAAAAAGGCAGTACAGATAACCTTTCAGCTATTGTAATTCCTTTGAGATAAGTTCTACGGAAATCTGTGAACGAACAAGTATTTGAGTTCAACAATTTCATCAAAGGCTATTCTTTACAGCCAAAAAGAGAACGGTATAAGTACACGTTGTGGTGTAATATCAGACTGACTTTACAGGACTCTCCAAGTCTAGGTATCAGAAAGAACATGAACAACTGCAATTACATTTACAAAATCTTTTTGAAAAAGAAAAATTAAGTCTAATGCTTACCTTAGTCTGCCAATTCTGGAAAAAAAAAAATCAAAAAGTCAAAAGCAACGAACAACATGAAAGTATTTGCTATGCTGGTTAAGATTCAAATGGTTTACATTATAAGAGCTCTCAGCAATAGCCACATTATGCCAATGGAATAAGAGTAACAGACAGGCTATTGATGTTTGACTTCTTTTTTCTTTTCTTTTTTTGAAACTAAACAACTAAACACAACTACAACACAGAACTCAAAACCACTGGGCAGTCATCCTGCCACAAACGCTCTCCTCTCACGGAGATAGCCCTCGAAGCCTGATTATGGGCCAAGGTATTCCCTGAACGAGGAATAAGACAACATGCATTCAACCAACCGGCGCCAATGCAGAGGATACCTTCAACCTTTAGATGATGAGGATCTGGCAAAGATTACAAGCATCCAGTAAACTTCACAAATATGCCATCCGATGAAACCACCAAATACATACAGTTGGTGGTTAGCAGTTGCAATCTGTCACTTTCTGGCAAATGCATAGACCATAGCTGGCTACAGATTGAATAAATAACTATAGGAAGTAAATCCTATAATAAACAAAATGCTTTACAAATAAATTTCCTGTATTCCAAACTTGAACAAGATGAACAAGGTTTAAAGTTAAGATAAGTTAATTTTCTGTAGAACTGACATTTTGGCAGTGTTGGATTTCTAGGTATAAACTGTAAACAAATATGTACTATATGATAATAACAGGACAAGGAACATACTGCTTTTAGCATAGATTGACCCTGAATCCAGTAATAGCTAGCCGATCATTGACTCAAAGAAGCACACGCTGTAATACCTAGATCCAATATGAACTGATTCTGTTATACGGACTTTAGACAGGAATTATTAGAAATTAAGGCTCCAGAGACATACCTTACTAAAGATACTCTTCATAATGTACCCCATCATAACTCGAAAAGTTCCCACTTATGTTCCCCTTTTCTGCAAAACTTAAATATGTATTTGCTGCCTCAAATCCGCAATGCTACATGATAAATTAGTAGCACTAACGCAAATATGAAATAAGTGAAGATTGTGGAAAAGTTTCTTCTTTATGTTTTTTTTGCCCCTTCTACCATGTAACCATGATGCAATATCATTGATATATCATATATATATATAATACATAGATGGAGGTTGTTTTAAATTGAACCATGCTTACATTTTTAGGTGATAATTATCATCACGTATGTAAGAGCTATACGGAACTATACAACAAATAGGATGGTATAAATTATAGTCTTTCATGTGTGTGTGTGGAGCTGGTATTCAGCAGCGTCAGTTGCCAGGGACCTCGCAAGTTCAAATTGGGAGACATTCATTAACTTACCTGGATATATAGTATTTTGATCTTCAAAAAATTTCTTCTGAAGCTTCCTATTTCTGACTTGTAAAACATCCTATTGCAGTCTGAGTAATGATAGTTGATTTGAAGTCAGAGAAGATAATTTTCAAATCTGCATCTAAAATAAAAGGATCTGGTGTTACCAATGACATGTGTTACATACTTACATGACTGATTTTTAGTGCAAAGTAATGGTGAAAAATGTACCTTCTACAAACAAAAAATCCTCAGTAAGTGAAAGAAACCTGTATGCTTCTCACCGTCTATCTCTTGAAAGGTTGGAAATAAGGATGCTGCAGAGCATCATCAACACTCAAACGGTCCTCCTAAAGTTTAATGTGCTTTAGATTCATGTGCAATAATAATACAAAAGCACATTTGCAAACCAAAATCTAAAAGACAATTATTAGGTTAAAACACTTTTGTCATAAATGTTCTGCAATGCCGAATAATTGACCGATGAAATTCTATTACATACCCAAGTTAGAAAGCATTGGAAAAACTTGAAAGAAACGTATGGACACTACAAAGGCAAAAGAATCAGACAATTTAATGTTGAGCATTTTCTTCTCTTTTTGTTTTTTGTTTTTAATTGATTCCACAAGCAATATTTGGTAAATCCAACAAAAAAAGTTGTTTTTGTGTGAAAGCTATTTAAAATGATAATAAGAAATTGAAGTGTTAAAAGATTCTCACTATAATTGGAATTGCAGAATCTAGAAACTTACTGGATCCCAGAGCAACAGTTGGCGCACTAAACGCATTGCCCAAACATTCGGAAACCTGCAGACATGGTGTAAACAAGAATGTGATAAGTAAAGAAATAAGACCTAGGAACAACAACATTCAGGCTCATATTTACTTTTAAAATATGCGTGGTATCGTAACATACCCTATTTTTAGAGGATCTCTACTCTTTATTTGTTGGGAAAAAAACTCTTCAGAGCATTTCCAAGAAGCTGGCGAAAATCCACCCTGCCCCAGAAAAAGAAACTTAATTAGGGTATATAAAAACTATATTATCACAATGATGAATTACGCTTAAAACAGGATCTATAGATATTCAATTGTATACAATAAGCCTCTTATGCCCAAAATCTAACTCAACCATCTGACCTTTACTAACACAGATGGCAGTGGGGTTTCAGTATTTGCTGATTTACAAAACAGTCATGATATCAGTTGCATACAATAACCCTCTTATGTCCAAACGCTAACTTTATCATCAGGCCTTCACTCACACAAATGGCAGTGGGCTTTCATTACTCACTGATTTACCAAAAAAGCCATAATGATATTGATTTCCATCAGTAGCCAGATTAAAGGTTCCATGACAAACACACGGAAAGTACCCACTAATACAGCTTTATTATTCTTTAAGAGATATGTAATCTTCAGGAAGAAGCATTCGATATTATTAGTAATACTCTTTACAGTAACAATGATCCCACAATTCTATATGACTATTACTTTGTACAACTCTACACCCCAATTTAAAGCATACACGGGAACAGCAGATGCGAAGTTCTTGGTGTATACAGGCACTGTCTGATTATTGATTGATTAGATAGAGAAATGATAATTAGAAACTCACAAAGTTTTGATTTAATGTCAATACATAATCCAATTTCTCTGCACCTTGCCTGTTTCCTTGACCACTAACTCAAGCATTGAAAGGCAGTGACGCCAAAAAGTTTAAATTTTACAATAACAAACGAGAACTACATCCATTTTAGAAAGAAAGCATGCAGTCACCTAGGCAGTAGTTTATGAGGAACTCAACAGTATGCTGTCCCAGAAACACAAGGCCAGATCTCATTTGGCAACAAACAAAGGTGAACTTACTTGGTAAGTAGCGCGTTTATGTTTTGAAGAACTGCCAGGGATTAGGATACACAATTCCATGAAAGATCTAAGTCTGGCACCATAAAAAATAGACAAAACCATAAATGTCAGAAACTATCATTAAAGAATGCAAATATTCATTCAAGCAGAACAGCTTATTCATTTCTTAATCATGAAAATAAAACAAAGGAAAAATATTTCTAGGTCTCACACCTCCCAGTATTTCATAATGTTGTGAACTTTACAATTGAATTTCATGACAAATGCTGGCAAGCCTGGCCTTACAATTCTTGTTATTAAAGAACTGATACTTCATAATATAGGAGTACTCAGGCACTATATGTAACAGATTTGATGACCTAAAGTTAAATGGAGTTTCTCCATCATTACAAGGACAATCTAATTATTCACAAGCTTGGTCAAGGTGAAGTGCGAATACAGAACAAACAGTTTATGAAATATCTTATCCGAGATACACTCCTCAATGTTCAAAATTGAAAGAAAAAATGGGTGGTAGCAATCGGTAAGACGAAGGCTGAATTCTTTCAAAAATAAAACTTACTTGTAAGCGAGGTCCTTTAGGTCATCATTCCAACCCTCAAGATGCTGATCTAGAAGAGTACGCGTTAAAGGGCTAATCTGAAACACATTTGGTGATCCTAAGATCAACTCTAAGATCACAACACCAACACTCCACATATCATACCTGTGAAACAAAACAATTAATGGCAGCAAAAGACTACAACCGATATAAATGGAAGTATTATAATTAAACAAATGAAAGTACATAATCAGATATTGTAAATAAAGCATACATTCTTGAACATCAACAAAATTTGGTGAAAACTATATTTGATTGAATAAGAACAGGACATACTTCAAAGTTGTGCCTGTTGGCCCCTGATACCAACTGGCATTCAGGAAGGCTTCAGGAGGAGCATATTCATAAGTTTGTTCAGCTCTAGCAAAAAATATATATACACACCCATCAGAAACATTAATAATAATTCAAAAACATGGATATTACAGAAGATACTCCCAAAAGGAAAGGAGAGGTATACCTAGAAGGACCGGTTGATCCATATAAATGCTTCAATGTGAACTCATCTATTGCACTACCAAAGTCAATAATGCGCCTAAAGAAAGCGAAAAAAGTATCAATAAACATTCACTTACAAGTAAAACACAAAAGCACATGTTTCAAAATAAAATATACAGTATTACATTAATAAGCAAACATCAAGGAATTAAATTCTAAACCATATACATCCCTTTCTGTGTTGCTGGATACAGTGAATATTCAAACCATAAAATATTCCTAGAAAAAGCATAAAAGAATAATATTCAAGGAATTAACTGATCCGGGAAATTGGCTCAGTGCAGGTGCATCATAATTAGGCAAAAACATAAAAGAATAATTAGAATATGCTATCTACAATACTTTTGCGCTTACAAGTTGTAATGCTTGCAAGTGAGAGAGAGAGAGAGAGAGAGAGATAGAACTATGTTACAGAGAATGAACACTGAAACATATAATCAATTTCACCATCAACATGTCAAAATAACAGCAAGTAATTTACCATACGGGAACTAGCATTGGATATAAAAAATATATTATGTCTCCCGGGTAAAACTGTTCTGTAATAAGAAAGAGTAAAATTTCTGACTATCCTCCCATCCCCTAGGGGGAAACTCCTTTACCATGCTAACTCCTTTCTATTTCTTTCTTTTTGCTTGCTTCAATAAAAAAAAATAAAGAAAAACAAGAACACTAGGGGGAAAAGACCAAATTGTTAGGGATGGTTCACTTACATGTCAAACAATTAAAATGCCAAGCAAAAAAGTAACAATAAAAGTTTAAATAAGAATTCACTTGGATTATTATACCCACACACATGAAAAAAAAATGTTGTAAAGCATTGGGGTATAACGTATAAGATGTGAGAGAAGCAAACTAACAAGATATTTCTTGGCCAGTTTAGGTGAGGTTTGCAAAAAGTATACTGCAGGTAGCACGGTTCTTCGATGCACCAAAAGAAGACAGAAAAAGGGGGTAGGTAAGGGTTAGTTATAAAGCCCCTTCTTGAGTTCATTATGCTATAGCATCACATTACATACTTCAGCTCAAAACATGACAAATATCAAGTAAGAAACAAATTTCATGTTATACCAACATACATTCTGGGGCTAACACTCTTGTCTACACTTGGAGTTCCTTTCAAGCACCCTCCAGAGTCCTGATCTTCAAAGCATATCACCATGTTCTCTGCCAATAAGAAATATTCCTATTAATTGACGAACAAGATCAGAGAAAAGAAAGTTAAAAGGGCAGATCATTAAAGATATAGGTGATACATAACAAACAACAAGGCATAAAGTAAAAAATGATCCTCAACTGAATTCAAAGACAAACTGAGGCTGGAAAGTAGTTCCACCAACCAAAAATAGATTTTGTCAGATATTAAAAATTGTATGCAAGAATTTCCATGTAAAAGTAATCATATGAATTCAAGTTTGGATAAATTGACATATATATGCAGCAATATTTCAAAATTACTTGCCTAACTTATCCCAAGTCAGAAATGATTAACATGACATAATTAATATGTTGAAAAATAGTGTTATTTTCTTAGGCAGCTTTCATCCTTCCCCCTCAACTGTTACACTTGACATTGGAATTGTACCAATACCAAACTAAAGTATACTATGGGGCTCACAGGTAAGTGATCCTTGGAAGCTAGGTTAAATCTTTTTCAGCTTGAGTGGTTTGTGAGGAAGGATCATGAAAATTATATGAAAACAGAATTCTCATAAAGCTATCATTTTGACAGGCCACCTGAACACAAAAAGAATGAGCTTTGATCAATCAAGTCCAGCTATTTATAAATGTAGATTTAGACTTTAATTTCAAATCAAGTTAAATGATACACAACATCTCTAATAAATCAATGCACTGAAGCCCTCACCGGGTTTGATATCCCTGTGGGTGATATTGCGGTCATGGCAAGACTTGAGGGCCATCAACTGTCAAAAGGAAAAAAGAAAGTACATCAAGCATCTAGATGAACCCAGAAATCACAGATAAAAAGAGGGGAAATGGACTAATTTGGTACATAAGAACTCAACACCAAAGTTATGATATAATCTTCAGTCAAAAAGGCCAATTACAAGCAGTGTTGACCAAGTTAAGCTGAGATGGAGAATATAGCCAATAGCAATGAATTGGCCTTGAACACTGTTATAATCAATGACCTTACCAGGGCTGGAGACTAACATCTCAATCTTACAATTCATGAAAGATTGAAATATGGAAAAGTGAAAAACAAGCCAATTTATTATTAAAGTTGTGACAGCATAAGACACAAGATAATTGGCATGTAGATATACCAACTGCCGTATAAGATTGCGCATTTCCTCTTCTCCTGCTTCTGTTGTCTTCAACCAATGCCACCATTTTGATGGACGTAGTACTTGAACACGTTTTACTTCTTCATCAGGATTACTTTCTGCTTCTTCTGCAGTATACATTAGCTTTGACAAAGACATGCCTTCATGACGGAATACAAGCCATATTTCATTTGATCGAGATTCAAAAGACTCCACATATCTTGCAATATGGTTCAAACCTTCCTCAAAGAAGGCTCTGTGCAATCTAAATTTGCTCTCAAAACTCCAGCTGTTTCCCAAGTCATGGACAGCTGATTCATTTGTTTTCAAAAGGTCACTACTATTGGATTGTGATTCTTGTAAGAAAGGGTTTGATACCTCAGACAACAGTAAGCCTCCAAGAAACGTAGAGGCATTTAAGAAGACTTCACCAAAATACTTCTCTCGCAGACCGCTCAAATAAACAGTAGGCCCTCGTTCAACCTGTTTATGGTAATCAACACTATTAAAATAAAATTCCCTTCAAAAGTAAGCTAAATGATAAACTGCACAAATCCGAAAAGGCAGCAATTTTCAAACAGGATGTATCTAGGTGAACAACCGTCAATCAAATAACTTACCATTATACGTTTCAAAATAAACAAGTTGTTGTCAGAAGAACCAGCATGGCAATTATGAGCAGATGAGCTATTATGTGAACTTCTCGTATGCGAGTCCTTATGCATAGTATGCCCTGAGACATTTTTGTTTATTTCACCCCTGCTTGAAATTTTGCTGTCATTATGACAATTCCAATGAAAGGCCAGCCACACTTCACCATATGATCCACGACCAAACCTTTTCTTTAGTACGTACCTAACATAGACAATCAAAAAGCAGAGGTGTCTATGAGGCCTATATTGAGAGAGAATGGAAAAAAAAAAAGTAGTATCAGCTTTATGTTTGTTATAGCAGTAATTGGATCATAAGCACTGATCACTAAGGTACATGTTGTAAGATCCAGCATATGTTAGAGAATGGACGGAGCCAGGAATTTCTTCGGGTGAGAGTGCAATTACATAATAAAAAAGAATAAATATAAAAACTTAACTACATACAATGGTACTTCATTTAAGGATTCAAAGGAAAGGCCATCATAACTATTTATGGAATCTTTGTAAGGCTCAATATGCACTTGTGCATAACAAAAGTGCATTGCATGCGCCCTGAACTATTTGAGAACTTCAAAAGCTAGAGGTCAGCAGCAAAAGAAAAAGAAAAAGAAATTAAAAAAAAAAGAAAACCACAAACAAAGAAACCGAAGAACAGAATGTAGCTCAAGTCAGGCATTGCATACTCATTTGATCCGAGATCTGAACCAGCATCATGGAAGGGTATAGATTCAAGCAAACTTAGGAAACTAGCAAAGCCTTCAGGGTTTATACATTGATCTTTTATTCCATCCATAGTCATCCCAAAATGCAAGCACATATTCTGGTCATTATATGAATTTAGAACTCCACCTACAAGAGAAAATTAAAGTGTTTTTTTATTACCCGTGTGAATTATCTAATATAAACAACTCATTGACATTGCTAAAAGAAGAAATTCCAAAATCAAAGATGACGCTCACCGATAAAAAACAAGTCTACCCAAACACACAAACACGTACATACATGTATATACATATGCGTAATTTGAAATAGAACCAATTTACTAACCTTGCTAAGGAAAAAAATCCTTGATAAAACAAGTTAGTAGTGAAAATTAATTGACTCTAAATCCAACTAAAAAAAAGCAAAACAGGAGAAAAGGTGCCTAAGCTTAGTGGTAATTAGAGGCCACCATTTAGGACACCATCAATAGAAGGCCTAATCATCTCCACCTCTTTGAAAGAAGAAAAACATGGAACAGTATTCACAAAAGCATCACTTACCATAACGATGGTCTAGGGTATCTGGTAGAGCCTGTGACAAGTCATAGATATGATCTTCGATGTCATCCTTTTGCGGCCCCATGGTGCTATCTTCATTGTCATCAAGATTTTCAAATAAATAGAAACAGCTAAAACTGCTATGTTTTCCTTCAACCTAAAGAAAGAAAACAACCAACATCACTTGTGGAAAATAACCCTATACTAATGACCCATATCATTATAACCCTATTATTTGAAGACCACTTCCTCAATTGCTTAAAAATTTCAGACCAGTAACAACCAAAATGAATGACCTCAAGCACTTAATGAGATTTTCTTTTATGTTAAAAAAAATAATAAGTAAATATACTCTACCAGAAAACATTAGGCAATAAAACTGCAAAATCATCAATTCACTTAAACTAATCATTTTTAAGAAACCTTTTATATCTATGTTTACATAAACAAAGGATCAAATATTAGCACAAATTTTTAAAGAATGCGGAATTAGTCTTCAATGATTACAATGTAAAGCATTGAATGTTTGGGCCTTTAACAACAAGTTTTAAATTTTCGTTGAGGGGTAACTTAATATGATACCAAATTCAATAATACTATGAGTTCCTAGGGTTGAATCCCCCGAGTGATTGCATTATATAGTTGTATCTCCATTTATTTTGTATATGAATATGTAAGCATCGGTCCAACGTGCCCATTATTTTTTAATCAGCCCTTCACTGCCTTAAGGCTGTTTTTAAATGACCCCGCCTTGGGGCAATGAGGCGACCGCCTCAAAGACGAACCGGCTTGAGGCCCTGAGGCGGTGCTACATCAATTTGCTTATGGGTGGTGAAGCGGTGAGTTTTGGTGCCATATCAATTTGGTTTTGGGTTGTAGTTTTGAATCAAGGCTTTTATTAAGGTTGTCTAAGTTAGAATTAATATTTTAAAACTTTAACAACCGACTCACACTCATCAAACGCCCCCGCTCACACTCATAAAAAGACAACACCTCTGCTTCCAAAAAAAATAGCAAAAACACCTCTGCCTAGGAAAAAAAAACACGAACAACACCCCGCCCAAATATCTCACATTCAAATTTTTTTTTTTTTTGCATTATTTAATATTTCTAAATCGAGATGAACGACTTGTCCGCCTTGAGGCAGCCACCTCGCATCACTAGTACAAAACCCATAACGCTTTTAACGTGCCAATAGTCTATGATCAGATATTCTAGAGTTTAAAGACTGTTTTTTGCCCCCTTGCAAACTTAAACTTTTAAGTGGAGCGATAACTTGACATAGTAAACCTTAGTTTTGTTAGATAAAAGCAAGATTATCATTAAAACTACAATGACATGAAGGAAAAATGGAGTCCCTTTAAAGAAACAGGGGAACATTTACACATTTATTGTGTGAGTGTCTAAAAGATACTGTTTTATCACCTAAGATCCCACGTGTGTTCATATAGACTTTATATGCACAACGAAGAAATTGGCCTAAATTTATCTCTCCGAGTGCGGAAAGTAATAATTAATATTTCTCACAAGAAAATTAATAAGATAAATGAAGCAATTTTTCTCTCTTTTTTTGATAACCCGGAAATCCTTTAAACCCATTTAGTGAATCCGAGTTCAAAATTAGAGCCCCTATTGAATGCTACCATCTTTGGTAAACATGAACCTTTTGGCATTTTACTAAGTATGTGGCTCTGAGGAATCAACCCTCGACTTTATGAGGGCATATCACATGCTTGATTACCCAATTAACCCCTTAGGTTGATAAAGGAACCAAGTTTAAATAATCAATAAATAAACATACTCAAAAAAGTTTTTGGATTTCAGCCTTACCAATAACCTATCAAATTTGACTGTAAGTGGATGAGCATGTTCCAATTGTACTAGGGCAGTGTTCATGTCGTTGCCTGATCAAGGTGACAACAATAAAACCAGCTCATCAGCAAATAAACAATCATCGAAGTGAGCATACAGAATAAATATGTAAACATGATTTGACAACTAACAAATCATTAAAAAATAGAAATAGACAATTTGTTATCCAAAAGTGTCCAAATAACTGTACAAGCTAACACAGCTGCTCATAGACATACTGAATCGCCCAAACCAGGCTCTAGGTGATTGTTTCAGTCCGTAAACAGCCTTTTCTAGCTTACATACTTTGCCAGTTTGAGACTCGAAACCGGAAGGGAGATCCATATAGACTTCTTCACTAAGTTCCCCATGTAGGAAAGCATTCTTCACATCGAACTATTTCAATGGCCAATCCAAGTTCGCTGCTAGTGATAAAAGTACCCTAACAGTGTTTAACTTGGCTACTGGAGCAAACGTCTCCTGGTAATCAACCCCGTAAGTCTGAGTATACCCTTTGGCGACCAGTCTAGCCTTGTAGCTTTCAATTGAACCATCTGCTCTGTGTTTAATCGTACATACCCATCGACACCCAACAACCTTCTTTCCTTTCGGTAGATCCACAACCTCCCAAGTGCAGTTTTTCTGCAACGCCTCCATCTCTTCTTTCATGGCTTGTACCCATTTCTGGTCAGTCAGGGCATACTGCAATTTACTAGGAATAGATACAGAGGATAATTGATGTGCAAACGTTTTGAAGGACTTAGAAAGTCTATGAGTTGAGGTGTAATCAGTAATGGAATAAAGAGCTTTACTACCTACCGGAGGCTGTTCAGAAGGGAAGCCAAACCGTTCATGTGGTCTATGTTCTCGACTAGGATATCGTCGAGTGGGTAAATTGGGGACAGGATCTGTGTGATTTTCACTAGACAAGTCACTAGATAAAGTAGAGAGTTCAAAAATTATCTCAGGAGCATTTTCCACCTCAGAGTCTAATTGATGAATTAGTGTTGGAGAAGGGGAAGTAAGGGGTTGTACCACCTGTATAGGAACTAACTCCTCATGTTTCTCTTTCCCTTTATTACGCCTTTCATACACTTTCCAAGTTGGTTTTGTCCTTTCAGGAATCTCTCTTTTTTCTTCAGGAGAATGACTTTTTTCTTCAGGAGAATGACTTTTTTCTTCAGGAGATAGACTTATGGACAAACTAATACTGTCTGCAGAAGACTCGGACAAACTAATGGGGAAACTAATAGTTATACCATTGTCTACCGTAGAAGACTTCTCTTCATGGGTCGAGTTCCCCCCCTGAAGAGGAGTTTCCGAGGCAAAGTATGCCTCATTTTCCCAAAACGTAACATCCTGCGAAACAAACACCCTACGAGACGGAGGATGGTAACACTTGTACCCCTTTTATGAGCTAGAATACCCTATAAAGGCACACTTAAGAGTACGCGGGTCTAACTTTCCTCGATGAGGAGTATGGATATGTACATATACTACACATCCAAAGACTCGAGGAAGAATATGTAAGGCAGAGTTAACATCACAGAAATAAGACAAGGATTGCAGTGGAGTTTGAAAAGACAAAACACTGGACGGCATGCGATTAATGAGATATGCAGCAGATAATACAGCATCACCCTAAAAAGATTTAGGCATATGCATTTCAAGTAGTAAAGATCGTGCAACCTCTAAGAGATGACGATTTTTCCGCTCGGCTGTGCCATTTTGTTGTGGAGTATATGCATAAGATGTTTGGTGGAGAATACCGTTTCGTAAACAAAAGGTTTTGAAATTATGATTGAGATATTCACCACCATTATCAGAGCGTAAAATTTGAATTTTCTTATGAAACTGTGTGTAGATCATGTGATAAAATTTTTGAAAAACATCACATACATCACTTTTATTTTTTAAAAGGAAAATCCAAGTCATACTTGTGCATTCATCAATAAATGTAACAAACCAACGCATACCAGATACAAACACAACATTAGAGGGACCCCATACATCATAATGGACAAGAGAAAATGGCATAGAGCTCTTATTATTATTACTAGAAGGAAAAACACTGCAATGATGTTTTGACAAAACATGTTTCACATTGAAAATTATTTTGACCAGTAAACGAGGATGGAAATAAAAACTTAAGGTACCCAAATGAACAATGTCCTAAGCGTCTATGCCAGAGATATATTTTACTTTCCTTATCAGAGTTGACTTGTACTATTCTATAAGGTTGGCTAGATGAGTGTGAAGAGCCCGAAGTACTATCTGTTGAAAAAGAAGTACAACCCATCTCTTTCCCTACCAGTTCCAATCGTCTCATTGGTATGAATATCCTGAAACACACAATGAGTATGCCGGACGGTGACAGTGCAGTTTAGAGATTTAGTGATCTGATTGATAAAAAATAAGTTATTAGATAAGGTAGGCACATGTAAAACAGATGACAAGTGTAAAAATGGAGTTAGTGATAGAGATCCTGCTCCATTAACCGGGGTGGGTGTACCATCAGCATATGACACACTACATGTTTCAGTTGAACTATGATGACTAAATTTTCGAGAATCAAAAATCATGTGATCTATTGCACCAGAATCAATTATCCAAGTATTATTACTAGAAATTGTAGAAGTACTGAAAGCAGAATGAAATGTACCTGAGCCGGACATAGTAGCAGCGGAAGCAAAAGAATAGAAAATACCTGGAGAGTTCGGTAGCGGAACAGTAAATCCGACACTCGGAACAGTAAATCCAGAATTTTGGCAATGAAACAGTAAATTCGGTACTCGAAACAGTAAATCCGTAGTCAGAACAGTGAAACTAACTGTCGGAACAGTAAAATGGCAAAGTACTATAGATGAAGTACTGTAGCAACGTACTGTAGATGAGTATTGTAGCGGTAGAGAGAAACGTACTGTAGCGATGTACTTTAGCAGTAGCGAATTTTTTTTTTTTTTTAAACAGTAACAGAGAAGAAACCAAAAAATTTGTTTTAGACTCTGATACCATGAACAAATAAGAGTTTGTTATCTATTCTTCTCCATATGGAGGCAATTTATAGGGAAATACATGAATGAGAATCAAGGAAATGATTCTCCTATAATCAATACAATGATCTCCTACAACCAAGCTAATTGTCAACTACACTAATCAAGCAATCAATTATAGTAATTAAGCAATCAATCAGTCAACTATACAATCAATTACTATACAATCTAACTGATTATATTCTAACAGAACTGTCACACTACAGTTATAGTTTGAGAAAAGCTCATATATATAATTGAATAGTGAAGACTTATAATAGATGCATCTAAAGCAGCAGCATTCCCAAGTTAAATGCAAACGGGCCTAAAAATTACCAAGACTTGAATGTGAATAAGCATGCACCAGATGGGACTGAATTAGGATATCAACGTTACAATAGTAATTGAAGGTTACGAACAAAAATGATGCACTAGCCATTTCATCGTCTTTGCTAATTTGCTGTTTAGAGAAATCAAAAGACCAAGCCAGCTGATGATCAACTGACTGGCTATGGTAAGAGCTGTATCATGTATGAAGATTCATATTCCAAAAAAATACAAGGCATGTAAGCATAGATAGTTGGAATTATAGGTTGTTCTCTCTTAAACCACTGGTGAAGATAGTGGGTCCTACCCCATATAAATCCAGCAATGCCCTAAAATGATAACAGGAGATTTACGTTAAATTCACTACTTGTGAACATCATGCTCACGAGCTAATTTCGTAGTGCCCATATCCATCATACATATCAACTATCAGAAAGACTGCAAGCAGAGAGACTTACCTGACTTTTTATAAATGAATTCTTGTAGTCCTTTAGCAGGGGAATCTGTGTATTCCTCTTCAATACACCTATCTCTAGGCAGGTTTTGAGAAATATATGTAGATCCTAGTGGAACCACAACAGCTGCCACATTGTCCATACTGCCCTTTTCAAAGGCAGCATTTACTAAGCAATCAGCTAAAGCGTATGAGCACGAAGATGAAACTCCTGATTCACTGGTGCCATGAGAGTGTTCCTCCCACAGTTTATCACAAACATCCTGTGAACTCAGCTTTTCAAACACACCATCGGATGCTGCTACCAGATAGCTATCATTGGCAGTCAGAGACTGCCAATCTGTCACTTCTGGTGCAGATATAACACCATACCTAAAGATCATTGAAAAAAAGCCATTACAGTTCTTACATTACAAAAGTAATACTAAATTCGAATCTGAGGGGACTGGAAATAAGAAGGCAAGAATGCCAAAAAAGATGCCTTACTTTGGAAGTTCAAATTATCAACTGAAGGAGAAAGGAAATCCAAATCCACATAATTTTGAGTACATGCGAACCTCACCTTTTATAAGATAAATCACCAATAGCCCGAGAAACAGCCAGTTGACCATTTACTCGTGGCACACCACCCCACTCAAGAACATAACCACCAGCAGCTTCCACACGTGATCTTTCATCATCTCTATCTGGATGATGATCTCTGGTCAATTCCTTGACAGTAAATCGTGTCAGTCCATTTGCAGTTGTGAATTTGAGGTTATTATAATCTCTTGGTGAAACAACACCATCACGTCTTTGCTTCCTGTATAACCGTAACAATGTAGCTGCAAGATTCAAGAACCATAAAATGAAATTAATAACCTTTGTCATGTAACTATGCTGTGATGAGTCATACTCTACAATAAGACATGAACTAACATGGAAAGATAAACTAACTTAAAAGTTGACATGATCATTGACTATCCTAATCATCCTTCTGACCTTTAGCCTCTGCAGGAGATTGAAAATTTTCAGAACATAAAAGTGCTTTTGAATCTCCAACATTGGCAACTAAAATTTGGCCCTCTGCTATTATTACAACTGTGGCCGTAGAACCTGAATCAAGATTGTATCTAGATGCTTCCTTCATGGCCCAATAGAATATATGTCAACAAAAGAGAAAACGTAAGCAATCAAATAAACTTCTTAAAAAATGCAAACAAGCATCAAACTGAACTTACCTTGGAAAATGTTGCATCAATATCATGGATTGCTCTCAACAATGCTTCCTTCAATATTTCCAAGTGAAAAGAATCATCAAAATTCACAGGCAATGAGAACTTAAACCTATGAAAATTCACAATTCAGTAAATACATATCACTGATGATAAGTTAGAAAAGAGAGAAAAGAAAGGACATGACAATGAAAATGTGAAAAAACCATATTCCGTAAACATATTGAACAATAAACGCATATCTAAAAGCACCTTTTAAAGTTCAACTCATGCCGACCCAGTTCTTCATCCCAATTAAGCACTTGAAAAACATTATCATGTTCTCCCTTATTTGGCAACCTTCCTGTGGATTTCTTTAAGGCAACAGAATATGTTGCATCCAAAAGAAAATAAGTATGCAAAGCAAAATACTCCAGTAAAAGCTTTGAAGCCATCTCACTAGCTTCAGCGCCATTATGGCCGTCAAAAACTGCCAGAATTCCAACAGTAATCTCCTTAATCCCCCTACTACCTGCTTCAACATCAAATTTTATAAATGTGATGATGTGACCCACCACTTGTATGATCTCAACAATACATTGCAAATATAAAAACTTCAACAATCATCAATTCAATCAGAAATACCTAAATTCCAAGTGTGTTTCTTCCCATTTTATCAAGTTGTTGATAACAAAAAATTCTACCTTTGGAATTGGAATTAACAAGCACTTATAGTTTTGGAATTGGAATTGAGTGCCACTGAAAACCCCACTGCTAATTTTTTTTCCAAAATAAAGACTTCCAATTCCAAGTTTAAGGCCAGATAGCATGCTGCCATAGACATTGACTTTTCACCAGACAAACCATCAGTTCAGGAGGGAAAATAAGAAATAACCTCGTTAAACAACTTGCCCTTGTCTAGACAATGAGATTATGTAACCTCGATAAGACCAACACCTTATTAGTATTTAGGAGCTACTTTTTACCAATAAAAAAAATTTGTAGTCTTACCAAGGAGAAAATCTTCAATGAGACGGTCTCATATCCATTTGGTGAGACCGTCTCAATGAGATTGTATCATTATCTCGAGAACGTAAATATGTATTATTAAACTATTAAATTGTGGAATCTCATTAGGACAGTCTCACCAAATGGATATGAGACCATCACATTGGAGATTTTCTCCTTACCAAGATACCTTTCCTACTATTTAATTTTATCAATGCCTACTTATACAACCTTCAACATTAAAATTTCAGATTACAGCTCAATCCTCCAAAATTGTCCTATAAAAATCTATATCCATGTGTTTCTCCACTAAACAGGATACTAAACCTTGATCAATGAGCATGCACTCCAATATTATCATATCAATTATATTGTAACATAAGGTTTTTCTAATACGGAAATGCCAATTCCAAGATTCACAGACAATTATGTATCAGAGAGAGACAGAGAGTAACCAGGGAAGGGAATGCGAAGGTCAAGAGCGCAGAGAGTGCGATCCTCCTGAGACTTTCTTCGGCCCTGAAGCATCGCCATTTGGCAACGGCTCGTGGTGCGTTGTCGCGAATTGTAATTAGGGAGATTCCAGCGAGGGCATTTTGGGGACTTAAAAACAGCCGGCGCACCGCCTTCCTTGTACACTGTCAAACACGTCGACGATTCTCCGATTGAAGGCGTGGTTGCATATGCAATAATCACAACCACAATAAACCCTAAAACGGAGAGCTTTGATTCGAAGACGATTCTTTTCATCTCTTAATTGATGTTCCTCGCTTTTTCATTAGAAATTGAAACGATAGCTACTGGAATTGAAAACAACACGCGCGCTCTGTTTTCGTTTCGTTCTTGATTTTATACTTGAAGGTGATTCAAATCTAAAATTGCCACGTCAGCAATTGGTAATGTTTTGCTGTTTTCTTTTGATCAAATTGCCTAAAATATAACATGGACCAGTAGTTATTTTTGATCACCCAATTAAAAGGGTCGAGCATTACCCCTGCTCACATGTTGTTATGCGTTTATTTATTAATTAATAGTTGAAAAAATTAACTATTATAAAGATAAACAAGTAAATTAATAATTAATAAATTGATATACCTTAACATGTGAATATGGGTAATGCTCTATGAGTTCATTTTTGCTTACTTCCTTAAAAGGGGGTGAACGTTAACCCACCATACAACCTACATATTAACACGTGTTAATTTATTAATTATTAATTTACATGTTTACTCTTATAATAGTTAATTTTGTAAACACTTAATCAATAAATAGATATATATCAATGTGTGAGGAGCGTATTGCTCACCTCTTAAAAAGAGGCGAGCAAAAATAGCAAAAATAAACTCTTGATCTTCGAACTTTGATGTTTATTACATTGTACAGTCAAGGCACAATGCTCATTCTTGGTTATTCACTATACATTGTTTTCTTTTTTTCTATTCACAATCATTAAAAATATTATTATTTCCTATCCTCTCATTTTCTTTCCTCGTTAACAATATGTTTTGATTGACAAAAGAGAAAATAAAGAAAATGATAAGTTAAAGAGGAAATAAAAGGGGTGAAGAGGAAAAAAATGGTATTTTTAATGATGGTTGTGAACAGAAAGGAAAACAAATGTAATATTAATAAGTTTAGTTTTTGAAAATTTGAAAATTTTTAGGGGCCATTTGGTAACGTTTTCTATTTTCTCATTTTCATTTGTTTTTGAAGAATTAGTTTTTGGATTTTTCGGATTCGAAAAAGCGTCTGGTAGCAATGGTTAAATACGATATTCAGATAATCAAAACATTAAAAAAAATGTCTGGTAGAATATTTTTAAAATCATTTTCAACATTGTATTATATAATTATAATTTTTGAAATCTGGATGGTGTGTTTGTTTTTTTATTTATGATGTCTAAATATCAATATCTGCAAATCAAACATGACCCTTATAATTGTTAATAGATTTATGTATTAAAATATAATATAATGTATATATATAACTATAGAAGTAGACATGACAGCGGTTCGGTTCCGGTTCCACTAGTTCCGGTCCGGTTCCTTGGTTCCAGGCGGTTCGGTTCCTTTTTTAATTATTTTTTTAACCCCAATAACACTTAACAGTTAACCCAAAATCTCCAAATCTCCGGCTCCCTAACCCAGATTTTACCCATGTCTACCCAAATCTCAAATAACAATTTAACAACTCAAATCTCCTTCATTCAGATTTTCTCAATCCAAATCTCCCCAACTCAAATTTTCTCAAATTACCTTCATGGGCTCATCATGGCTTAATCTCTCTCTCTCTCTCTCTCTCTCTCTCTCTCTCTTAGTTCTCACACAGACTGCGAGACACACGCACACCGTTTCATCTCTCTCTCTCTCTCTCTCTCTCTCTCTCTCAGTTCTCACACACATACAGAGTCACACACACACACACACACACACACACACACACACACACATACACCGTTTCATCTCTCTCTCTCTCTCACACACACACACACCGTGACACACACACACACACACAATGGCCATCATTTTCTTCCTTCTTTCTTCGTCTTCCTCAGTGGCTCAGTTTCTTCGTATGTGGATCTATGGAATCGATGAAATTTATGGAGGAGAGAGATCGATCTGTGAAGGAGTGGATCTATGGATTCTGGACTTGAATAGAGACATGAATATATGCATGTGGATGGAATTGATCGATGGAATCAATCGATGGATCATTGATAATGGATCTGTGGATTTTAAAAAAATGAAAGAAAGAAAGAGAGAAGAGAGATAGAAAACGATCTGGAAAAAAAAAGAATGAAAGAGAGAGAGATATATATATATATCTGGAAAAAAAGAAAGAAATAGTCAAAGAGAGAGAGAAAAAATCTTTAAAAAGTTTTTTTTAAGTTGTCTGGAACATGCTGTTCCAGAACCGGAACAGAACCTCCGGTTCCAGACCATTTTTTTTAAAGAATCGAAACCGGAACCGGAACCTTAAGGCTCACGGTTCCGGTTTGGTTCCAGAACCGGTTCCACGGTTCTTGTTCAGTTCCATGGTTTGAACCAAACCACGGTCATGTCTATATAGAAGAGGAACTGGAATTCTCTAGAATTCTTCTTCTCTTTTTCTCTCTGAGGTGGCGTTGACAAGTCTTGAAAGACAACTTCATCGGATCTTCTTCTCTCTCTCAGCTCTCTACTTCTCTTTATTTCTTACTTCAACACTACAACAGTATTGTCTTTCTCTTTTTGCTCTTGGTGCAGTTCATTCTTTGTCTCTCTGTTTTAGCCGATTTTGCTCTTGGCCCAGATTTGCTCAGATTTTCTCTTGCTGTTTGTGTTTCCGGCTTTCTCCCATTGGATTCCTCCCCACAATGCCGAGAAGTATCGGCTACCATAATCGACGAAGCTCTGGAAACTTAAATATGACACCGTCAAAGCCACCAAGAATAGAGCCCACAGGAACATGGTGCTAATTTTTAATCAAGTTTGAATCTTGTTTGTTTCTGATTTTTCAAGATTAGATTTTCTTTGTTGATTGATTTGGGCGAGCATTTTGGGTTGAAGAACAGAGAAGAATAATATTGTAATTGCTAAATTGTTTAAGGGCATTTCTGGAATCAATTTGTTAAATACATATCTAGTGGTTTTTGCTTTGGATTGAATAAAGTTTTATTGTTTTTAAAAGTCTTTAACTCTCAGATCTTGATGATGTGTGTGGTGACTGTTGAGAATAAGAATACTGAGAACGTTAAATTGGTGTTCTCAATTTTTTGTTCATTAAAAGTGAAAATTGTTCTCACTGTTCTCTTATTATGTTTTTGGAAATCATTCCACCAAACAGGTTTTTACAGTTTTTGTGACTCAAAAAACAAAAAACAAGTTTCAGAAATGATACCGAACACGCCGTATTTACTTTTGATTCATTTCCCTCATTTCCATCCAACTTGTGAGAAATCAAATTCGGTGTAACAACTAGTATTCCCTCCATTTCACTCTTTATCATTTCCTTTCATTTTCATTTAACCATCCAAATAAGAGATAAGAATTGCACTCATATAATTTCCCTCACATTCAATCAAATCAAATATAGTTTAACTTATCATTTCCTTTTATTTTTTGGCCATCAATTCAAACATAGTGTAAGTGAAAACCAAGTAGCACCGTGGATCAATATTACAAATTTCATAATCTTTCTTTGTTGATTCAAGCATGCAAAATAATAATAATAATAATAATAATAATAATAATAATGAAAACAAAAATGATACCCTCCTATAGTTTTCTTATGAGCTAATGAAGAATCTAAACCTAACTAAATCCAGTAATGAGTAGTGAAAATAGAGTAATGTTGTTTTGTTTAAATTTAATGTCTAAATCTGGTGCTCAAATGATGTGACATCACTATAATCCATTTATTTAAGTTATATTAGATTTGCATGATTTAAATGAATGGATTATAGTGATGTCATATTATTTGGACACCAAATTTGAACAAAGTAGCATTATTGGTGACAATAAATCGGATAAAAATGATTATATGTTCCAAGTCTAATTAGATGACCATGTTTCTAATAAAGTGATAATGACTATGAGAGTTAAAAAAAACAAATTTGGTGGTTCGAATAGTTAAATAGCCTGATAGTCATACGAGGTAAATCATTATTATTATTATTATTATTATTATTATTATTATTTGATATATCATTTACGATTATGACGATTCGAACTTAGGATATTGTTAGGCTGAATTGGTATTATTCAGTGACATTAAACTCATTTGATTGTTTATTCATAACCCATGACATGATATCATTGAATAGGATATGTATATGGTTTCTCACATACAAACCCCTAGACATAAGATTATGATCAAACTATTAGAGAATGTTACATAGTACTATAGTAGACTTAAAGAGTGACTTGCACACTCTCCAAAAAGTAATTATTTAATTATGCAAAGTTACATATTCTTGATTTAGACATAATTTTATATCCAATAATTTTTTTTTTAAAGTATTACAACTATTATAATAGAAATATCTGACCGGTTAATTTCACACGATACATTATCTAATATGAAGAAATAAAAAGTCGATTCTTACATAAAAAATCGATTATACAATAATATAAGGATAAATAGTGACGTGTAATGCAAAAGGCAAAAGTAGGGACATTGCCCGGGCTCTTCATAGCCCAGCTCTAAATCTTGTCCACGGAACGGGCGTCCTATTGGGTTTTGATTGCTTTATACTTTATATTTTATACTTCAAAGTGATTGTATATATAATTACCAGCTAGTTAATAATAAATATTCTAAAAAATTTCTAATTTTTACTTTTAAAAATGTTGGTTTTGCTAATTATTGGATTCCAATCCAATGGTTATTAGCCACTCAATATCTTTTCAAATTTTGTATAACAGCATAACCTACTGCATAATTGCAAGTTGCATTTTGTTAATTTCTCTATGAAAAAGAAGAAGAAGAAGAAAAGAAGATAGAAATGGAACATAACAGTAACATGCTATGGTTTTTTTTTCTATTATTATGTTTCATGTTTCTATTAAATATCAAAGTTGGAAGAATAAGCAATTGGGTTTGGCAAATTTAAACAATAGCAGAAATTGAAAACTGCTCCCAGTATTGGCATATATGAAGGGCATGGGGTTACCAACCTATCTCTTCAATATATTATGAGTTTTGATCTCAGAACATTCTAGTAGATGCTATAGCATAAATCAGAAGGTTCCTTGCTAAATAATTGAAGGAAAGTTCCTTTTTTATTATTTTTTTAATAATAATATTCTCACAATTATTGGGCACTGGATCTTGGTAGTATTACTTGTTGGAAAAATTCCAACATATGGGGCCACACATATAAATATTAAATGTGTTATACTGTCTTTTGGTTAAGCCTAAATTAAAGAGGTCTAATTAAGATTTAAAGTTTTAAGGCGTAAGGGTAAAATTGTCATGAAATTAATTTGTAGATACCAGAGTGCTATATCTAATTTGATGGGGGGCCAAATAAGAAATTGTAAAACATGTAATAAACTGATTATTATATTTAGGGTTATGGTCCACAAATTACACGATACTTTTTGGATTGTCTGTATCCCTATCACCAGAACATGAGAGAACACTTTTTTGTCCCAATGATCGTGATAATTTAGAAGATCTCAACCCGTCCACCAACCTCCGGCAATGGATTCAGGTACGCTTCCGCTTTCTCTTATCTCCTCTTTCTCTTGAATTGACATGGGTTAATAACATGTATTTAGGGTTTGATTAAAGCATGATATAGAAACATGTTTAGGTCAAACTTTTGGATGAATTATGTGTTTATGTATGTTAGATTCTGTATTAATGATATTCTTACAAGTGGTATCAGAGCCACCCATGATCGATTCTTAAGGATTTGAGATTTGAATTCTGCTGTTCATCATCTTCTCTGTTATTGTTTGTTGAATTATTTGTGAAATTCATTTTGTATGAATTCATTTGATGAACATGAAGTAAAGTTAGTTGTTGGTTTCAAACCCTCATATCACGTTTTGATCTGATAAAGAAGTGTTGAATAAGATCACTGATATGGGTATTCTGAGTTGGTGGGTTTCTCGATCTGATGAAGGTGTTGAATCAGATCACCCAGATCTGAGTCTCTTTGGTCTGATGGGTCACACCCAAACCCAATCCCATGCTTGTATCTCACCCAAACCCGGTTTTCCTCTTCTCGGTCAACGCCCATATTCCGGTGAGATCTCACGTGTTTTGTAGCAAGAAGGACAATTGTCGGTCATCGACCACGATCTGGTCCAGATAGGGCAACCACCACTATCATGTCGCCGCTCATTCAATCTACATGGATCGAGCGTCAATCGTCGCTTCGATCCGTGAGTTGCAGGTTGTGTGCTGTTTGGTAGCCGTTCGTTGCCTTGCGGTGACGTTCTGGTGGCGATGGCGACGGCGACGACGGTGCACGAAGAACCAGATCGCCATACCAGTGTTTTTACGTTGGGCCACTTTTGGAGAATTCGTTATAATATAAGGGTATGTTCTGTAATCATTTTTGGCCATTATGTAATTTTGATAAAATTTTGGGTCATTATGTAGTTTTGATAAAATTTTGGGCCATTATATAATTTTGACATAAAAAAAAGAATCTGTAAGAACCTCTACTTTGTGATTGACTTATTTTATGACATACCACATTATGGATGATTTTGTAATAGGTAGCTTAAGGTTTCATTGGCAAGCTTTTAAACATCTCCATGACTTTAAGAGTAAGTGCAAGAGCAAAAGGTAATTCATTTGACTTGATTGTTGAAGAGATTAGGTGCACACACACATTTACATGCATTCTCATATTACTTTGCATTTGTACTCCCATGATCGTGTGCATTTATGTCTCAACTCACACTAGCACTTCTTTGTTTGTCTTTATGTGTGATTGTTATATTTTACGTTTTTCGTTGTGTGTTCGAAAACGCCTGCACTCGCACGATGGTGTGCTTGTGTTATGTCCGCCCTTGCACGTTGGTGTGCTTGAGTTTTTGAGCGTGATTTGTGACCATAGAGAGATTCCATTTTTCCTTTCTTTGATTGGTATTTGGTTACATAGTCTTATACCATGAGTTTGGGAATTTTTGTTATTGACCAATTATGACCTTTGGTCACTCTTTTGACTATAAATCTTTCTATAGTAAACCAAATCTTGTTTTGTTAATTGGAGTAGAAAGTAGACTTCCATACTTTTCCAACGGTATATCATATGAAAGGTTTTGATGTCTTTTGATCATGTTTTGGATCGCTTGTTTCTGGAGCTGGTACGTTGTTCAGTGTGTTAGGCGACATGCAAGGCTACTTGTGCATGTCGCTTCAGAAGTCCCCTTAGACTTGGTATTTTCCTCCAGAACAAAAGGCAACATGCAAGGCCACTTGTCCATGTCGCATTGGATGTCGCCTCAGGCAACTTTGTTTCTCTCCAGAATAAAAGGTGACATGCAAGGTGACTTGTGCATGTCGCCTTGGATGTCGCTTGGCATCAAAAACAGGCCAATTTGGACTTTTCACGTCAGCTCACTTTTCCCCACTATAAATACATCCTATCTCTTCTTCTTCATCAAGCTCTCTACAGAACAAGAAACCCTAGAGAGAGATAGAGAGATTCTAGAGAGAGAAAGCTTCATTAACTCTCCAAACCCAAAACTCATGCATCCATTGCATCAATCTTCCTTGGGTCTTCATCATTCATGACTTGGTAAGTAAGAACAAACTTTTATCTTTGATTATTGTTCTTAAAGTCCAAGAATTCGTTTTTGTTGCATAGGATTTGTTGAAATCATTTTTGAATGCATATTATTGTTGAATGATGACATGATTGGGTTTGTATTTTGATAGCTTAATTGATTAGATCATTTTTGCCTAAAAGCTATGTCATAACATTCATTTGTGATTTATTGATAACTAGGTTGAAATATTGTTTCTTAATCAACTAGTTAAGCTTATTGAATGTTTATGCATATTTTGTATAACAATTAGTTTGTTGGGAAATCTCTACAAATCTAATTGAGTTTGTGTGTGATAGACTTTTATCTAAGACTTGCATTTAGTGAATGATTAAATTTCTTGTCTCAATCACATGAATATATGCTAAGTTTATGTTGAATACATTGTGAGCATATTTGTTGATTCATTTGATTGTTTGTGATAACTAGGATTGGTTGTTATTGATAACATCTTGCTAAGTCTTTATGCTTTGCATCTAGACATTGACAGCTTGGGTTTATTGATTATATCATTAAACTCCTAGTTGGGCAATTAGTGTGAGTCTAGCATTTGATTGCATTTGAGCATCTTTTACATGTTCACACATAGACATATAATTCTCTTCATTGAGTCAAAGTCTTCTTGCTATGGATGGTAGTTGCACAAGTAAGAGAAGCCTTGCAACCAAGGGTGTGGTTGGCAATCATTGTGTCGGGAATCCATTGTGAAAGGCATGCGGGTAGAATAGGAGGTGCTCATGCCAAGAGTAGTGGATCCGAGAATATCACTAGGGATTGAACCAAGAGTGGTGAGTGGTAGTATCCCTAGCCTGAGGTTGTCTAGCGTAAGAGTTCGTGTATCACTTGAGGGTGTAACTTTCTCTTCATTTAATGGATTTAGTGACATAGGTGGCTAGCTTGGCTAGTCCGTGGTTTTTCCCTTGTTGAAGTGTTTCCATATAAAAATCAAGTGTTCTTTAATTTTTGCACTTTACTTGATTTTGTATGTATGTCTGTATTGGGTTAATTGTTATTAATATTGACTAATCGAAAAATTGGTAATAATCGATTAACAACCCATTCACCCCCCCCCCCCCCCCTCTCTCTAGGTTGTATTAGACATACGCCCCGTGTATTTTCAGAATCAACTCAACAAATTCAAATATTTTTATGATATATCTTTTATGGTTAAATAATGTAGTCCATCATTTTAAATGGGCTAAATGAAACAAGATGTCGCCAAAGTGACCTCTCTTGTGTAGATTGTTCATGAGGAATGTTGGATGTTTGTATGTGTGTAAATTCATGCGGGTATTAGCCAACCCAAAGGAAGGTTAATGCTTGGCCGAATTGCGCACACACCCATGGTGGTAAACATGTAACGATTATAAGGTTTTACATGTGAATAATAAGTCGATCCAAAGATAGATTTATAATTTGACATGAATTATTATCAATGTTTGATCACAATAATAAGAGTACCAGTTACAATTAACATTACCGTCCAAAGACTTAATACTAATGTTGTGTTAGGTATCTTAAGATGAGACTTACCATTATTTGAATTTGTTGATTATTGTATTTGGTTATTAATGTGAGCATGTTTGTTTGTTTGTTTTGTTCTCTTTACAGCTAGTGTTTTCACTATATTTGCCAATATCAACTCTATACCCATGCTTAATGGGACTAACTTTAAGGATTTGAAGGAGAACATACTTATTGTTCTCGGCTGCATGGATCTGGACCTTGCACTTCGGACTGAGCAGCCAGCTTCTTTTATGGATGCAAGTTCTCCTGATGACAAGAAGAACTTTGAGAAGTGGGATCGCTCAAATTGCATAAGTCTTATGATCATCAAGCGCGGCATTCTGGAGGCATTTAGGGGTGCGATATCTGAAAAGATAACCAAATCCAAAGAGTTCCTAGCCGAAATTGAAAAGCATTTTACGAAAAAAAAAATGATAAGGCAAAAACAAGCATGCTTTTGCAAAGCTTGATTTCTATGAAGTACAAAGGCAAAGGGAACATAATGGAGTACATTATGGAAATGTCTCATATTGCTTCTAAGCTTAAGGCACTTAAGCTCGAGCTGTCTGACAACTTGCCGTGCATTCAGTATTAATATCACTTCCTGCACAATACAGTCGTTTAAGGTCAGTTACAACTGTCAAATAGAGAAATAGACTCTTCATGAGCTCATTTCTTACTGTGTACAAGAGGAAGAGATATTGAAGCAAGACAGAACCGAAAGAGCTCATTTGGCTAGCACCTCTAAGGATAAAGGCAAAAATAAAGAAATTAGGTGCCAACAGAACTACGGATGTCTTAGAATTGATACACACAGATATCTATGGACCATTCCCTACGGCTTCCTGAAATGGCCAACAATATTTCATATCATTCATAGACGATTACTCACGTTATGCGTATCTATTTCTCCTTCACGTGTTCAAAATATTTAAAGCTGAAGTTGAGAACCAACTCAACAAAAGAATAAAGAGTGTCAGGTGTGACCGTGGTGGTGAATAATACGGCAGATATGACAGTTCAGGTGAATAACACCCAGGACCGACTGCTTTATTCCTAAAGGAATGTGGAATCGTCGCATAGTACACCATGCCAGAATTACCTAGCATGAATGGTGTAGCTGAAAGGTGAAACCGGACTCTTAAGGATATGATAAGGAGTATGTTTGTCATTCCACCTTACCAGAGTCACTCCAGGGAGAAGTACTCAAACCAACAGCTTATACTCTGAACCGAGCGCCAACTAAAGCAGCTGTAAAAACACCTTATGAGCTTTGGATAGGCAGAAAGCCTAGTCTAAAGCACTTTCACATTTGGGGATGTCTAGGTAAGGCAATGCCTTACATGCCACATGAAAAGAAATTGGACTCCAAAACTGTGAGCAGCTACTTCATTGGCTACTCTGAGCGATCTAAGGGCTATAAGTTTTATGATTTCACACTTAGGTCAGTTTTTAAGACGAGAACTGCAAAATTTTATTTGAGGATATTGAGTTTGGGGGGAGAAATAAGGTCAGAGACATTGTCTTTGAAGAGGAATCGGTTTTGATTCCCACTATCACTTTTAACAATGTGCATGTTTCTATACCTGTCATTGATCAAGAAGCGAATCTGGATCCTCAACAAGACAATGTTGAACAACCCCCATTCAAGAAGAGGTAATTGTTCCTAAGGAACAAACTCAACAACCTCAAGAACCATTGCAATTAAGGCGATCCACTAGAGAAAAGGGAAATGCTATTCTGGACGATTTTTTTTGTATTTCTCCAAGAACATGAGGAAGACATTAGAATGGTGGAAGATAATCCAATCAACTTCCATCAAGCCATGCAGGGTTCCAACTCTCAAAAGTGGATTGATACCATGAATGATGAGTATAAGTCTATGCAAGACAATAAGGTTTGGAAACCTGTCACATTACCAGAAGGTGCATAGCCCATTGGTTGTAAATGAATATTTAAAACCAAAAGGGATTCGAAAGGTAATGTGGAGAGGTATAAAGCTCGTCTTATAGCTAAAGGCTTTACCCAAAAGGAAGGGATTGACTTTAAAGAGACTTTCTCTCTGGTTTCAACGAAAGAATCTTTTAGGACAATCATGACACTTGTTGCACACTTTGACCTTGAGCTTCATCAGATGGATGTCAAGACGTCGTTTCTTAATGGTGACATTGACGAAACAATTTATATGGTGCAACCAGAAAATTTTGAGCCTGGAGACCCAAAGAATATGGTTTGTAAATTGACAAAGTTCGTCTATGGACTCAAGCAAGCTTCCCGTTAGTAGTACTATTGAAAAATACAAACACGGTTAATTTGCCTTAAGCTAACCTAGAGGTAGGGTGAATAGGTTATAACACATTTTTCGCTCCAATGAAACAAACACAAGTTTGTCCCTCTAAATAGCTTGTATCACACTTCAAATACAATTACAAGCAATATCAATTCAAATAAAGATATGCTTGTTCAAACAAAGTCAACTCCAACATATACAAAAATGATATACAATGAATATTAATTACAAAGATATATATCAACACATATACAAATAAAGGAGATAGGGATAGAGAAAATCAACACATGATTTTTTACGTGGTAAAACCTCCTAAGAGGAAATATCCACGGGCTGATACCACAACCACCGGCAAACAAATCCACTAGTAAGATAAAAAGATACAATATCTCAAGTGACCACTTCACCTAGAAATCTACAATTTAATCCTACATAATGAAAGAGATGTCTCCTTGCTCAACTATCTGGATCACCTCAATCCTAGTCGAGACTTCCATGCACAAATTGAAGATCCCCTCTCCAAACATGTGACTTTCGCTGCTTAGCTATCTGGATCACCTTGATCCTAGTCAAGTCTTACATGCTCAACTATCCAAGTCACTCCGACTCTAGTCGAGACTTCCACTTGCACAAGTTGAAGAACCCCTCTCCAAACATGTGACTTCCGCTACTTAGCTGTCCCGATCACCCCGATCCTAGCTCAGCTTTACAATGCACAATCCTAAAGAATCAATTCTAAGAAATATGACTTCCGACCTTTTGCAAGGTAAATGATCTAAGTGAATGCAAATGATGCAAACACACACAACATAGTATATATGATCAATATATCCTATGGAAACTAGAATTGAATCAACATGCACATTTCATATGTATTCTAGTTTACAATCCTAAAAACAATGTAATCACACTCAATGATACATGTCCATATGAGATGTGTGGATTAGACACAAAACATGAAGAACTAGGTATTTATTATTAAAAGCACAAATCAATTATATTTAGATTCTTGTAACATGAATAAACAACTTAAAGTGTGAAACACCTAACACACATAAAAGTCTAGATTATGTTCATTCACATAAAAATGCTAAAATCAAAAAATTTAAACTCTAGCAAAATAATAGAACTTAGATTCTCAAGATAATCAATTAAATCCAATCAAATTCTAAATCATCAATCAAATATTTTATTTCAATAAATCTTCAATTAAAATAATCTAGCATATGAAAAGACTATCAATCAACAAAATCAAGTCAATAAACAAAAAAGATAGTCCTAGATTTGAAGCTAGCACAATACAACAACTCAGACATGTGAAAACATACATTTAGAAAAACTTAACTCAACATGTTGATCAATTGAAGCTCAAACTAGCTCTATTAGAGATCATTTCTCTAATCAATGATAACACATCAAACATACATATATATGAGAAGAAAACCCAAGGCAATTGAAGACTTGAAGATCAAGAACAAAATAGAAATCAATACCTTGAAAGAAAAACGTGAAACTTCGTTTTTGTGATTAGTCCTACCAGAAAACTCAATCTATTGACTCCAAACTCTTATGTAAATAATAGAGGACTGGTAGACAAAGAATCTCAAATTTGAATCACTCAAAACAGACTCCAAATGAGAAAGTTATGGTGTTTGGAAGATAAGAAAATTTGGAGAGAAAATTTTGCACTTGTGTTTTTCAAATTTTTCTTCTTGAATGAAATAAGAGGGAAGTGAATATTTAAAGAGGGAAACAAAGGAAGGAAAGAACCAACCAATGGAGGGCTGCCATGCTAGATCCCTGTGGAGGCGCACGAGCCCCACGGGACCAGCGGCCCTCCATTCCCATGGAGGCCACGCGCCTCCACGGGAAGGAGGTGCTTGGCACCCCTCATCCCTCATGTGTACTCTTTTTCTTTCAGTCATATCTTTGGCTCCGAACTCCGATTTTGAATATATTTTTGGATCAAAAACCATGACTCCCTCACGTACAAAAGTCTTCAAGAAACATTTTCCAAAAAAATATGAAATTCAACGTGAAAAACAAGGATGAAAACCATGTACGATAAAATCACAGAAAGTTTCTTAACTACCTATTTTGAACTTGAAACGTAATGAATGAGTATCTAAATTAATTGGATCTTAATGAGGAATTATATAAGCTCAAAATCAAGTTCAATAACATAAACCAATAAACACAAGAACACACAAGTATGCCATTTCCTAGAACTAATCTTAGAACATGCAATTTATGCAAATTGTCAATTTTAAGTCTAATGCATGTGCATACAAGTATAAGTGTGTGTATTGTGTTAAACCAAATTATGCACAACTATGCAGGGACACATATGAATGCAATGTATGTGTGCGCCTAAGCCTTGCAAGAGGAAAGTGGTCAAGATTACCTTTTGCTAAGCAACTTAGCTTTATTCCTCTTGTAGCCACCACTTTGCTTGAATATTGTCCAATTTTTCTTGAAGTTTGATTATCCACAAATCCTAGACAACTACTCAATACAAAGCAAATTTCGTTTTGATATAGAATTATGCCAACACAAAACTCAAGAACTAACAACTACAAGTTTCATTAAGTGATTATCTCATTTGGTTTTGAGATAAAGGCTGTTGATAATTGTGTGTATCACAAATTCAGTGGGAGTAAGCACATATTCCTGGTTTTTTATGTTGATGACACACTGCTTGTCACAAATGATATAGGCATGTTGCACGAAACCAAGAGATTTCTATCAAAGAATTTTGAGATGAAAGATCTTGGTGACGCCTCTTTTGTATTAGGGATCCAGATACAACAAAATCGCTCTTGGGGTATTCTTGGATTAACACAAAGGAGCTATATCGATAAAGTCCTCATAAGGTTTGGCATGCATGATAGCACACCAAGTGACACCCATGTTGTTAAGGGAGACAAGTTCAGTCTCAGTCAGTGCCCTAAAATAACCTTGAAGTTAAGGAAATGCAGAAGATTCCGTATGCATCAGCTGTAGGGAGTCTAATGTATGCTCATGTGTGTATGTGTCCAGATATTGCATACATTGTTAGTATGTTAGGCAGATGTTTAAGTAACCTTATGATGGATCATTGGAAAGCAGCCAAGCAGGTTATGAGGTATTTGCAGAGAACAAAAGATCACATGTTCACATATAGGAGACCAGATCAGTTGGAGATCATAAGGTATTCCAACTCTGATTATGCTGGATACCAAGATAGTAGGAGATCCACATCAGGCTACATATACATATTGGCTGGTGGAGCTATTTCTTGAAGGAGTGCCAAGTAGACACCCATAGTTTCTTCCACCATGGCATTAGAGTTTGTAGCATGTTATAAGTTATCCAACCATGGAATATGGCTGCGGAATTTTGTCACTGGGCTACGTATTCTAGAGGGTACTGAAAGATCACTCAAACTATATTGTGACAATAAGTCAGCAGTACTATATTCCAATAACAACATTAGCTCATATAGGTCAAAGCATATTGACATTAAGTTCCTAGCTGTAAATGAGAGAGTGCATAGTGGACAGATATCTGTAGAGCACATTAGGACAAACTCCATGATAGCGGATCCGCTTACAAAGGGATTACCACCGAAGGTCTTTCATGAGCACACTGCTCATATGGGTGTTGTAAGAACCTCTATTTTATGATTGACTTATTTCATGACAAACCACACCATATTGGGGATTATTGTGTAATGGGTAGCTTAGGTCCGTGTCGGCAAGCTTCCAAGGATCTCCATGACTTCAAGAGCAAAAGGTATACTCACTTGACTTTGTCTCTTGAAGAGTTTAGGTGCACACACTCACACTTCATGCTTGCTTTGTTCATCTTGAATTTGTGTTCTTTATTGTGTATATGTGGCATCCATTACACAACTCACACAAGCATGTCTTTGTTTGTCTTTACGTGTGGTTGTTTTGTTTTACGTTTTCCTTGTGTGTTCGGAAACGTCCTCACTCGCACGATGGTGTGCTTGTGTTGTGTCTACGCTTGCACGTTGGTGTGCTTGAGTCTTAGCACAATTTGTGACCATAGAGAGGCTCAATTTGTGCTCTCTTGGATTGGTATTTGGTTACATGGTCTTATACCATGAGTTTGGGGATTTTTGTTATTGACCAATTATGACCTTTGGTCACTCTTTTGACCATAAATATTTCTATAGACATCCAAATCTTATTTTTTTTTCAATTGGAGTAGAAAGTAGACATCCATACCTTTCCAACGGTATATCATTTGATAAAATTCAATGTCGTTTGTTCATGTTTTGAGCCGTTTGAAGTTCAAACTGCAGAGCTGTATTTATGTGATCGCGGGAAAGGTCGTTGGAGGAGAGACGACCACTTGTCCCATGAAAACCACTGGAAGAGTGGTCGCGGGAGAGGTTGCGGGAGGAGTGACGAAAACGCCTCCCACGATCGACGTAAAATCTGGGGCTTTTTTGACTTTTTCCAATCAGCTCGTTTTCTCCTATATAAAATCCCCTCCTTCTTCCCAAAACTCTCATACATTTTACAGAAACCCTAGAGAGAGAAAGAGAGAGTCTTGAGAGAGAAAGCTTCCTTGAGCTTCATTAACTCTCCAAGCCCAAAACCCATCTCATTCTTGCATCATTCCACATAATTTGAGCATGGGTCTTCATTGTTTCATGACTAGGTAAGCAATAGCTTCTTTGAATATCATTTATTGTTCTTCTTACTCTAGATTAGGTATTTATTACTTGATTAAATATCTAGACTCTACTTATTGCATATATTTATGAGTCTTCATTGCATAATTGGGTTTGTTTATTGACAGCTAGAATTATGACCATATTGCCCTTCTAGCTAAGTCTTTATGCTTTGCATCTAGACCTTGATTTTATGCCTCATTGATTGCATTTGTTGATTGCAAATTTATTTCCCTTGTTATTTATTGTGACAACTTGTGTTGGTTGGACTTATTTGACAATTAGGTTGCTAGATTCCCTTTGCATCTAATTGAGTCCTTATTTATGGGCATGTAGGCATTGTTTGATAACTAGGTTGTTTAATTGCATTATAACATCTAGTTAAGCATTTTGTGTTTGGTCTTGCACATTATTGCATTGAGTATATTGTCATATATACACTTAGACTTTAATACTTTTCATTGAGTCAAAGTCTTGTAGCTTCGGGGTGAAGTTGCACAAGCATTCAAGTCTTGCAACCAAGGTGTGGTTAGCAAGCATTGATCAAGTGCCACTGTAAAAGGCCCGCTGGGTAGAGTAGGAGGTGCTCACGCCAAGAGTAGTGGATCATGGGATATCACTAAGGATTGAACAAAGAGTGGTGAGTGGTAGTGTCCATAGCCTGAGGTTATCGAAAGTGAGAGTCCGAGTATCACTTGAGGGTGTAATCTTTTATTCATATAGTGGATTTCTGTGATCGTGCGTGGCTAGAAGGATAGCACGTGGTTTTTCCCTTATTGAAGGGTTTCCAAGTAAAAGTCAAGTGTTCTTTATATTTCCGCACTTTACACTTGATTTTTATTGTTTGATTGTTTGGGTTAATTGTGCTTAATATTGATTAATCGAAAAGTTGGTAATAATCGATTAACAACCCATTCACCCCCTCTCTAGGTTGTTTAGACACACGCTTGAGTAGTATTTTCAGGTGTTATTTTGTATGAGGATATCACATTACAGTGGGAGTTTGTATCATTTTGTATTTCATTGCTTTATGTTTGGTTTTGGACATACTTATGCATTTATGTATTTGGATTTTTTTTATATCAGAAATAAAGTATTCAGTTTATTTCACTATGTTACATTGTGTTAAGTATTGATCTCACTAAAGAATAAAGTAGGATCAGTTGGAAATAGACATGTATAGATCACATTGCCTGTAATTTACATGCTACACATCCATGATTGATCTATGTCATTTGGTTATGTTGGTATACATGACCGTTGATGGGTTTAGTCACGCTAAATGTGACGAAAACCGCGTTGATCCTGTATCGACATAATCAATGGACGAGATTGTTCGGATATACCATAATATTGTGATAGCAAACTTTTGGAGCTCATAATATCATACGCATTTGTAAAGTTACATATGTGGCTCAGTGGGAGATTGTTGGAAATTTTTCAACATGTGGGGCCACACATGTAAATATTAAATGTGTTGTGCTATCTTTTGGTTAAGCCTAAATTGAAGTGGTCTAATTAAGATTTAAAGTTTTAAGGCTTAAGGGTATAATTGTCATGGAATTAATGTGTAGATACCAAAGTGTTATATCTGATTTGATGAGGGTCCAAATTAGAAATAACTAAACATGTAATAATCTGATTATTATATTTAGGGTTATGGTCCCAAAATTACATGATACTTTTTGGCTTGTCTAGATCCCCATCACCAGAACAAGAGAGAACACTTTTGTGTCTCAAGGATCGAGATAATTTGGAATATCTCAACCCGTCCACCAACCTCCGGCAATGGATTCAGATACGCTTCCACTTTCTCTTGTCTCCTCTTTCTCTTGAATTGACATGGGTTAGTAACATGTATTTAAGGTTTGATTAAAGCATAATATAGAAACATGTTTAGGTCAAACTTTTGGATGAATTATGTGTCTATGCATGTTAGATTTTGTATTAATGAAATTCTTACATTACTGTGTTGTATACGTTTTTGAATATATTATTATTAAGCTAAAGTTGCTGGGATTTCTTTAAATTAATTGTTTTAAATACATCAATCCGAGTCACCACTTGTTATCCAGTACTTTGCCATGAGTGCCCAAATTTGTACCTTTTTTCCATTATTTAATTCATCAACAAACATCTGTACATATGGGGTTAGCTGCTATGCAGTGATTCAAAAAATCACAGCATCATGCAGTGGTGAATAGTGATCTATATGATCCGTTGGATCATATTAAACTTGATCCAATAGACATCCATTAATAAAAAAAACTTTAAAAACTAAAAAAACAATGTAACCGGTTACAAGTTCTAAGACAATAAATATCTCATTCCTCTGTTGACTCCCATTCTTCTTTGTTCTGAGTTGTAGTTCTCACGTTTTCTTCTCACCAATTTGTCTCTCTTTGGCTTCCACATCTGCTCCGACTGCCATCGTCGGCAGATCGCCACCTCCACCGTCGCCAATGCCATCACCATCACTTCTATTCTTCTCAGTTTTGAGTTCTATTTCTCACGCCACCATCACCACTTACATTCTTCTCGCCACCTCCGACGTCGCCAATACCACCACCCTCACTTCATTCTTCTCAGTTCTGAGTTGTAATTCTCACGCCACCACCATCACTTCCATTCTTCTCGCCTTCTCCGCCATCACCAACGCCAATGCCACCACCATCACTTCCCTTCTTCTTAGTTCCGAGTTGTAGTTCCGTCGCCAACGCCACTGGCCCACCACCATAACTTGTAAGTTTGAAATTGATATTTCTCAAAATCTTTCGAAACCAAAAATTTATATACTTATATGTTTCAAGTTGTCAACTTGTTTTAGTAAATGTTCTTGCCCATTAATTTGTTTCCCAATTTTAGATTCTGCTAATGAATCATGGTCATTTACTCATTTTGTATAATTATTTACCATAGTAAATATCAAGCCTGAAAGTATATGTACTTCTGGGGAATACAGTAGACTCCATTTTGCTTTCTGGATTTGCTTCAGATTTAGTTCTTATATTGACTTTGCTGGGTTCTAGACAGTGTGGGGATAGGCTGGAGTGGGGTGACATATGAGGTTTTGGTGTATTGTTGCAGCTGTGGGTTGGTGGTTTGCTTGGTGATACTGTGTTTTGGTTCGGGTTCTGTTTCTCGAGTGATGCTATGTTTTTGTTTTGATTTTCCTCTGCTTTGATATGGTCTTCTTTCCTTTTTTAGGTGTTTTCAATTGGTTGTCTTTGCTTTCATTTTCGCTAGGTGGGTGTTTTAGTGTTTAGTGTGGGGTTGTGGTTTTGTTGTTTTGTTTTGGGTTTTGGTGGCTTGTTGCTTTCCTATCTTGGACTGGTGGTGTTGTTTGGTTCCCTTATTTTGCCTTTATAGGCTGTTTTCAATGAAATAGCCGTTTAAAAAAAAGTTTCTTTTTCAATGAGATTTTTGTTTGTTGTGCTTCAATAGAAGCATACATTTGGGTGTGATTGTTTTAGGGAACAATAATCTTCTACTACCTTTTCAAGTTTCTAGTACTTGAAAAGGGTTTTAAGTTGTTCAATTCCTAGAAGAAACCATGGTATCACTTGCTACTTTCCGGGTATCGCGTAGTTTATTGTTAAATTCAGAGTACAAGTCTTGTTTTAAAGTGAGAGATCTGAGTTCAGGTGGTGGTGGCGATTCAACAGTGTTTTCAATTGACTGGGTTGTAGGATTTTCTGTAATTAGAGAGAAAGTGAAAAATGGATCATTGATTGATGTAGGAAATGGGATATTAAAGCATAGTTTCATCGTTGAGAGAGAGTTGGTTAAAGATGTTGTTTCAACAGATTTAGGAGTGGTCTGAGAGGATGGATATGGAACGCAGATGGTGAAGTATTATCTAGATGCATCAAAAGAGATTATCAAGCCTAATGGAGGGCCTCCCAAGGTGGTTTTGTCCCTTTGAATGTGGTTCTTCTTTGAAATATTTTCCAACTCTTATGTTTTTGCCTGGTAATTGTTGCTCTCCTCAAGGGCTATGAGCTTGTACTGATTTGAATTTGTTATGTGCTTTTAAGAAGTAATTTTTTAATTTTTTATGTTTTTTGAAGTTAGTTTGCTATCTTGTGAGTTTACGATTTAGAAGTATTTGTGGTTTTTCTTGAGATTTTAAATATGCAATCCTAAAACATATAAATCATAGTTTTTATGAATTACTACCAACAGGGCTTGATGGACTGGGGTTAGGCTTCATTCTGCACCACACATCCCTTGGAAAGTAAGTTTTATTTTCCTATCTTAAGAGCAATGTTAACGTTTCTATCATTATAATCAAATTCTAGTGCTTGAAAGGCATATTTAGGTTTGTTTCTTTGATTCCATTGAAAGCAATCATTTCTGAGAATGAGATTTTTTACAGAGCTTTAGAAGTTATGTGCCTTCATATTCTTGTTCATGATCGAACATCATTTGAAGATCTTTAGTTTTTAAAGAATATACAATTATTAGAGCATACTTTTTTATGTTGTTTTCGAGTTCATTTATGTTGTTGTTGCATCAAAATAATGTCCTCAACTCCAAATTGTTGTTGTGATTCAATATTCCATGTGCAAATCAACTGATTGTGAAACATGAATGGTTTTTTATTCTTTAAGATGTGTTCTAGCATTCTTGTACGATCAAAGATGGATTCATTTAACAATTTTTTGTGCTCTGTTCTTTAAATTTAAAATTCTTCATTTTGCATAATTTATACTATAAGCAAACCCTATATCAGAATGTTCATAGCTCTTATGGGAAGTTTGAAGAAGATTTAGCTAAATCAAGGACCAAATAAAACTTGTAAACATAAAAGCTTGTTAATTAATTTATTTGACAAAACTAGGGAAGTGCTGCCCAAGAAAGTCTTCTATTCTTCAATCTTCTGCCTCTCTATTCAATGAGAAATGTTTGCTGGAGTTTTCTCTCTTAAATATGCATAAGTTAGGTCTCCTTGAGGTGTCCTAATCCGCCTCCAATAAGTCCAAGTTAAAGCGATCTTGAATAGGAAATACAATCCTACTAGTTTTCAGGAATATTAGCCCAATTACAACTAATCCTAGAGTGATTAGGATTAGCTATTTAATTGAATTAAAATACAAATTTGGGACTTCATCAATAGTAAAAACACAAAGAATTCGTCCAAAGCATTCTCTCCAAGATTGGCTGCCGTAATGGATGGTTTCTCAAATTCGCGTGTAGAATTTCTGGACTGACCTTCGGGTAGTAAAATCGTCATAACTCACTCTAGAATACTCGAAATTGTGAGCCATAAAATTTCCCGGAAAGCTAATATAAGGGCCTTTCCAACCATATAAGGCTCGACACCCTATTCTCCCTGAGCTGATACAGTTTATTCTTTGAACTTGACTCATCAGTAAAGGTAGACTTTTCGGGATTGATCGAAAATCTTCCATTTTCTTCCATTAGCTCCTAAGCCTCGATTTGTTGAGAACTAACAAAAGACATGTAAAAAGCACAAGTTTTACTCAAAACAAAGCAAGAAACTAAGAAAGAAAGGATACAAAATATATGCAATTCTAACGTTATTAATAACTTATAATATTTTTGTTGTGCGAAGGACTGGTTAAATTATTTGGTAAGAGATTCCTTCAGAGGACTCCAAGCGGTTGTTGTTACTGCTCGTAATCCATCATTTGATCTAGCATGATAGTAGTCAATCCGGGTAAGCTCTCAACTGATATTTGTATGCAACTGATATTTGTCTGCATCCAAACATTATAAAATGGTTGTGTACATGTTATGCTTAGTGTTTTGAACTAGTTATTGCAGTTTAAAATGGTGCATTCAATTCGTAAGAGGAGAAAGACTGTTGGTGAGCAAATCATCTCTAATGAAGGTGGCACTCAATCCACAACTGGTGCAAATCCAAAGCTTGATAATATGGCTTGGATAAATTATCAATAAGTTTGCATAATTTCCTTAATATTTGTGGTATTGCCTTATGAAAAGATTCACATTGACCCAAATCTAGAAACCACGTAGGTTATATGTTCTATCTAGAGTCCACATAGGTTTTATTTAACGGAAAAGTTATTATAAACGGCTCATTATCTCTCTTAGGGCTCGTCTAGAAAAACCTAAATCGTTATCGAATGTAATATGTACAATAATTTAGTTTATCATAAATTATATTTACATAATAAAACAAATCTAATTCACCAAACCAAATTTAATTGATTAATCAGTTTCCATAAATTGGTTACAAATCTTGACTTGAAGTTCAAACAAAATGAAATTCTTTAGCATGTACATAACTTGATTGAAAAAACTTTTGATGTTCAACCATCAAAATGTTAGAATGAAATCTTTATTATTTTTCTTTCAACTATATATTGTGCTACGTTGGTAGCTGCATTTTGTAAGGTATTTTAATATTAAGTTATCTTATTATTCTATATTCTCTATTGGTCAAAAAGTATATCGGCTGGAATACTCAGACTTACCAATACCCGGAATTGTGCCGGTAGAGTACACTTGTGAGACAACGCCACGTACTGAGTGTCTATGCAACTTCCATTTATGCTATTTAGTTTTCTGTACATTGTCATGTGCATTCTATATTATCTGTTAGAGCTACGTCTTGGTAGCTGAATTTTGTAAGTTATTTTAATCTTAAGTTATCTTATTATTATATGTTCTCTATTGGTCACAAAGTATATCGGCTGGAATACTCAGACTTACCCATACCCGGAATTATACCAGTAGAGTACACTTGTGAGATAACGCCAGGTGTTGAGTGTCTATTTGTTACATTTATGCTATTTAGTTTTCAGTATATTATCATGTACAATAAACAAGAGTGTCAAATTACAAATTCCTAAGGGAACAAAAGGTTTGTGATTTATGACTATTTTTTTTCATTGAAAGTATGAACTTTAATTATTTCTTTCATATAATAACATCTTCCATATCATTGTTTAATATCATTCAATGAATGAGATACATGTTTCATGGAATAAAGAGACATGGAACAATCTCTTTAGAGAAGAGAAATCACAATACACAATGCCTAAGAATGATGTTGATGAAAAGGTCCATGTCAGTGACACAGATAATGATAGCAATGTTCAGCCATTCAACACTCGTTGTACTCCTACACAGTTTTATCAGATGATGTCAACATTTTCACATTTGCAAAAGGACGCGGTCCTAGAATTAGGTTTTGGAAACCTGCTCATGTTAAATTGTGGATTTCTTCGGCCTGAACTTTGTGCTTGGCTAGTTAACAAGTTCGATACAACAACCTTGTCAATCGAACTACATGGGAAGAGTTTCAAATTAAACCCTTCTGTCATGGGCATTTTTGACAAAGGAGATATAATATATATTGATGGAGCTATTCATGATAGTCGGAGGACTAAGTTTTTCATTACCAACCGCGGCATAAAACTCCTCCACTTTAAAGATCTTCTCAAGAATAACAAGACAGCCGACGATGATTTCAAAGTCAGATTTTGTTTACATATGTTGGGCACTGTCCTTGCACCTGCTGCTGAAGAGTACGTTAATGCAAGGTTCTTGAATGTTCTTACTGATATGGGCAATATAAATGGAAAAAATTGGGCAAGGTGGTGCTTCGATCAGTTGGTTATAAGCATAGATAAATTTCAATCCAAAAGTGCAAGATATATTGGTGGTTGTGTTCTTTTTCTGGAGGTACTCTTTATCCTCTCACATATTGTTTTATTTTAATTCTTAATATGTAACTGTTATTGAATATATGTTTCCAATATTTATGAACTTTTTTTTTGCCAGCTCTTTTACTTGCATGTTATAGATTGACAGCCACCAATTTTTGATAAATTATGTATATCAGTTGTTAGTTGGACAAATAAGCATATAAAACAATGTTTGAAACATTTACGAGAACAATGGTCCTACGGTACTGCCAAGGTATGTACTATGATTATTATGTATTATATTCTACCTTAATTGTTAATACTGTATTTAAATTATTGCTAATTTAACATTCTCATTTCTTGAAGGTGTCCAACAGTGAATATACTCAACCTGCTGCACCTAGTGATAATTCAGACAAAGCAAAACACGATATTCCACCAGATGACGTGCTTCATATGGTCGTCGAAGAAATCCAACAATTGCGTACAGAATATGCTGACCTTAAACATAAGGTTAACCGTTTGTACGAAATAATTATTGTCAACAAAGATGATAAAGTTGCACGTTTGAAAGAAAATGTTGACATCTTGGATAGAAAATTTAACGACCCTTACAATACAAAACCGAAGGATACTTCTGTCCCTAGAAAAGAACACAACCCACCACCGAACTTTCATTGTATGGAACCAGATGTGTCTTCTCCAGCCCGAAGACACGTTGTTGAGTCTCCCCTAAGGACATCTCAATGAAGTCCCAATATCCAATGGGTCAAAACAATGGCACCCCTTCCTATGAAAAGGAATCAGTACCAACTAACGAAGAATGTGTTGTTGATGATGTTAATCTTCCTGAACATAATACTTCTCCAAGATTAATTGATTTGGTTCGATTTCTTAACCATATAAAAATATAAATTTTTATTTCATTACTTATTGTAACAAGTTTTTACTCTAACTTGTGGTGTTGTTACCATTGCGTAGGAAAAGAGAACCATGATTATGAAAGGCCATGGGGAGTAGTCTTCCACTTCCATGAATTTAGTTTAAAAAACCCGCACACAGAAGACTCGGAAGCCTAGTCAATATAAACTTTCACCATATCAATTTGCCTTCGTTTACGAAAGCCATCCATGTTTCAGTATGGCCCTTTTCACCTACTGGTCTCTTTAAATGTACTTGATGTGCAAATAATCGAGTATATGTTTTCTGAAGATTTACCACAAAGGTAAGTCTGCCTTAAAAAAATTTCTTATGTATAAATTATTTTCTATATTAAACATGTTTGGTTTTAGATTGTAAAATATTGAATAGGATGTATAGAGATAAATTAGTATGAGTTATTTATGTTATTATAGCGAGGGCTTTACGTGAAAATCAAATGTTCAATATATATGACTGGGTGTATTAACAAGTTTGTTGCTTCAATTACGTTTTTGGGATCCATTACGTGGAATATAAAAGCATAAGTTAGTCGCTTTTTATTTCATACAACTTAAATGAATCTTTTGGATTTTTATAGTTAAACGATTGTCTCTACGTCTCGAATTCTTGTCAACCGTAGTAGTTTTGTACCCTTGAGCCGACAGTGTGGGTTGACAGTGAGGTTATAGCCTAACTGTCGTTTGATCCATTAACTGACAATTTTATTCCTTACTCTATACATTAATTTAAATTACATAATATTTTTCCCTCATAACATAGTCACATATGTTCTTAACATAGTCATATCATTAGTTTGGTCGCGGACAACAACACATACGTTGCCACAAGAAAACAATCTTCTCTATATTGGTTTTTGCCAACCCAATTTGCGGTAATAGTTTATACTTCCTTAATTATTATTTATTCATGCATTTTCATCTATAATGTTGCTCCTTTTAAAAATAATTTTCCCGTAATCTATGTATACACAGTATCTTTCACTGACCAATAAAGATGGAATTATGAAAAAGTTGACTGAAATACACAGTAAATTCAAACTCGATTACATGTACGATTTGCATCGATGTGAAATGGTTAGTACATATCCCACTTTTGTTTAATTATCACATATACCTTTCATTTGAAAGCTATCGTTGTTATGTCTTACATCTGTACAATACTATTGCATTTCAAATTATATCTTGTATCTTCATCACCTGCAATCTTTTTTTTTTCAAATTTATATTCCTATTAACAATTTGAAGGATCATTGGTACCTTGCCCTTGTGAGAATTAATGAAAAAAAGGTTGAGATTTGGGACTCTCTTCCAAGTGTAGGAAAAACGACCAAAGTAGGGTGAAACAAGTTGGGAAATTGGTAAACATAAAATTATGTATTTGTCTAACTTACTTGACGCTAATTTTTGACTTAAATCACTAGTTTTTTAACCTTTGAATAATTTTCAGATGATTTCATTGCATGATATATTGGCCACGAAAATCAAAAGTTGTTTAGGTCCATCCTTTTTCATTTCAAAGCTTCCACCTTGTCTCACCAGAAGATTGTCCCAGACAACCAAATTTTTATAATTGTGGGATCTTGGTATGCATGTTTATGGATGAAAGCAGCCATGGAACTTCTCATAAATTTGAGAATACTGTAAGGGATCTGATTTATCGTTAAATTTATTTTCTGTTTATGCCATGTTATTTAACATCCCAATTTCATAGTCTATCTTTGTTGTAATTCAACTCAGTAGCTAAGCATCTTTTCTGGCCCGTCAATTGGCAACATTTCCTACATATCAGATTCGTAGCCAATCACAAAAAAATGTCATCGTTTATTCTGACATGCAAATTGGACAGTTGAATACCATTGGAAAAAAGAGACAAGCTCCCCCATTAAAAAAGTGCGCAAGAGCAAAAATGGTGAAGACATTGTTGTAGCTATGCAATTGTAAGTTTTCCATTAATAAATCACCATTATCTTTTAGTAATGGTTTAAATTCATTGAGATTTGTAACAAAATTTTACCATCACAATATTTGCTTGAATACTAATCCTATCAAATTATTTATATTTACATGTTTCAATAATATGTACTTCCCAAAAAAATGGTTTTCTATGAATATATATTTGACTGTGCAAGTGATTTTATGAGAGGTGTGCAACCAAGTTGACGATTCCTTTTTTCGGTTGGCATTTTGGATTAACAAAATTTTGTTTACTACTCCTCCATGTAAATTTTGTGGGACTTGTAATGATGATAAATTCATTCATGTAAATATATATAAGGGCACAAATGTATATGGAGCCTAATGTTGTCATGGTGGATATATTTAAAGGAATGGATATAAATGAAAAATGGTAGGAAATTATTCATATTTATCAACCAATATTAGTTTTTACTATTAATGAGCAGTGTGGTTTTAATGATACAATGTAATGTTAGCCGAGTCCGTGTAAAGAATGTTGTAGTGGTAGTTTGCAGTCGAGTAGAATGATGAAATTACAAGAATGACTTCCGGTTATGCCAATTTGTCTTGTTAGAGTTTTTGGAGTAGGTGCAGGATGTATGTTGAGAATTGTGTACCGCATGTATGCTTGTGTCACCTACCAATTATAATTTGAACTGCAACAATTTATAAAGGGAAAAGCCAAATAGGCACAACAAAATGTTAAAATCACCCCCACAGACAAACCAGAACACCGGCCACTAGAGGCAAAAACAGAGCAACCAGCACAACAAAAACAGAGCACATAAAGAGCAGAAGCCAAAAAGGAACCAAAGCACAACCAAAAGCCACCCAACACAACAGAACTGGGCACGATCGAAGCAGAACAAAAACAAAAGTATCTGTTGTTATGGTGAATATCGATAAAATTGATGTCATTTCCAGCTAAAAGTTTTCCTTCGCAATTTTCATTTCATACAAGTATTCTTACCTGGAACATTTCTTCATTTTATAATAACATTTGAAATAGAGAATAAGAAGGTTATGACAAAAGTTGTTGCATCAGTTACCAGAGTCTTTAGAAGAGTTTGGCACCTGAGAGTTCCACGGACTAACTATTGATGTATTTCACTCAAAACAGGGCACCGCACAATAGTAAATGGAACCGTAAAAAAGTATGTGTTTTCTGAAGACACTATTCTCCATAAGTAACAAGGTCAGACAGCTCTTTAATATTAATATAAGTTGTTCCTTACATACAAAACAACAGAACATACTTACCACATTAGAAAATGGTTTCAATGTCGTGTTAACCCCCACCAAAGATTACCATGCAAGTCGAAAGTCAAAGATGAAGGATTGAAACCTGGATTAGCAGGTTAGAATTCCTAACTCATATACCCCATACCACCATCATTAACCAGAAATAATAACGAATACGATCGACCCGTTGAAGAGGTAGCAAAGCTATAGTCACTGTTTTCTGTAAAAATTAGGTCGAACATGGGTATTGTGTTGCTTGATATTGTATTGTTGTTGGGTTGCGGGTTGGTATGACATGTCTTTACTGTGTACCCAGGTTTCCCACATTTGCCACATTTACGTGGGTTCCTGCCAGCCTTTTTGTTGCGTCGAACAGAACCTTTTGTAGCTGCTATACAAGGATCTATGACATTATGAACATGTTGTTTATCTTTCATACCAACACATTTTTTGAAGTAAGAGGAGAACATGTCATCAACTCTTGCATGCGTAGTATCAATTTATCTTTCTCTTCATTTGCCTCTTTAAATCCATCATTCGACTTTGAGGCAAAATAACATAATTTGCTGCATTTAGAACTCAGTGATCCATACCTGGCCATTTCCATGATTGGTGTCGGAGTTCCATCAACAGAGTAATCAATATCTAACAAATCTTTAGCACCGGCGGTCCATCGAGTCAATATAAGTGATGACGGTGTATTTTGCATGTTCAAGGCTTTCATTAAACTGACATAGTGGCTACAAGGAATACCCGTGGTCTCAAATAAGTTGTCCAAGTTCGATTTTCACATCCAAACATTTTGAATGTATAAGTATACCTATCCACATCTTCAACACAACTGCATATGCTAAACGATATTTCTTCTTTAATTTCATCCCGCACAAGGAAAAATACATTTCTTGTGTATTTGTTAGCAGCATGTTTCTCTAGGCCCAACAAATGAGTAGTATATACTGGTGTTTTGTTACCGCACTGATATTCGTTAAAGGTTCCAGTATTTCGAATGCGGTCCAATGCTCTATAAATGTTTTGCATGAACTCATACAGCTTAAGTCGACAATTAACAAATTAATTAAGGAATGAATCCATACTCTCACAACGTTGCGTGCTTCGCATCCCACCAAAAAAACAATCTTTAAGAAAAGTTTCTGCCCAATGCTTACATTTGGAATACATTGCATTCACCCACTCATTGTTGTTCAAGCCAAAATTTTCAACCATGTTTATCCATTTCAAATCAAACTCCTGGGCAGTCATAAAATTTAACATGCAGTTGCAGAATGCTCGTGTGAAGTTTCCATCTTATATATTTGTCTGAACATTTCGCTCAAGATGCCAACAATATAACCGACGAAAGGAGTCAGGTATCACTGTCTTTGTTGCCTTATGCATGGCTCTGTCACCATCTATAACAATGGATTATGGCATCTTACCATTCATTGAAACCAAGAAAGTCTGTAACAACCAAGTGTATGTTTTCAAGGTCTCATCCCTTAGCAACCCAAAATCATATATGGTGGTACAATTGTGATGATTGACACCAATAAGCATTACAAGAGGTCTCTGATACACATTTGTTTTGTATGTTGCATCAAATGCTAACACATCACCAAAATATCCATAGTCGGAACCAGACGTCGAATCTGCCTAGAACAAGTTGCTGAATCGATCATCTTCACCCAATGTGTAATCGAAGAAGAACTTAGGATCCATTACTGCTTTTGCAATCAAGTATGATATAACACAATCAGCATCAGATATTTGAAGCTCATCCCTACGAATTGAATCGAAACGATTCTGCAAGTCTTTCTTCATATGTCCGACATTTGAATAACTACCTATCTGATCCACAAGGTGTTCCTATGACTTGGGCAGTTTTGACACCAACTGATCGCTATGAATTTTATTGTGCAATTTTAAAATCTTTAACACTTTGATGTGATTGTAAGAAATGAATGTGATTAGGTGGCACCAAATTGTGAGTATGTTCAGTAACAAACTCCTTAACAACCCATACCTTATTATTTCGTTCAAAATGAACTTTGAATGTCTCATGACATCCTTCTCGAGTTTGGCATGTGGGTTCACTTTTTTGTCGGTTCTGTCAATATACTTCTATGCTCTGTACCCTTGCTTAGAGAAAACCCACATACGTATTGTAATAACACATTGTTTATCACGCATCTTTTTATCCTTTCTAATGCTAAACCCAATAACCTTTGAGTAGTTGTTGTAAAAGAACTCAGCATCTTCGACGGAAGCAAACTTCTTCCCAATTACATCATTAGGTTGCAAACTTGTAAATTCAATCGGGTTATCTAACTCTGATAACTTTGAGTCGACTTCTAGAGTAGTCGTATTGTTTGAAGTACACACTGGTGGGGTTGAGGGAATACGATCGGTGAAAAGCGAATGATCAATTGCAGCGTCTTGGTCATTGGTGTTGTAAGAAGTACTGTTATAAGGAAATTTTGTCATATTGAAATGCCACGTCAATAGCATTGACAAGCCAAGGAACCATCTCACTCCACGTTAGGGAATTATTGGCTAGTCAAAGCCTCTTCTTCTCAGGCTTCAGAAAAGATTGGGCCCGACACTTTGGGTTTCAGTAAACTACACAGAATAAAGCCCAAGAGAGGAGTCCAGAAGAAACTCGGTTATCAAGAAGCAGATGGCCCACCTCGCTTGGACAATCCAAATGAATAGGCCCAACATCAGCCTTGCTTGGGACGTCCTAGGGTCCAGAATTTACTGGCTAAGTAAATGTTTCTAGTCCTCATGTGTCACCTCATGCCCAAAAATAGTGCCCATCAAGGTTGTCAGACTTTTTAGGTCTTAGGAGGACACGTGTATGGCGTGTATGAAGTGACCCAGCTCAACACTCCAAAGGAAGTTGAACCTGGACCAACCCACCACCCAAGGCTGAGGTCACTATAATCAAAACCAATAAAAAACAGCATTTCCACTCAAGTGTAAAAGAGGATTCACGCAATCCCACCTATAAATAAAAGAAGTCTTATTACAAATGAGGAGGGGCAAAAAAAATTACTATTGATCATACTTGATATCTTGTGATTTATCTTGTAGAAAGCCCTAAAATGTAAAAACCGACCACAGTCGGTATCCAAAATCAACCATACATATCCAGCATCCACACAACTCCCTTGGGACCTAACCGGCCCGACACACCATTCATATACATCCTGTGTAAATTTCACTTGTCATTCCAAACCGTACAAGTGACATTTCAAAGATAAGTCAAGACTCTGCATGCGTGGCAGGTGCTACCTTTGACTTTAGGGTTAGCACATTTTTGTGTATCAACATTTGGCGCTAGAATGAGGGGCTGATTTCATACCTTTCGAAAAACTTGAAACACTAGCCATAACTCAACCTGAGAAGATAGTTGAGGGTACCTCGAATCTTATAGAAAATACCCTCAACTTGGAAGATCAAGCCAATAACCCATGTACACCACAAGTCATGCCAATCTTGACTTTTCAAGCTTCTCCTAACCTCACCAGCCAGGCCATGCAAGAAGCAGAAGTGTATCTGCAAAGATTCCTGGAGATAGTGGGCGGACAAATAACCCCAATAGCTCCACCAGTCCCCATCGCAGAGGAAGCTGTCCCAACTCAAGGGTTGGCGGCGACGTCAAAAGATCAACCCACAGTGCAACAACCAAAACTGAAGTCAAAAATAGTAAGAGGAGAGCCGAGTAAAGCTTATCAGTTGTCAGATTCAGAAAGTACATATTCTGTTGGTTCAAAAAGATGATCCAAACCAACGAGCAGTGGTAACAGCGACTTCCGTAACCAACACTACAAAGAGAAGCAAAGGAGCCGACGGTCAAGGCGGTCCAAAACCCCCCCCCCACCAAGCGGGAAAACGTCGAACCCAAGACCCGACAGACTAGCAGCCCGACAACGGTTGGATTTTGGGACAAGACCAAGCAGTGAGGCCCCAAACCCAATGGCAGGGGAGATCCAGCGCTTGCGAGAAGACATGGACAAATTGCAGACAGATGAGCGAGCAGCCCGATACGGCAGCCATCCTCGACGAGGGCGTCGAGGGCCTTTTATCTCAGAAATAACCAACAAGGCCTTTCCGTCTGGGTTCAGGATTCCCGCAATGGAACAATATACAAAAGAAAAGGACCCAATGAAGCACGTTGATCATTTTCTTGACCTAATGGCAACACAAACCGAAGATGATCGAATATTATGTCGAGCTCTGCCTATAACCTTCGAGGATCTGGCCTCAAATTGGTTCCGACAGTCACCCGGTAATAGTATCAGTAGCTTCGACCAGCTAAGCAAGGCTTTCACATAGCAGTTCATAGGGAGCCTGTAGCGTAAGAAATCTCTCTCACATTTATCTTCCTTGAGACAGGGCGGAAAGGAAACAATCCGTGAATATCTATCTCGTTTTAACAAAGAAGCGGTTCGAGTAGAGGATTTTAACGATGTGGCGCCGATCAACACTTTCACTAACGGTTTACAAAGTGGTATTTTTTTCATTTCAGTTAAGGCGACAGCGCCCCTGTTCATATCCTATGTTGGTGGATATAGCCGCAAAATATGCGAGGGCTGAGGAGGAGGAGGAGATTGCGCAAGAGGGAATGTTGGTGCATGGCTCGCATCTAGATAAAGACAAAGTAGAATCCCGAACCAAGGAGCGGGAGGAGTCTAGAGTCCGGTCCGAACTAAGAAGCGATCGGGGAAAGAGGAAAAATCCTATGTCCGAGACTCGAGATGTGAGGAAAAGGTTTGAGGGCCAATATTCTACCTACACCCGTTTAAAACACGACACGATCGATATATTTGCAATTGCCCAGGAGAAAGGGTAGGTAAAATGGCCCAGGAAGATGACGACGGCTCCAAACAAAAGAAACCAAGACCTCTATTTCCGTTTCCACAAGGATCACGGTCATGATACCTCTAAGTGCTACCAACTGAAGGATCACATTGAGAACCTCATCCGGGACGGCCACCTCAAGGAGTATGTACTCAAGAAGGATTCCGATAAAGAAAAGGACTCAGAAAAGCCAAGGGACTCTGACAAAGGTCGGGACCAACGTAGGAAATCCCCAGAGAAGAAAGATTCACCGAGGTTAAGCCCTATCCACACCATCTTCGGCGGGCCTAATACGGGAACCAGTAATAGAGCTCGAAAGTCCAAGATCAGGGGATTAACAACTAAGAGCCCTGTAGAGATTAATTTAATAGAAAGGGTGCCCAAGAAACTTAAGGAAGGATAGGAGAAAATCAGCTTCGGCCCGAGCGATGTGGAAGGCAATGAAGCCAAACCTAACGACGAGATAGTAGTAGAACTTCGGATAGATCACCGAGACGTTTGTAGGGTAACGGTGGATAAAGGAAGCTCAGCACATATCCTCAATCAATCAGTCATCCATCAATTAGGATTCAGTGTCGGTGATTTGGAGCCATTCGACACGGCTCTTAGGGCGTTTGAGGGATCAGAGATACGACCACAGGGCACCATTCGCCTACCCGTAACAATCGGGACTACACTTACCCAGCGAGCTGTACTGGTAGAGTTCGTTGTAGTTGAAAATACACTAAGAGTGATAAAACTAACCTAGAGGGGGGTGAATAGGTTTTAGTTAAATTAAATGCCATCTTTTAGATTAATCAAAATTAAACAACACAACCCCTAATCTCTAACACCATCAATCATTGCCATAATAAAAATGCGGAATAAAAAAAATGACACAATGATATGATTTACATAGGAAACCCTCCAACTGGGTAAAAACTCACGGGCCTAATCGCCAATCGAACCCTCAAATCCACTATTTACAAAAACGATTACAACCTAGGTTGACAACATCTACTAATCCGTTCTTGCTACCCGCATGCCTTTAATAGTGATTTTTGGCTCTTGCTTGTATACTACCAAAGGCAAATACAAGACTTAACTCTTAAATGAAGAGATATGAAACCTAAAGTGAATATGATGATATTCTAAATGCATAAAATGCAAGGTCAACACATTTAATGCTTATCTAGTCATGAATGAATGCTTCAAACAATCCTAGATATCATGTTGCTATATGACACACATATAACCTAGCTATATGAAATCAAAGCATTCCTAGATGCAATAGCTATCACAATACAACAACCCAAACATCAACAAAAATCTCTATTTATAATGAAAAATTATAATCTAGATGCATAAAAACCATAAAAGAGATTTCTTGTTAAGCAAGAACACAAAGATGGATGAGAGTGGTGTTCTATTTACCAAGTAAGCTATGTTGATAAAGACCCATGCTTAGAAACATCCTAGATGAAGCTAGATGATGATAGAACCATGAATGAATGATGGGTGATTGGGTTTTGGACAATAAAAATGGTTTCTTGCTACCTTTTCTTTTAAGACACTCTTGAGCTCTAAAAGGAATGAAAGATAGTGGATTCTGAAGCTCTAAAGAGGCAAGGAAGAGGAAAAGGGCATATGTATATGAAGCTCTAGACGAAATGACACCGTTTAGAAAACAGTAACAAAATCTCGTCATTACTGCTGTGGCCTACCATGGCTCGGGCAGGTTGTCAAGACCGCGGTCCACGAAGCAGTGTGCCTACTGGACAGCAGCGCGGTTGGGAACGATGTGCGCGCAGTGCACAGGCCGCGGTCAAGGCAGCAGGGGCCTACTGATGTGAACCGCGTTAGGGACCGCTGGGCGTACATTTGTACAGGACGCAGTCCAGGTAGCATAGGCCGACTGATGATTACCGCTCAGTATGCCGCGGTGCAAGCAGTGCTTGCCAAGCGGTCTAGGTCGCGGTCTAGGTCGCGGTCATAGAAGAAACCATATTTTCTAAGTAGACTTAACACACAAAGTGATGTGCAATATGTGCAAGTGTGGAGTGTGATAAGTGACATACAATGCATCATCCAATTGTATGCAAACAAGAATATAATGCATGCAAGTGAGTGTGTGCAGCTATATCCCTTCAAGTAAAAGTAGAGTCAAGTAATCTACCTTTCTTGAAGCACTTGGAGTCAAATGAAAGATCTTCAATTCCTAATCTACCATTTTACAAAGATTAACCCCAATTGTGATTTTGTCAACGAAATAAGCCAATCATAAAGTGAGGCACTTACAATCTCCGCCTTTGGCTATTTCGTGACAAAACCACCACTCACAAAGCAACCTCACAAGAACAAAAAAGTTGGTCAACAAAAGTTTCTACATTACAATAAAAACTATAGTCTAAGTCTTGAACATCTTCAAGTCAATCCAAAGTTTGTAGAACCATCCAACCTACACATAATCAACAAAACAAACAAGGATACCTTCCAAGATCAAGTGTGTGTGAGGTGCTTTCAATAACCATAAACAACAACAAACAACATCATTTGCAATAGCCTTAACAAAATACAATCAAATAATGTAATCATGCTATGCAATGCATTACTCCCCCTATATGATAGCTCTCAACTCCCCCTAAACAAGATACTAGTCCACTAAAGCTCACAACTCTTCTCCCCCTTTTTGTCATGAGATAGGCAAAGGGAGTCCCCCTTAATGGGTAAGCTTTTGGCAAGGAGAGCTTATAGCACAAAACATATGCAAGTTCATATAAGTAACTTTATGCAACTCAATTAAGTAGGAGAGAATCAAGGAGTTTTATTTTATGAAAATGTGTGATACGATGCTCCGCAAGCAAGACATGTTGCAGTTAAGTTCAAAAACAATGGTATTTGGCAAAGCAAACAACAAAGGTTTCCAAAAGAATTCAAACCAATTTTCACCCTTTGTCATGATTTCAAGCAATGATATAGATTTTTTATAAGAAATTCAATTTAAAGAGCAACTATATCAAACTTTATAAGCGAAACAAGACATGAGCGACTTTTTGCACCCTATTCGATTTTTCCGGGTAAGATACCCGTATGATAGTAGCCTTGTTCAACTAATAAAGAGAGAGGGAAGACTAAATTTGGATGAGACATCCTTATTTATTGAATAGACACATGGTCCTTATTTAGTTCAGTCTTCTCATGTGCTTATGCATACAGTTTTACATTCATGTTTAAGCAATCAAAAATACGTCTTCATGCATATCAACTTAAAGCATGTCATTAGTAAAAACATCATGTCATGGAGATCAATTATAGGTCATTCAAATTGTACTTCCAAAGTAAATCTCCTAGTCCAAAAATGCATGTTTGAACATAAATATAACATGGATTGCAAGAGAAGCAATTTTCACACTTATTAAGAAAATAACATAACCATATGCACAACCAATCATCTCAAGCAATTAATGAAGAAGTATAAAATATATCAATGTAGCACAATGCACTTTCATGCCAACTTGCTCTCTTTGCTTGAGCTTCCCATATGAGGTCAAGACATACCATTTCAAGCCATATGACAAATCCCAATAGACTTATTAAGGTTGCCAAACCTAATGGTGTCTAAGGGATTTGTAAATAAGTCCGCTAGTTGGTCATTAGTTCCCACATGCTCCAATGCAATAGTTTTGCTCTCAACTAGCTCTCTAATGAAATGATGTCTAATGTCAATGTGCTTTGTCCTAGAATGTTGGACGGGATTCTTAGAAATGTTTATGTCACTCATGTTGTCACAAAACAAAGTGAGAGTGCCTTGCTCTAAGCCATAGTTGGCTAGCATTTGCTTCATCCACAACAATTGGGTACAAGCACTACTGGCGGCTATGTATTCTGCCTCGGTAGTGGATAGGGAAATTGAGTTTTGCTTCTTGTAAAACCAAGACACCAAGTTGTTGCCTAGAAAAAAACAACCACCCGATGTACTTTTCCTATCATCACAATTCCCCGCCCAATTGGCATCACTAAATCCAATAAGATTTAGATTAGTGTCAAAGGAGTACCATATCCCATGATTTGAGGTACCATTCACAAATTGAATGATCCTCTTCACCGCAACAAGGTGAGATTCTTTGGGATTGGCTTGGTTCCTAGCACAAACACCCACACTAAAAGAGATATCGGGTCTACTTGCGGTCAAGTATAGCAAACTACCTATCATGCCACGATATAATCTTTGATCAACACTTCTACCACTAGCATCCTTGCTTAGCTTCAAAGTGGTACTCATGGGTGTGTCACAATGTTTGGCATTCTCAAGACCAAACTTCTTCACTAGGCTTTTGGCATACTTAGCTTGGGATATGAAAATCTCATCATGCATTTGCTTAATTTGCAAGCCTAGGAAGTAATTTAGTTCACCAACCATGCTCATTTCAAATTTAAGAGACATGACATCAACAAATTGTCTCACTTTTAACTCATTGGTGGAACCAAATACAATATCATCAACATAAATTTGAGCTATGAAAAACTCATCTTTGTTCCACTTGATGAACAAAGTCTTGTCAACACTACCTCTTAAGTAGCCATTGTCAACAAGGTAAAGAGTGAGGCGCTCATACCAAGCCCTCCGTGCTTGTTTCAACCCATAAAGTGCCTTTTTGAGGCGATAGACATGATTTGGGTGGTGTGGATCCACAAACCCCTTGGGTTGTTCAACAAACACTTCCTCATGCAATAAGCCATTGAGGAAGGCACTCTTAACATCCATTTGGTGTAATTTGAACTTATACACATAAGAAATGGACAAGAGAAGCCTTATAGACTCAAGACGGGCAACGGGAGCAAAAGTCTCCTCAAAGTCAATACCCTCGATTTGAGAGTATCCTTGTGCCACAAGCCTAGCCTTGTTGAGCATAATGTTGCCATCCTCATCCGACATGTTCCTATACACCCATTTGGTGCCTATGACATTAGTATCCTTGGGTCTAGGAACTAGAGTCCAAACCTCATTTCTTTCAAATTGGTTTAGCTCTTCTTGCATAGCAAGAACCCAAAACTCATCATTCAAGGCTTCCTCAACCTTTTTGGGTCCAACTTGAGAGGTGTAACAAGTATAGCTAATTTGATTAGCTATTTGACGCCTAGTCCTAACACCCTTATTCACATCTCCAAGAATGTCGTTCTTGTTGTGGAGATGTCTAACCCATGGAGCGGGTTCTTTAGAGTCCAAAGAATGATCTCTATCAAGAGGTTGATCATCCTCTTCACTATGAGTTGACTTCTCATCACTTGAAGTCTCACTACACTCATTCAAAGGAAGATCACCATTCTCACAAACATCCTCCTCATGGTCAACATTTTTGGGCCTACAATCAACAATGACAACATTTGATGATTCCATGACACTTCGAGTTTTTAGATTGAAAACTCTATAGGCCTTGCTATTGAGTGCATATCCAATGAAAATACCTTCATCACTCTTGGCATCAAACTTGCCAAGTTGATCACGGTCATTAAGAATATAGCACTTACTACCAAAGATATGGAAATAGCTAACATTGGGTTTTCTTCCCTTCCATAACTCATAGGATGTTTGTTTGGTCCCGGGTCTAAGGAAAACTCTATTCCCTATATAACAAGCCATATTAAAGGCTTCGGCCCATAAATTCCTAGGAACCTTGTTGCTAAGCAGCATCACCCGAGCCATCTCTTGTAAAACCCTATTCTTCCTTTCCACAACTCCATTTTGTTGGGGAGTTCTAGGAGCCGAGAATTCATGGGAAATACCTAGACCATTACAAAAACTCTCAAAGCTACTATTCTCAAATTCTTTCCCATGATCACTTCTAATTCTCTTAATGCTCCTAAGGTGAGAATTTTTCTCATTTTGAATTTTGACACATAGCATTTTGAATTTCTCAAAAGCTTCGGACTTCGCTCTAAGGAAGTAAGTCCATGTGAACCTAGAGAAGTCATCAACCACTACAAGGATATACCTTTTACCACCTAGGCTCTCGGTTTGCATGGGACCCATGAGGTCCATATGAAGGAGTTCTAATGGCTCCTTGGTACAAAGGAATTTTCCCTTCTTGTGCACACTTTTGGTTTGCTTCCCTTGTTGACAAGGTCCACAAACTCCCTCAAACCTCTTCCCAAGCTTAGGAAGGCCTCTCACAACATTCAACCTCTCAATGACTTTCAAGTCACTATAATTCATGTGGCCAAATCTTTGATGCCACAACTCAACTTACTCACAACTAGACAAGTTACAAGAGATGTTACTAGACTCAAGACAATAACAATTGTCACTTGATCTCTTGCCTTTTAAAAGAACTTGCCCATTTTTCTTAAGAATAGAGCAATCAACTTTGCCAGACATAACTGAAAGCCCTTCATCACTTAAATGTGATATACTTATGAGATTGGCTTGCAAGCCATCTACATAGAGAGCATTGAGCAAGGAGGGCAAACCGGGAATAGATATATTACCTTTCCCTATGACCTTTTTTCCGTGAACCATCATCAAAGGTGACAAATCCACCATCCTCCATCACAAGAGTCTCAAAGAAACTCTTGTTTCCGGTCATGTGTCTAGAACACCCACTATCAAGATACCAAGTATTGAAGGCCTTGGCTTTCAAAGCCATTTGAGCCACATAGCAAAAATATTCATTTTTTCTAGTCCACCTAGGAGCAACATTTTCAACCCTAGGAGCCTTTGGTACATTTGCTCTAAGTTCCCTAGGTGCATGCTTTTTGGCTCTTCTAAGCATATTTTTCTCAATCATGTTCTCAAATCTACACAATTTGATATACTTAAAGCAATTAGGCCTTATATGGCCTTCGATACCACAATAATGACAAGTAGGAGTAAAGTAGGAGTTCATACCATAGCCTTGTGCAACCATTTGAGGTTTCCTTCTCCTTTGAGTAGTCTTTTGATGTTGAACAAACTCTCTCCTTTGTGGTTGAGCCAAAGTAGCATGTCTTCCTTGTTGAGCATACACTATCCTTGATCGTGGAGGAAGGATCATTTCATGTGGAGGTCTTGATTGAAATGCTCTAACTTGTTGTGGTTGAGCCCTTGTTGGAATCTTGGCTTGAGCATGTTTTGGGATTTTGACTTCTTCAACTTCTTGACTCTTGACAAAAGTAGTCTTTTTCATAGAAGTAGTACTCACATCTTCCTCATATCCCAAGCCCCTCTTATCACTAGGGTTCTTTCCAATTGATAGCATCTTGTCAAGCTTCTCGGTTCCGGAGGTCATCTTGGCAATTACTCATTTTGCCTCTTCAAGCTCCTTCCTTAAGCATTCTTCACTTTTCTTGATCACAAAAAGTTCCAACTTCAAGCTTTCTTCCCTTTCTCTTGTTCTTTTCACTTCTTCACTCAAGTGAATCATCTTGGAGGTCAATTCAAAGTTCTTCATTTTCAACTCTTGAATCTTTTTTTTCTTCTTAGCTCTAGAACTTTTGAAGTATTCCATGAAGTCTTCATAGTCCATCTCCTTATCAAATTCATGCTTGGACTCGGATGACGTACTCCCATTACTTGAGTCATCTTCTTCTTCTTCTTCTAGTTTGTCATTCTCCTCTTCTTGGTCACTCATAACTTCCTTGCTATTGTGAGATGATGAGAAGGCAATGTGACCATACCCACTACACTCATAGCATTGAACACTCTTCTTGGAGTCCTTCTCTTCACTTTTCTCCACCTTTTTAAAAGGAGTCTTCCTCTTCACAAATTTTCCCTTGGAGCCCATCCTCTTCTTCTCAAGCTTCATGAACTGCTTGAACCTTTTCACTATAAGAGCCATTTCTTCATCCGAATCTTTTTCCTCCCTTTCTTCCTTGGAGGTCTTCAATGCAATGCTTTTTTGCTTCTTTTGAGGTGTTGTTGAAGTAGGGGCTCTTCTTGACTCAAAAGCTATCAACTTGCCAATTATCTCACTTGGCTTCATCTTCTTATATTCGCTATTGTCCTCAATAGCGGTCACCTTTGCATCAAATCTCTCCGGGAGAGACCTCATAATTTTTTGGTTTATCCTTTTATCCGTATATGGATCGCCTAATTGATGACTTTGGTTGACGATATCCATTAGCTTCACTTGGAAGTCATTGAAGCACTCGTGATCTTCCATCTTCAAGGACTCAAATTGAGTTTGAAGGACTTGTAGTTTGGAGTCTTTTACTACATCGGTTCCTTCATGTGCCATCTCCAATATTGTTCATGCTTCATGTGCATTCCTTGTGGTTTGGATTAGCTTGTGTTGATTCTCATCCACTGCACACAGGATTGCATGCATGGCCTTGTTGTTCCATTTGGAGGCTTCAAAGTCTTTAGTATCCCATTCCGATTTAGGCTTGGGCACGATGCTTTCATCTTCGAGAGTCTTAGTAGGTGATGTGTAACCATCCTCAATCACCATCCAAACTCGATCGTCATATTGGCATAGGTAGGATTCAATTTTTCCTTTCCATGATAAGTAATTAACCCCCGTCAAAAGTGGAGGTCTTGAACTCGATGCTCCCTCCCGCTCATATGCATTTCCACTCATGGTGTTTAAGGGTGAATGAGATGAATGCAATCAATCACACAAAAAGAAAAGGAAAACAAGCAAGACACACTAACCAAAAAGCAATCTAATGCAAAACACTCCTAGAGAGCAAAAGATCTCCTAATTACATTAAGGAACCCGCTCTGATACCAATTAAAAATACACTAAGAGTGATAAAACTAACCTAGAGGGGGGGTGGATAGGTTTTAGTTAAATTAAATGCCATCTTTTAGATTAATCAAAATTAAACAACACAACCCCTAATCTCTAACACCATCAATCATTGCCATAATAAAAATGTGGAATAAACAAAATGACATAATGATATGATTTACGTGAGAAACCCTCCAACTGGGTAAAAACTTACGGGCCTAATCGCCAATCGAACCCTCAAATCCACTATTTGTAAAAACGATTACAACCTAGGTTGACCACATCACACCTAATCGGTTACTAATCCGTTCTTGCTACCTGCAGGCCTTTAATAGTGATTTTAGGCTCTTGCTTGTATACTACCAAAGGCAAATACAAGACTTAACTCTTAAATGAAGAGATATGAAACCTAAAGTGAATATGATGATATTCTAAATGCACAAAATGCAAGGTCAACACATTTAATGCTTATCTAGTCATGAATGAATGCTTCAAAGAATCCTAGATATCATGTTGCTATATGACACACATATAACCTAGCTATATGAAATTAAAGCATTCCTAGATGCAATAGCTATCACAATACAACAACCCAAACATCAACAAAAATCTCTATTTATAATGAAAAATTATAATCTAGATGCATAAAAACCATAAAAGAGATTTCTTGTTAAGCAAGAACACAAAGATGGATGAGAGTGGTGTTCTACTTACCAAGTAAGCTATGTTGATAAAGACTCATGCTTAGAAACATCCTAGATGAAGCTAGATGATGATAGAACCATGAATGAATGATGGGTGATTCGGTTTTGGACAATAAAAATGGTTTCTTGCTACCTTTTATTGTAAGACACTCTTGAGCTCTAAAAGGAATGAAAGATAGTGGATTCTGAAGCTCTAAAGAGGCAAGGAAGAGGAAAGGGCATATATATATGAAGCCCTAGACGAAATGACACCGTTTAGAAAACAGTAACAAAATCCCGTCATTACCGCTGTACGTACCGTGGCTCGGGCAGGTTGTCCAGACCGTGGTCCACGAAGCAGTGTGCCTACTGGACAGCAGCGCGGTTGAGACCGATGTACGTGCAGTGCGTAGGCCGCGGTCAAGGCAGCAGGGGCCTACTGATGTGAACCGCGTCAGGGACCGCTGGGCGTACATTTGTACAGGACGCGGTCCAGGTAGCATAGGCCGACTGATGATTACCGCTTAGTATGCCGCGGTGCAAGCAGTGCTTGCCAAGCGGTCTAGGTCGCGGTCATAGAAGAAACCATATTTTCTAGGCAGACTTAACACACAAAGTGATATGCAATATGTGCTAGTGTGGAGTGTGATAAGTGACATACAATGCATCATCCAATTGTATGTAAACAAGAATATCATGCATGCAAGTGAGTGTGTGCAGCTATATCCCTTCAAGTAAAAGTAGAGTAAAGTAATCTACCTTTCTTGAAGCACTTGGAGTCAAATGAAAGATCTTCAATTCCTAATCTACCCTTTTACAAAGATTAACCCCAATTGTGATTTTGTCAAAGAAATAAGCCAATCATAAAGTGAGGCACTTACAGTAGTAGACATCGAAGCAGTGGCCATACAATGCACTGGTGGGTCGACCATTCCTTAATCAAATCAGGGCAGTCACAGCCACATACTGCCTCAAAATAAAATTTCCAACTGATAACGGAACCGGTGAGATCAAAGGGTGTCAAGAAACAACACGAAAGGCCAATTTATCAATGTTTAGGGACAAGCGGACCAACGAAGTATGCCAAGTCAAAATTATCAACAAGTCCGAAAAAAAAAAAAGCCACAGCAAAAAGAGCAAAGGAGAAGGCTTTCGAAATAGAAGCTTCTGTAGAAACCCCTCAGGAATTCTCCCTCGACCCGAGAGAGATCACTACGCATGAGGCAGAAGTAGGGATAGAGCCTACAGAACAGGTGCTCCTTGTCCCTGGGGACCCCTACAAAGTGGTAAGAGTCGGCTCAAAATTAATACCACGGGTAAAACAAGAGATATCGGAGATGTTACAATAACACAGAGATATCTTCGCAAGGAGTCATGAGGATATGGTCGAGATAGATCCAAGAATCATGTCGCATACCCTATTAGTAGGAAAGGAATCCAAGCCAGTCGTCTAAAGAAGATGATGCTTCAACGTAGAAAAAAACGCTGCCATCAGAGAGGAGGTCAAGAAACTCCTTGCCGCGGCATCAATCCGAGAAGCCATCTACCTTAAGTGGATCACCAACGTAGTACTCGTTAAGAAAAAAAACACCACCTGAAGGATGTGTGTTAAACTCACCGACCTAAACAAGGCATGCCCAAAGGATGGTTTCCCACTAGCAAGAATCGATCGCTTGGTCGACGCAACCGCATGCCATGAGTTGCTCAGCTTTATGGATGCCTACTCGGGTTACAATCAAATTAAGATGCATGGGCCAGATGAAGAAAAAACCACATTCATCACAGACCAAGGGCTATATTGCTACACCGTCATGCCTTTTAGGTTGAAAAATGTTGAAGCCACTTATCAAAGGTTAGTCAATCGGATGTTTGCAGATCAAATTGGCAGGTTAATGGAAATATATGTGGATGATATGTTAACAAAGAGCCTTACCGCCGAGGGTCATGGAGAAGCACTAAGAGAAACATTCACTGTGCTTAGGAAATATGGAATGAAATTAAACCCGACAAAGTGCGTCTTCGGAGTTTCCTCGGGAAATTTTTCTGGCTTCGTTGTTCATCAGCGTGGGATCGAATCAAATCCTGAGAAAATAAGCGCCCTCATCAAGATGACGGCTCCCGGGACGCTGAAAGAATTCCAAAGGTTAACCGGCTATCTTGCCGCTTTGAACAGGTTCATTTCTAAATCCACTGACAAATGTTTTCCTTTCTTTAAAGCTTTGAAAAAAAGGAAAGATGTTGAGTGGAACCAAGAGTGTGAGGCAGCGTTCCAACAGCTGAAAAATTATCTAGGAAGAACCCCAATGTTATCAAAGCCAAACACAGGGGATCAGTTATATCTGTACCTATCAGTTTCCACGGTAGCAACGAGTTCTGCTCTAGTTCGAGATGAGGACGGGGTTCAAAAGCCAGTCTACTACACCAATCTGGCCTTGCTCGGCCCGGAAACACGATACCCTGAGGCAGAAAAGTTAGCCCTGGCATTAATAGTCTCAGCAAGGAAGCTACGTCCATATTTCCAAGTGCACAGTATAATTGTCTTGACAAACTGCCCTCTCAGACAGATTTTACAAAAACCAGAATTATCAGGGAGGTTAACTAAATGGGCAATCGAGCTTAGTGAGTTCGACATAGAATTCAAGCCCCGGACGGCTATTAAAGGACAGGCGGTGGCTGATTTCATAGCTGAATTCTCATAACCAACGGGGCAAGTTGAAGACATGGAAGACGAGGGGAGAGAAAAGACATACGAGTGAAAGCTTCACATTGATGGCGCGTCTAATACACATGGAAGTGGAGCCGGTATAGTCATAACAACACCCGAGAAAGAAAAAATCGAGTGTGCGCTCAGGTTCGATTTCCGAGCCACTAACAACCAGGCCGAGTATGAGGCCTCCTAACGGGATTACGAGAGGCCACATCTCTCGGGGCCGACGCAATCGATATTTTTAGTGACTCACAACTAATAGTCAATCAGGTATCAGGCGATTACGAGGCTAAAGAAGAAGCAATGATCACTTATTTGGTTAGAACAAAGAGGGCACTGCAGCGCTTCAAGAGATTTCAGATCACCCAGATCCTGCGGGACCAAAACAATCACGCCGATGCTCTATCTAAATTGGCATCGGCCATAAACGCGATCATGTGCAAATCAGTCCCGGTGGCACACCTAAGGGAACCAAGCATCCATGGAAGTGAGGAAGACGAGCCCGAGATAAACGAGATTGACCTTGCAGAAGACATATGGATGACCTCAATTTGAAAATACCTAGAGACGGGAGTAGTTGCCTGGGGACCGAATCGAGGCAAAGAAAATCAAATATCAGGCATCACGTTATACTATGTACAACGGGGTGTTACACAGAAGAGGGTTCTCCATGGTACTACAACGATGTATCAATCCATATGAAGCCATGATGGTGTTAACAGACGTTCATGCCGGAGTATGCAGAAACCACACAGGATCACAAAGTTTGGCTCATAAGGTCCTAAGACAAGGATATTATTGGCCCAACATATTTGAAGATGCGAAAAAGATATCCAACGGATGTGACAAATGTCAAAAGATCGGAGACCTTATCCGCCAACCACCTGAAATGCTAAAATCCTTGATAGCAGCATGGCCATTCTCATAGTGGGGGGTAGATCTCATTGGGCCCATGTTGACTACCAAGAAGACATAAGCAAAATTTGCTATTGTAGCCGTAGATTATTTCACCAAGTGGGTCGAGGCAAAACCTCTTAAACGTATCACCGAAGAAAATACAACTAAATTTATGAGAAACTCTCTCATCTATAGGTTTGGGGTACCAAACATGATTATCACCGACAATGGAACTCAATTCGACAGTGCAATTTCAAAAAAATTGGTGCTGATTGGCAAATCATCAACGTCTTCGCAACCCCGGCACACCCACAGACAAACGGACAAGTGGAAGCTATGAACAAAATTATAAAACATAACATCAAGGCCAAGCTGGATAGCAAGATTGGGCCGACTTCTTGCCTGAGGTTCTTAGGGCCTACTGGACCACGTCTCGGGGGTCGACCGATGAGACCCCGTTTGCAATGGCTTTTGGAGCCGAAGCTGTAATCCCAATCGAGACATAAATTAGCTCGCCTCGGGTACAGTTCTATGATCCCCAGTTAAATGCGGAGTTGATGATCGCTAGCCTTGAAGAGTTAGAAGACAAGTGTGATCAAGCACATATTTGAGTTGCAGCGTACTAACAGAGGATTGCACGCCACTATAACAGCAAAGTCCGAGAGAGGAGATTCCAGATAAACAACTTAGTCTTAAGAAGGGTTATGCCAAACACCAGGGATCGGGCCGTAGGGACCCTCGGAGACAAATGGGAAGGACCCTACCAAGTGGTAGGGATCGCAGGACACGGAGCCTACCGCCTCGCACGACCTGGGGTGGCTACGTCATCCGACCATGGAACACACAGTATTTGAAGCTTTATTATCCCAATAAGAGTTGTCTCAGGACTGAGCATGAATTCCCCCTTTTTTTACAGACAAAAGTATTAAGGATCAAACTATAGATCCTTTTTTCTGTAAACACCCGAGGGTGATAAATAAAATTACGAAGTTAGTAGAAACTTGTTTCTCAGTCTAAAGTACAAAAATCATCCATCATGAGAATAGAAGATAAAAGACCGCCTTCAATTGACAGTCTAAGTACAAAAATCATCCATCATGAAAATGGAAGATAAAAGACCGTCTTCAAGGCATAGTTTAAGTATAAAAATCATTCATCATGAAAATAGAAGATAAAAGACCGTCTTGAAGGCACAGTCTTAAAAAAAAAATCATCCATCATTAAAATGGAAGATAAAAGACCGCATTCAAGGCACAGTCTAAGTACAAAAATCATCCATCATGCAAATGGAAGATAAAAGACCGCCTTCAAAGCACAGTCTAAGTATACAAAAAATCATCATCCATCATAAAATGAGAGATAACCTTCGGCCCAACAAAGGTATTCCTAAAAACACAGAGTAAATAAACAGGTCATCAGGTACTGCTTTATTCATACTAGTTTTTTCTTTCTTATTGTTTTTAACAACAACAAAAAAAAGCACACAGCAAAATAAGGCATACTAAGGTCTCAGTACATGACCAAGCCAAGAAAGAAATATTATCTCTCTCGGGACAAAAGACAAGACATAAGAGTTAATCTTCTTTATCTTCTTCCTCATCCACATCTTCTTCTTCATCATGAACATCCTCAGCATCATCACTATCGCTGCCACCTTCATCGCTCGGCGACGTAGGGTCAGGCCCGAGGTCTTTGATTGGATCGAGCCAGGGAGAACCAGGTTGAGGGGTACCAAACACCTTGCGCGGATCCACATCTAAATCCACATGCATGAGCAACACTTCCAAACCTTTGCATTTTCGATTGGCTTTCCAGTCTGTAATTTGCTCTTGGAAACTTTTATTTCCCTCTTCGATGGTCTTCTTAAGAGATTTCTCAACCACATCCATGGCCTTTTTATAGCCTCAGCGCCTCAGTAAATCTCGACAACCAAAAGCACCCTCTACAAAATCAGCATGGGTAAAAGCATCAAAAACGGGGGACTGTTTACAAAGGTCTCCAGTCCGGATTTCCACCTCTTTCCTGACCCGTGGCAAGTTTTCAGTGTATTCTCTAAGCTTCTCTTCTATGATCCCGACCCTTTTTTGGACATCGGAGGATTCTTCGCGAGCTATATCTCGATCCCTAGAGACCACCTGAAGCTCGCCTTTTACCTGGTCCAGCTCTCATTGTAGTCTGTCACGTTGACCCGCAACGCAGTTCTTCTCAATGGTAAGCCTGATCACCCGGTCAGATAGGTCATCCCTTTCGCGGGCCAATTGAGCTCATCTCTGCATCAGCTGGCAAAAAACAAAGGTAAAAAGAAACTATGGGTGAGATCCAACGGCTTCGGATTCCACGGGAAATGTGTACATTATTTCAGGTAAACAGCTGTTTCCACGTCCCATGGGTCGAATAGTGCAACACGTAAGCCATACATCACTTCACATTAAATACATGCGTCCTTGGGAAACAATCAGGCCTAACAAAATGGTAAGGATACCATTGGGCCTGACGAATGTGTAAGGATGCCATCAGCCCCTCATTGCCACCAACAAGCCGGACGAATTGGTAAGGATACCATCTGACCCGACGATGGGTAAGGATACCATCAGTCCTTCAACACCACCAATAGGCCCGACGAATTGGTAAAAATACCATCAGACCCGACAAATGGGTAAGGATACCATCAGTCCTTAAAGGTTACTATTAGGCCAGACGAATGGAGTACCCGAGGCACAAAGTAGGATTATCTCTCCGGATGGAAAATTCTTCATTTCCAAAAAGCTAGGGGGTAAATGTTATAAGGAAATTTTGTCATATTGAAATGCCAAGTCAATAGCATTGACAAGCCAAGGAACTATCTCACTCCACGTTAGGGAATTATTGGCTAGTCAAAGCCTATTCTTCTCAGGCTTCGGAAAAGATTGGGCCCGACACTTTGGGTTTCCGCAAACTACACAGGATAAAGCCCAAGAGATGAGTCCAGAAGAAACTCAGTTATCAAGAAGCAGAAGGCCCACCTCGCTTGGACACTCCAAATGAATAGGCCCAACATCAGCCTTGCTTGGGACTACCTAGGGTCCAGAATTTACTGGCTAAGTAAATGTTTCTAGTCCTTATGTGTCACCTCATGCCCAAAAATAGTGCCCATCAAGGTTGTCAGACTTTTTAGGTCTCAGGAGGACATGTGTACGGCGTGTATGAAGTAACCCAGCTCAACACTCCAAAGGAAGTTGAACCTGGACCAACCCACCACCCAAGGCTGAGATCACTATAATCAAAACCAATAAAAAACAGCATTACCACTCAAGTGTAAAAGAGGATTCACGCAATCCCACCTATAAATAAAGGAAGTCTCCTTACAAATGAGAAGGGGCAAAAAATTTACTATTGATCATACTTGATACCTTGTGATTTATCTTGTAGAAAGCCCTAAAGTGTAAAAACTGACCACAGTCAGTATCCAAAATCAACCATACATATCCAGCATCCACACAACTCCCTCGGGACCTATCCGGCCCGACACACCATTCCTATACATCCTGTGTAAATTTCACTTGTCAGTCCAAACCGCACAAGTGACATTTCAAAGATAAGTCAAGACTCTACATACGTGGCAGGTGCTACCTTTGACTTTAGTGTTAGCACATTTTTGTGTATCAACAAGTACCATTATAATAGTAGTTGTTATATGTTATGTTTGTATTATCACAAGCTAAAGGATCCCCTTGGTTCAAATTAAAATTTGATTTAGAGTTGCTATCAATGTATGAGTCGGGATTCATCTGTCAAGTGTTAATAACAACCATCAATTGTAACATTTAATTTTTTTTGTTTATAAATGCAACAGACATATGTTTAAGTTATTTGAAATGCAACATACAAAAGTTAAACACAAAGTAATTACATACCTCTACCGGAGAAGATAACAGTTGTCCAATACAGGTGTTGGAGTAGAAGCAAAATGTTGAATACATAGGACTGAGCAGCGGCAAAATTTTGAATACAAAGGTTTGAACAGTAGCTAAATGTTGAATACGTATGTTTGAGCAGCAGCAAAATTTTGATTACACAGGTTTCAGCAGTATCAAAATGTTGATTACAGATGTTTGAGCAATGGAACAACATAAAGGAAGCAAGGGAAATAATCATCCAACAACAGATGTTTGAGTAGGCGAACATCATAAAGGAAGCAAAGGAAATAATCATCCAACAACAACATAAATAAAGCAAGGGAAAGAGAAATCGAGAGATTGATGGTGGGTACTTTGAATTTGGTTGAGTGGTGTTAATTATCAACCGGGTGATAAGTGAAGTGGGTAGAGTAGGAAGGGAGCAGTAAAGGGATTTAATGGTGTTTAACTCCCTCCCAATATTTTGTTAACTAGGCCAATGCCAACATATTTTTAAAAAAAATTCTTTCTTTTTTTTATCTTTTTTCTACAAAGATTACAACACTAAACTTCTGTATGGTTACAAGTCAAAATTTTAAAATTTTAAAAATGGTTACCAAAGCCGTGAAAATGGTTACCGGAGCCATGAGGGTGGTAACCATATACGTGAAAATGGTTACAAGTCAAAATTTCAGAAATTGTAAAACGATTACCACAGCCGAAAAAATGGTTATCGGAGTCGTGCAGGTGGTTATCATATCCGTGAACATGGTTATAAGTCAAATTTTTAAAAATTTAAAAATGGTTATCAAAGCCGTAAAAATGGTTACCGGAGCCGTGAAGGTGGTTACCATATTCGTTAAAATGGTTACAAGTCAAAATTTCAGATATTATAAAATGGTTACCAAAGCCTGTAAAAATGGTTATCGGAACCGTGATGGTGATTACTATATCCGTGAAAATTGTTACAAGTCAAATTTTCAAAATTTTTAAAATGGTTACCAAAGCCGTGAAAATGGTTACCGGAGCCGTGAAGGTGGTTACCATATCTGTGAAAATGATTACAAGTCAAAATTTCAAAATTTTAAAAATGGTTACCAAAGCCGTAAAAATTGGTTACCGCAGTCGTAAAGGTGGTTACCAAAACCGTGAAAATGGTTACAAGTCAAATTTTAAAAAATTTAAAAATGGTTACCAAGACCGTAAAATGGTTACCAGAGCCATGAAGGTGTTTACCAAAGCCATGAAATTGGTTACACGTTAAAATTTCAAAAAACAATGGTTACCAAAGTCGTACAAATGGTTACTGGAGCCGTGAAAGCGGTTACCATAGGCGTAAAAATGGTTACAAGATAAAATTTCAAAAATTGAAAAATGGTTACCAAAACCGTAAAAATGGTTACCAGATCCATGATGGTGGTTACCAATCCCGTGAAAACGGTTACAGATCAAAATTTCAAAATTATTTTGAAAAAAAATAATTATTTGATTTATCTTAATTAAATATAATTTTTCACATTTTTAATATAATTTTTTAACGTTGAACTAATTTTTTTTATGTTTGATTTTTATTTTATAAATTTTATAATGTAATATTAACAAATTAAAAACAAAAACAAAAAAAAGGGGTTACAGCCAGTTGGAAACCGACTGTGCTGTTTAATTTCCACTATTCACCACTGCATGATGCAGTGATTTTATAAATCGCTGCACAATAGTCAGCCAATGTGCATAGACATGATGCCGATTCCGGTTCCAGTCCGGTTCCGGCGGTACCACCAGTTCAGTTCCTTTTTTTTTATCTTATTTCATTAAAACATTAGTCATATAAAAATGTAATTGGTAAATGTATTTTATTGGGTCACCACTCACCCGTCACCCGTAAAATAAAATAAAATAAATAAATGACAAATTAAAAAACTAAATTAAAATAAAACTAAAAAATGTAAAATTGGTCTAGCCATGTAAAAATGTAATTGGTAAATGTATTTTATTGGGTCACCCGCAAAATAAAATAAAATAAATAAATTACAAATTAAAAAATTAAATTAAAATAAAACTAAACAATGTAAAATTGGCCTAGCCATGTAAAAATGTAATTGGTAAATGTATTTTATTGGGTCACCCGCAAAATAAAATAAAATAAAATAAATAACAAATTAAAAAATTAAATTAAAATAAAACCAAAAAAAAAATTAAAATTGGTCTTGCACTTAATTTTTACCACAATTAAGCTGCTTATGTATCCTCTTAGGGGTTTAGAGGAATCAAAGGCCATGTAATTCTCTTACCTTTTATTGCAAGTTTGGAGATGGTGATTAGCGTGGAGTCGTGGACTAATCATTGCCATGATCATCCGTTCGAATTTCAGTCGGTTCACCATCTTTAAAGAAATCATATGGCTCCTCTTGATCGATTTCTTATTGTCTATATTGAGCCTTCGTCCAATCTTTGACACAAGCTTGTATCTGAAGTGATTTCATACTCATAGGGGAACGTCATGGGTCTAGAATATTCCTACCGGTGCTGAACTGTTGTTCCACCGCCACTGTAGAAACTGGTGTTGAAAGGATTTGCTTGGCTATCATAGCCAAGATTGGAAAGTACCTTTCATGCTCATTCCACCAGTGTAGGATATCAAATTTTTTAACTTCAGTGTCTTCTATGAACTCAAAAGAAGTACTTAGATAAGATTCAAGCTCGGAATAAGTGGTGGGGCTTGATGAAGATGAGCCTCGTAATTTTTTGGTTTTTTTGGATAAAAGATTATATCCTAAACTAAAAAATCCAAAGGATGATGAGGAATGAGATGCATTTTGAGTTTGTGGAACATTTATGTTCAGTGATGGACCATAAACTCTAAGATATTCATCATATAAATCATACAATAATGTCTTAACTCTAACACAACACATATCAACATCATAATCTATTTTTAAACCTTGTTCATAATAAACAGAAAGATAATCATGCAAACTTTATAATCTACAACGTGGATCAAAACACAAGGTAGGCAAATAAATATTTGGAATCTCCTTATAACATTCTAACCATTTTTCTTTCATAGCAGTAACAGACTCATGTAATTGTGAGTCGGATTCACAATGAGTAAAGGCACCAGCAATATTAAGACTCTCAATAATAAACAAATTAGTTGTAGGATAATAAATACCAGATAAATTGTTAGTAGCAGTATAAAAAACTTTTAATAAACCACAAACATTGCTACAAATATCCCAATGACTTTGATTAAGATTAATGTAACTAACATGATATTGAATAAAAGTAACTAATAAATCCATATATTCATAACTTCTAGCAAGCAATTTATAAGTAGAATTCCAACGTGTTGGAATATCATGAGGAAATCTAATGGCACGCCTACCATTTTGTTTTTAATCCTTTTTAAACACATAAATTGAAAACATGAAATGCACATCTTTGATGAAAAAATTTACCACCAAGATAAGGTTTGCATAATTCAATTAAAGCATGAATAGCAGCGGTATTATTAGAAGCATTACCAAAACCAATTGCAAAAATTTTGTTATCAATTTTGTACTCTGCAAAAATAATTCTAAGCTATCTAAAAATATTAGCAACAATGCGTTTATCATCAAAAACTCTAAATGCAAGAATTATTTTTTAGATAGTCCATGCATTATCCATATAATGGCAAGTGACACCTATGTATAAATGCATTTGCCAATGGTCACTCCATATGTCGGCACATACTGAAACAAGACCATTATATCTTTCAAAAAAAAATTCCAACACTTTCTTTTCTTTTTCATAAATGTTTTCAAGTGTTTCTGTGAGTATGGTTCTAGGAACACGACATGCAGAAGGATTTAATGCTCGTTGACAATAATTATTAAAACCAACATTTTCACCAAAATTAAATGATAAGTGCTCTATTGCAACCATTCTAGCTAATTCTTCTCTATTTTTTGCATCACTATATTTAAATAATTGTTGGTTAGGGGTAGCATACCTAGAAATTTGAGCTTGTGAACTCGATCTGGCCTGTGCGTCTGGATGCTCGTTCGTTATATGCTTCCGATATATGCCATATCCTCCAGATTTGTGCCATTTAAATATTTTTTTACAGTAATTGCAAATCACTACAGTGTTTCCATCTTCTTGCGTAACTTTCTTCATATGGAGTACGAAGAGATCAGATTTGACCTGTTTCGGTAACTTTTCTTCCGTCCATGGATCAAAATCAAAATCTGGAGGGGGGTTGGGATCAGGGCCATCAGTGCCAAGATCAGACATATTTTCTGATTGTCTTGTCAAATGGGAGGTGGCATTGGGATCGGGTTCAAAAATTTTATAGAGGGATAATATTGAGGAAAGTTTAGACATAGGTCTTCAGCATAGACTTGGTGTTGTAAACACTCGTGATAGGCACGGTCGTTATAACCGAGATTATCTGTCATACGACCATTACCTTTCATCGAAATGGAACGTTTAGGAGCGTCACCACTTCCACTTGCCATTTCAAAAATTGAATTGTAAAATTCCTTGAGCAAAAAAATGTTAAAAAATTAATAAAAATAAATGATTAAATGGTTGGATATAAATTTGGAAGAAAATTAGAAACTTAGTAGTTAGTAATTACAATTTGCAAATAAAATAAATTGGAATTTGGAAACTTAGTAATTGACTAATTGCAAATAAAATAAATTAGAAACTTAGTAATTGTAAATAAAATAAATTGGAAATGGAAACTTACTAACTTAATAATTGCGAATAATATAAATTGGAAACTAGGAGAGTTGGAGAATTGAATATTGAGAGAGAATTGAGAAATGAGAATTAGAGAGAATTGAGGAAATTGGAGTAGGGAAAAATGAATGGAGGGGGAAGGTATTTATAGAAAATTAGAATTTAGAAATGAAAAAGAAAAAGAATTTTTTTTAAAAAAAAAAGTACTGAACCAGTGAACCGTTGGAGGCCCAACAGCCTGCTGACGTTAGCAAGCCGTTGGACCTCCAACGGTCCAAAAAAAAAGGAACCGGCCTGTTCCGCCACAAAAGGAAACAAAATCGGAACTAGAACCGATCCGGTTTTAGAACAGAAACCGAAAAAATCGGTTTTGAATCCGATTTTTTGACGCCAGTTCCGATTCTGTTCGAACGTCAAGTCACCTGTGCATATATAATCGCAAAATGGGCGTGTAAATATCTCACTACAGATTCTGATATCTGAACTGAAGTAGGCACCGATAGGTGGCTGGTGTGGTGTGATCTTTTGGTGACACGTATCACGTATGTGAGTTGCCAATGCATGATTTGCGGTGGATGATCCATGAAAATGTGACACGTATATATAGATAAGTGACCCGAATGGATCAAACCTAAGACTCAATGGGTCTGGTAGATTGGTACGGTCAGTGGCGGACCCAGAAATTTTAATGAGATGGGGCACTTGAACAAAAAACAATTATTTAAAAAAAATTAATGAAAATTTAAAATCATAATAAAATGTGTTTTTTTATATAAAAATGATGGTATAATGAATTTTTAATAAAAAAAATAGAATACTTATTCGAAATGAATTAAATAATCTTACATTTAAAAGAACTAAAAACAAGAAACAAAATATTAAAAAAATAAACAATAACAAGAAAAACAACATGTAAAATGAAAAATTATAGTATTTATTCGTAAAAAAATTAAAATATAGTTTTATAATAAAAAATTTTGTTTTATATTTATAATGAATTCACTTTAAATTTATACAAAATAATTGATTAATAAATATTACTAGAAATGTTTTTGAATTTTTTATTTTTCTAATTATTGATTCTAAATAAATTAGAATAATAAAATAAAGAAAAATATAAAGGATAAAATAAAATGAATCATAATAATAGATTGACTATTTTAATATAATAAATTTAAATTTGAGATTTTAGGGTTTATTGATTGGATATGTTAGGTATGTCAAACTAAAAATATTAGAAATAAGAAAATTTCAAAATAATAATAGATAAGATAATTTACTATATAATAGAATTGAATTAAGTAAACCACAAATTAAGGATAGTTAAAGAATTTAACAATGATGGGAAAAAGAAAATGGATTATTTTGTTGTAGAAGAAAATGAAAATTTGATAAAGGAATTGGAAACGAGTGTAAAATAAAAATAAATATTAAAAGGTATTTGTTTTGCTTATGGTGAGAATTGAACCAGTGACTAAAACAATGAAATAAAGACAATAAACCAGCAGTGCTGTATAACAACATATATCATAATATGTTATTTAAGATATATATATATATATATATATATATATATATATAAAAACATAAAATGATTTTTTTTTAAATTTGAAATGGGGTACGGGCCCCATCTGGTCTCTATGTGGGTCCGTCCCTGGGTACGGTCAACAATCCTTTTGATTCCTAGTAGGAGCACCGTCCTACAAGGTCACCTACATTTGACAGGTTTAGTTGCCTCCTTAGTCCATATCCTTAGTCCATATCATAATCATCACAATTGGATATTTATATCTATTTTTTATGTGATTATGGCACGTTTATGTGTTTCACTCTCGCCCCATTAAAAAAAACCAGTCAAACTAATTAATTGTAGAAAGAATATATATAACAAAAAAAAAAAAAACTTAGAACTGCATGCATGCAATATGATTATTATTATTTTTTGAAGGGATACAAAAAATGATTTGGAGCAGAATTTAGGGGTTGGATTAAATAAGAAATAATAAGTAGATGAATTATTTGTTTTTTGCCACATTATTTAGACATTATATTTGGACACCAAATTTAAATAAAATAGTACTATTAGCGACAATAAATCAGATAAGAATGATTATTTGTTCCATGTCTAGTTAGATGACCATGTTTCTAATAAAGTGATAATGACTGCGACAGTTAAAAAAAAGAAAACATATTTGGTGGTTCTAATGGTTATATAGCCTAATAGCCATAAGAGGTAAATCAATAATAATAATATAATTATTATTATTATTATTATTTGTTATTATTATTATTATTATTATTTGATATACCATTTATGATTATGACGATTCAAACTTAGGATATTATTAAGCTGAATGGGTATTATTCAATGACATTAAATGCATTTGATTGTTTATTTAACTCATGATATGATATCATTGAATAGGATATGTATCTGATTTCTCATATACAAGCCCCTAGATATAAAATTATGTACAAACTATTAGAGATTGTTACATAGTTGTTGTAACATAAAATGAGGCCTCTAAGAGTTTTTCGCCCTTTTGTTATAGTTGAAGCCCCACTTTCCTTGTTTTCAGGGAGGATATTTATAGAGCTTGTATGTTCGTTGCTTGTATATGCGTTGTACGTATTATTATGTGTTATGTCATCCGAGTGTGTATATCCCACCATGTGGTCAAATATGGGTCAAACAATTGTCCCTCAAGTTCTCAACTCTAGGAGTCTTTTGTTATGGAGTAGGGGACTTGACTAGTTGTATATTATATCAGGTAAACTTGACTCAGTATTTAATACGGTCGCTACAATTATCAAAGTCTTATATAGCCTCGATGTGCTTATTTGAAAGGTGCCCTTTAGAGGTTCCTTTCGGAGGTAGTTTGGTTCCGTAGAACTTTTGAAAGAATTTGTGCCTTCAGAGATTCCTTTCGGGGGCAATTTGGTTACGTAGAACTTTTGGAAGACGAAAGTCTCAATCAAGTCTCATCGTCGATTTTATTATTTATTATTATTTTTCCCTGAATCTTTCGATTCAGCATTTTTCTCCACATTTTGTCATTTACTCTGATGATGAAATTAATATCAATTTTAATTTGATTTGAATTTATTCCAACCTCAACGGCTCGGTTGTCGTATATCGTTTTTTTTATTATCGAGAATTGCTGATTTGTAGTTCGAATTGCATTATGGATTTACCGGTAGTCGATATTTTCAGATTTTGAGAAATTTTAACGTTATGACACATTGGGTCTAATATTTGCATAAATAGTGCGGCATCGTAGGTTATAACTTCGGACGTATGTGTGCTCAATTTCTTGGAGTCTTATTTCTTGCATTGGGGGTGCTTGTATCGGAGGTCGTAACCTTTGGATACTTTTATTTTATGGCGTTTTATTTTATTATTAATTTATTTTTTATTTTTGCACTGAGCATGCTTCGATACCCTATTTCAAAGGTTTTATTTTTCGCACTAGGTCTCCATTTCGGAGGCTTTGAATTTTCGCAATGGGTGTGCTTTAATGCTCTAGTTCAGAGTCTTATTTTTGCATGCTTGGTGCAGTCTCGGGGTCTTGACCCGACAGAGACTCAATTGCTCCATTTCAGAGTCTTATTTAGTGCTCCATTTCAGAGTCTTATTTTAGCACGCTCGGTGAAGTCTTGGGGTCTTGACCCAACAGAGACTCAATTGCTCCATTTCAGAGTCTTGTTTTTCAGTGTTCCATTTCAGAGTCTTATTTTCGATGCTCCATTTTGAAGTCTTATTTTTGCATGCTCGGTGCAGTCTCGGGGTCTTGAACTGACAGAGACTCAAATGCTCCATTTCGGAGTCCTGTTTTTCAATGCTCCATTTTAGAGTCTTTAGTCTTTAGTTCTGTGATGCTTCCGAGGACCATGCCCCTCTGATTCTTCAGTTCTGTGACGCTTCCGGGGAGCCTGTCCCTCTGATTCTTCATTTCTCTGACGCTTCCGGGGACCCTGCTCCTCTGATTCTTCAATTCAGTAGAACTTGGTGAATATTTCAGTTGGTTCCATAGAACCTTTGGAGACTTTGTCCCTCTGAATTTTCAGTTCCGTAGAACTTCTAGGGGTTTTGTCCCTCTTATTTTCCAGTTTCGTAGAACTTCTAGGGACTTTATCTCTCTGAATTTCCAGTTCCGTAGAACTTCTGGGGACTTTGTCCTTTTTATTTCCAATTCCGTAGAACGTCTGGGGACTCTGTCCCTCTGAATTTCCAGTTCCGTAGAACTTCTGGGGACTTTGTCCCTCTTATTTCCCAGTTCCGTAAAACGTCTGGGGACTTTGTCCCTCTTATTTCCAGTTCTGTAGAACTTCTGGGGACTTTGTCCCTCTGAATTTCCAGTTCTGTAAAACTTCTAGGGACTTTGTCCCTCTTATTTTCCAGTTTCGTAAAACGTCTGAGGACTTTGTCCCTCTTATTTCCAGTTCCGTAGAACGTCTGGGGACTTTGCCCCGTGAGGTATTGTATATGTAAAATATTAAAAATATATATTCAATAACAAAAGAAAGTAGTAGATGATACCTTTTCTGATTTTCGGCTGACATCGGCCAATAAGGCAAAGTTATAGACCGGAGGATTCCGGTCCAAATGGTGGTGGTGGTGGTGTCGGCCCACTCTCCGGTTGACTGGATGGCGGTCGTTCTTCAAACTTTGGCAGCGGTTTTGACTGATTTTGATGGTCATCGGTCGCCGGCCAACAAGGGAAAGTTGTAGATCGGAGGATTCCGGTCCAGATGGTGGTGGTGTCGGTGTCGGCCCACTCTCCGGTTGACCGGACGACGGTTGTTCTTAGAACTTCGATGGCCATTTTGACTGCTTTTTGGTGGTTATCGGTCACCGATCAAGAAGGGAAAGTTGTAGATCGGAGGATTCCGGTCTAGATGATGGTGGTGGTGTTGGCCCACTCTCCGGTTGACCGGACGGTGGCCGTTCTTCGAACTTCAGCAGCTGTTTTGACTACTTTCCGATGGTCATCGGTCGCCGGCCAAGAAGGGAAAGTTATAGATCAGAGGATTTTGGTCCAGATGGTGGTGGTGGTGGTGTTGTCCCACTCTCTGGTTGACCGGACAGCGGCCGTTCTTTAAACTTTGGCGGCAGTTTTGACGCCTTTTCGGCGATCGGCTGGTGGCGGTCTGGGCGTCTCTTCCACACTTCGTTCATGAGTTGTGACTTGTTCACTAAGGTTCCCCGAAGTTAAGTTCTGGAAACCCCTCCTTCTAGCACCAATGTTGTAACATAAAATGAGGCTTCTAAGAGTTTTTCGCCCTTTTGTTATAGTTGAAGCTCCCCTTTCCCTGTTTTCAAAGAGGATATTTATAAAGTATGTATGTTCGTTGTGTGTATATGTGTTGTACGTAGTGGTGGCCACGGTTCGGTTTCGGAACGGTTTCGGTTCCGTGGCCACCCAAACCGTAACCGAACCGAGAAAATCGGTTTGGTTTTCGGTTTCGAACCGCCGGTTAGGCGGTTCGGTTTCGGTTTTTATTTTTTTTTAAATTTTTATGGCTACGTGACACTTTTCTATTAGTTGGAAATTTTTATTTTTTTTAATATATAAACCGCCCAAAACCGCCAGTTATGGGCGGTTTATGTTTCGGTTTTGGGCAGTTTCGGTTTCGGTTTTTATGTTTTTTTTTGTTTTTTTGTCCACATGGCACTTTTCTATTGGTTGATTATAAACCGCCCCAAACCGCCGGTTTTGGGGGGTTTATGTTTCGGTTTTGGGCGGTTTCGGTTTCGGTTTTTGTGTTTTTTCTTGTCCACGTGGCACTTTTCTATTGGTTGAATTTTTTTTTTAAATATATAAACCGCCCCAAACCGCTGGTTTTGGGCGGTTTTGAGACATCCCTAACCTTAACTGAACCGGCTCGAAACTGGTTTCGTAACCGACGGTTTCGGTTTCGGTTTTGAGTGGTCGGTTTCGGTTTGGTACCCACGGTTTAACCAAACCGTGGGCACCTCTAGTTGTACGTATTATTATGTGTTATATCATCCGAGTGTGAATATCCCGTCATGTGGTCAAATATGGGTCCAACAATAGCACTATAGTAGACTAAAAGAGTGACTTACACACTTTCCAAAAAGTAATTATTTCATTATGTAATGTTACATCTTCCTGATTTAGACATAATTTTTTATTTAATATTTTATATTTTTTTTAATATTACAACTATTACAATAGAAATATCAAGATTAGCTAATTTCAGACATTACATTGTCTAATACGAAGAAATAAACAATCGATTATACAATAATATAAGGATAAATAGTGACGAGTAGTTCAAAAGTAGGGACATTGCCCAGGCTCTACACAACCCAGCTCTAAATCTTGTCCACGGAACGGACCTACTATTGGGTTTTGATTGGTCGATACTTTATACTTTATACTTCATAGTGCTTGTATATATAATTACCAGCTAGTTAATAATAAATATTCTAAAAAATCTCTAATCTTTACTTTTAAAATGTTGGCTTTTTTAATTATTGGATTTCAATCCGATGGATATTAGCCACTCAATATCTTTTCAAAACTTGCATAACCGCATAACCTACTGCATAATTGCAAGTTGCATTTTGTTAATTTCTCTATGAAAAAGAAGAAGAAGAAGAAGAAGAAGAAGAAGTAGATAGAAATGGAACATAACAGTAACATGCTATGGTTTTATTTTATTTTTCTATTATTATGTTTCATGTTTCTATTAAATATCAATGTTGGAAGAATAAACAATTGGGTTTGGCAAATTTAAATAATAGCAGATATTGAAAACTGCTCCTAGTATTGGCACATATGAAGGGCATGGGGTTACCAACCTGTCTCTTCAATATACCTATGAGTTTTGATCTCAGAACATTCTAGTAGATACTATAGCATAAATTAGAAGGTTCCTTGCTAAATAATCGAAGGAAAGTTCCTTTTTTATTATTTTTTAATAATAATATTCTCACTATTATTGGGCACTGGATCTTGGCAGTATTACTATGTTGTAATATATTATTATTTTACTAAAGTTGTCGCGATTTCTTTAAATTAATTGTTTTAAACACATCAGTCCGAGTCACCACCTGTTATCCAGTACGTTGCCATGCGTTCCTAAATCTGTACCTTTTTTTCCATTATTTAATTCATCAACAAGCATCTGTACATATATATATATATATATATAAAATCACAAAATGGACGTGTAAATATCTCACTACAGATTCTGATCTCTGAAGTAGCTGGTGTGGTGTGATCTTTTGGTGACACGTATCACGTATGTTGAGTTGCAATGCATGATTTGCGGTGGATGATCCATGAAATGTGACACGTATATATAGATAAGTGACCCGAATGGACCAAACCTAGGATTCAATGGTCTGGTAGACTGGTACGGTCAACAATCCTTTTGAGGAGCACGTCCTACAAGGTCACCTACACTTGACAGGTTTAGTTTCCTCCTTAGTCCATATCATAATCATCACAATTGGATATTTATATCTATATTTATGTGATTAGGGCACGTTTATGTGTTTCACTCTCGCCCCATTAAAAAAACCAGTCAAACTAATTAATTGTAGAAAGAATATATATAACAAAAAAAAACAAGAAAACTTAGAACTGCATGCATGCAATATGATTATTATTATTTTTTTGAAGGGATACAAAAAATGACTTTGGAGAAGAATTTAGGGGTGGATTAAATAAGAAATAATAAGTAGATGAATTATTTGCTTTTTGCTTTTTTTCCCCAAAACATGAGTATTTTGTGGCAAAACGAACGAAATCAAAAATATTATTTACATAAATTCATCAACCAATTATCACGATATACATTCAAAAATCTAAATGAATTTGAATAGCTTCGCGAAGGTTTTAAAAGTTTTGTTTGGATAATTTATTAAAATATTTTCGTAATTTTTTAATTAGGAGTATGGTCCTTTTGATAACAGCAGCGAGACTTTCAATGGGTGTTTTATTTATTATTTATTTATTAATAATAGACTCTCTTGTATTCTTGTTGATTTAAATATTGCAACTTGTTGGGCAATGCGAATGAGACAGTAAAATATCAACATTTTAATTTGCCAAGTTGCCCACTTGCTCAACTCAAACACTGTGACACTCTATTTGATTGCCACGTTACAACCCTTGTCCTTTTTTAAATGTTATTATATATAATTAATGAAATTATTATTGCAGTTCAATTTGACTTACTGCTAACGACTAAGGAAGTTCATTCAGTTCTGTGATCAAATCAAAAACTTTTTAGACGTACACTTTTATTGTCTTTTAGATAAAATAACCTTCAATTGTATTAATCTTTTTAATTTTCGTCTCAAATTTTTTTATATATAAATTGATGTCAAACTAATAATTAACATTGTAATATTATTTTATGTGATTCTTTATATTAACATTTTATGTTATTGTTTATATTAATTCAATATAAATTATTTGAACTGATAAATTATCAATTCAACTGTCACAATTGAATCAAATGTCTTCATCATCATCATATATATATATATATATATATATATATATATTATAAGGAGTATTGGGTTAATGAAAATTGTCAAGGATACATGTTAAACATTAAATTTGTGTTAATATATATATATATATTATTTTAAAACATCAAAGTTATGCATTGTATAATCAAATTGAATTTTTATCATGTACTCTTAAAGTATAGGTTAACATGACCTTATAAGTCATAATATAAACCTACATTACAAAGTTATGCATTGTATATTTAGATTTTAGGATGAATGAAGTTAGGTTAGGGGTCATCTGTTGTTTTTTAGTCAGTGACTGAAATCTGAAATCGAATGATATATTTGTTTTTTTTTTATCACCTCGGAATATATAGGGTGTCAACTTGTTTGTTTTTTAGAAATAAAATGGTTTAAAAACAAGTAATTTGACATTTATACCCTTGTTATTATTAATTGTGATGTATTTTCATTTTATATGATACAAACAACTAAATAAAAAATAATTTAACAAATCCTAAAACATTTTTACGTAATAGTGATAAGATATTATTCATGATTAAGATATGATAAATTATTTTTTTTAAATAAAACATATGATAAATAATGATTTTGCTTTAAGAACAAAAAGAATTTGAAAGTTCAACGATGATGTTGAAAGTAACAATGTGATTATTTTTTTTAGAGTTGATTATCGTAAGAAATAAGGTTAGGAGAAATACATTTGTATAATATGAAATTATGATAAATTTAGAAATATGTTAACTTTGTAAGGATAATCTTAGAAGAAATTACATTAAATATAATTCAGTGATTAAGTTTTTTTTTAGCATTTTTAAATTATTTAACCACTTAAAAAACAAACAAAATAACATAATAATTTCAATTCATACTCATTAAATTTTAAATGTAAAAAATGATTGACCAATCGACATAAACGGAATTCTCCATCTCTATTTTATGTTAGAAAGAGTGAAGAGAGAGTGTTGTAACATTTACGCAGTACTTATTTTAATAAAATAGTATCATTTATCTTCCTACTGGTTCTTTTGTTCTTGTTCATCTTCATCTCTAATTGTCTGAAGGAACCCTAGTACCGAAGATACATTCCCCGCTACCACCTACCGGTAGAGGTTTCCAATTATGTAAGTCAATTATAAGTGGGGTCCTTTTCTACCCAATTAAATTTTATAAATAAATAAAAAATGCAAGTGGCAACCAATTCCACTTGTTTAATATTATATTTTTAGAGGCTCCCCCACAGGCCACAACCATACCTCCACCATACCGTCTTACCCTTACAAGTTCCAGAACTTTCCGAGAGGACCACACTCTCCTTCGCAAATGAAGAAAATAGGTGCTATTAAATAAATAAAAACCCTCATAATAGGTCTAGAACTTTCCAAATCGTTATTTTAATAAATTCATTTTAACTCTATTTAAACACCTTATTACTTCCCACCGTATCTTCTTTGTATTTGGCTGTGACAGGTTACCAGCTTCTTAACGGCATAAACGACCTTTCCCACACAAGAAAACACAGCTGCTCGTGACAAATAAACAAAATATCTCAACTCTCACTTTGTCTTTTTTTTCTTCTTCTAATTATCTCTTTATTGATCACATGCACATGATCCCCTTCTTGATTATGCTTAAATAATTCACTTTTGTTTTTTCTTTTTCTTTTTCTTCAGAGTATATAAAAGATGCTCTGTTTTTTTTCTGTTGCGGTGGTTTAGTCATATAGAGAGTCAGTCCCTCCTTCCATTTCTTTCTTTCTTTATTTTCTCAGTCTAAACACAAACCCACTTCTTATCTACGTCAATCTTTGTGGGATATTCAGGAATTAGAACTTATTAAATGGAAATTCTTAAAAATCAAGTATGAATCCGTATTACAGAGTAAAAGAAGAATACTTGGGGCCGAGTAGTTCATCGCAGCGAGCAGCAGCAATGATGGCACCACCACAGCCAATGGAGTGCCTACGCGACACGGGTCCACCGCCATTCCTGACGAAGACGTATGATATGGTGGATGATCCCAATTGCAATCACATAGTTTCTTGGAGCAGAGGAGGTAGTAGCTTCGTCGTTTGGGACCCTCATGCCTTCTCCACTGATCTTCTTCCTAGATACTTTAAGCACAATAACTTCTCTAGCTTTGTCAGGCAGCTCAACACCTATGTAAGTCCTCAATCTTCTTTTCAAAAATCCAATCCCCTTCTTGTTTTGAGCTTTTAAGTACAAAGAGACTACCAATTTTTCAACCATAGCTTCCATATGCGTATTCAAAATTGAATTCTGAGATGGCTTATTGAGTCAATTCAAATCAATTTTGTTTTAACTATTCCTGTTTGAGTTGTATTTTCAATCAGCATTGCTTATTTGCTTTCCAAGAAAATGAAAATGAAAAACTTCATCAATTCATCCATTCTCCAATTGTTTTTCTTAGATAAGTGTACCTTTTAATTTTTAATTTTGTTGAAATGTATTTATTAATAAAGAAGATTGGTTTTTAGAGGTTCTGGAAACTCACTATAATGAATATTATATATTTTCCTTTGCTAGAATGTCCACCACCACCGATTCAGAAAGTTCTGGAAACTCACGGAGCGTTTCTATATATTTATATATAAACAGAAAGTTGCATTGTGGTATCATTTTGTTTTAAAATAAAATAAAATAAAATGTTTGAATGGTTGTTTCTTGATGTGGGACCTTAATCAATTTTAATTCGATGCATTATTGAGAGAGAGTGAATTATTCTATCATATAATGTTTTATGGAGATTCAGGTTTTAAAAAATCACAATATTACAGTTTTTAATAAGTGAAAGTGAGTGAAATTTGTATTTGTTGCAGGGTTTTAGAAAGATAGATCCAGACAGATGGGAGTTTGCTAATGAAGGATTTGTTAGAGGGCAAAAGCATCTTCTAAGGAACATTAAAAGGAGAAAAGCTCCTTCTCAGCCTAGTTTCCCACCACCACAAGCTCTTGGTCCTTATGTTGAATTAGGCCGGTTTGGTCTGGACGGAGGAGAAATCGATCGTTTAGTACGCGACAAGCAGGTTTTAATGATGGAGCTAATGAAGCTTAGGCAGCAACAATTGAATACTAGAGCATGTCTTCAAGTCATGGAACAAAGACTACAAGGCACAGAAAAGAAGCAGCAACAAATGATGTCTTTTCTGGCTAGAGCAATGCAAAACCCTGCTTTTCTCCAGCAGTTAGTGCAAAAAAAGGAGAAAAGTAAGCAGCTTGAAGAAGCCATATTGACCAAGAAAAGAAGAAGGCCTATTGATCAGGGACGTATTAGTAGTTGTAGTTGTAGTAGTAGGGCTAGTCACGGCGAATCAAGCCGTAGTAATGGATTGGAAATGAACACCATCAAAGCTGAGCCATTAGATGAGCTTGAAGCACTTGCATTGGAAATGCAAGGACATGGTAGAATTACAAGATCATCATGGGACCAAGAAGAAGAGGCCCCAGAGAATGGTGATGATAATAGAGAACTTGATGATGGGTTCTGGGAAGAGTTATTGAATGAGAGGTTTGAAGGGGATTTAGATATACCTGATGAAGAAGACGTTAATGTATTGGCTGATCAATTTGGTTATCTGGGTTCAAGCCCTAACTGATTAAAATTTAAAAGTTTGAAAATTTGTGCAGTCAAATCTACTTGCTATCATCGTCAACACTACTACTTCATTTCCTGGATGATGTGCATAGCCATCATATCCGATCTGTTAGTATCTCCTCTTGTATACGTTGGGTTTCTTGAAAGGCCAATTATTTGGCCATAATCTTTACTTGAGTTTCTTGATATTGACTGTTGACAGGACAGAAGAAGAATTTTACCAAGCAGTACTGTATGATCAGTGGAAAGTGATATTGTTTCTGGTGTCTCTAACCCTAATTTCCTTGTCAAATTAAAATTTCAGCAAATTTAGTACATCAATTTCCCCTTATTTCATTTCCTTTACTTTGGTTTAGGTCGAAGCAGTGCAATTGTGGAAGTCTATCATGATTTGTCTCAAGGTTGTTGTCGTTTTATATAGAAATTAATAATCCACTGTTTCCATGCATAATAATATATATGCATTTTGTGTTTTTCTGCCTTGTAATTTCTTTTCTTGGCCTCTCAAATTGAGTGTAGATTGTCCTGAAGCTGTTGAAAATGGACAAGATGTTGCTGCAAGTTCCTGGAACAACTATTAACTTTTGCTAAGTGGACTCAAACAAATCATTTGGTAGTTTATTATTATTGTCGGTTCAATATTTCTAATTTAAATTAAGTTTTTTTTTAATTGTTTTATTAGATATGTCGACGCTAGATGTCGTTGTGTTACAGTCTGTAGCATGTCATGGCAATTTGATTCCCGTTGGTCATTTTCATTTCTATGGGCATGCTTGCCAGTGGTCATGATATTTAATTTCTCAACTCTTTGCACTAGATTTAAGCAATTTGGAATAATTATGTGGACTTAGTTTATCAATTTTCTCTTATATACGAAGAAGAGAAATGTTTGAAACACGTCTTGAATATTTATTCATGTTATATATTTTAGGACAGATTTTCAACAAATATTCAAGACCAAAAATATTGTCAATATGGATATTAACTCTTAAGATTCTATTCAAAGGCATTCCAATTTCCAAGCATGCCCATATGAAAATCTGTCATTGTGGTCACTTTTTGTTTACGTTAGTAATAAATTTCTTCAAAGTTGGCGTCTTACCAGTTACCACTTAGGTTAAGATATTGTTGATGAATAGTGAACATGTCAGACCATTTTTAAAATTCATACATTAATCATTAATGCTTTATGCTAGTTGTGCACAAGTTGATAGATATATGATATGATAAGGTGGTAGCCCAAATCAATCGAAATGGACAAGACGTGGCTCTGCAAGGTACTGGAACCACTAATAAGTGTAGGATTTGAGCACAAAAATCATTTGGTTGTTAACTCTGTCTAGTTCGATACCTCACATTTTAACTTGTCTTTTCTAACTTTATTGTGGTGATAGAATATGTCGGCGACCGATGATACGTTGTGTATTTGTACATTTGATTCTGATTGGTCAATTTGATTCTGATTGGTCAATTTCGTCTCTCCAGGCGGTAAAAGTTAGTTTTCCAATCTTGTCACCATACGAAGTACGTATATCATTAACCTGAGAAATTAATCAGGCAAGCATTATACAAGAACCTGGATCATGCATGTTTAACCTGTCATAGTGTCATGTACCAATGAAGCTTTTGGTAACTTAACATGATATTAGATTTGGTTTTTTGAAATGTCAGATATCCATTTTGATTGATGTTAGAAAAATCTATTAGGAGCTTAGCTCAGCTGGTAGATGGACGAGCTTGAGGCTTAGGCAAATGACTCCCAGGTCAGCGGCTCGAATCCTACCAATAGCGAAAGCCTTCAAAAAAAATACCTAAATTAATAAATATGTTGTCTCATAAAAATATGTTAGAAAAAAAGTCACACGGTCATATTATTTAAATTGGAGGGCGTATGCATGTGCATCTAACCCATCTAAGTTTTTCTTGTGATACATGCATATTGTGATTGTATTTGGATTTTGTATATATATGAAATATTATGAATTTATTTTGCAGTACTTGATATCTGTATTTCCGTATATATCTTTAAAGTTTTGGGCATTAATTGAGGGTTTGATTGCATATAAAGATCTTAAAGTTAATTAATTACAAGCACTAGTAAGTGCTAGATATTAATTACATGAATGGAAAAACATTAAACCATCAAGTCCTCACTCCTCACTCCTCACTCCTCACTATTGATGAGTTGGTGCATAGACATGAAAAAGCTTACAAATGCATTTGTACTTCACTCAATGGCTGCAGTGTGTGACTGATCAATGATCTTTTTTATTCAAAGTGACTGATCAATGATCATATTCAATTTTAGTGAAACAATTATTCTCAGTGTGAATGGAATACCCATGATTTTTTATTAAGGTAGACTAAAACAAATATGTGTTTATATATATAATTAAGCTAAGTTTAACGGTACTAGAAAATTTCATTAATTGAAAAACAAAAATACATCTAGACAACATTGCTTTTATTGCTTTGAAAAAAAAAACATAAATACAAATGAGCACTAAAAATAATAAATTGTAATCGCAAACAATTTATAAAACAATACTAACTTAAAAGTACTAATATCAAACTAAAAACTCTAACTTATTAATAAGAAAAAATAAAATTTAACTAAAAAAATATCTGAATAAATATTTTTTTATATTCAATTTGGTAATTATGAAATTGGTCAAATGGAAAGAATTATTAGTCGGGAATAGTCAAGAGAGAGGGAATTGGGACGAGACGAGAGAAAGAATTGGATCATGTAAGAGAGGAGAAAAATTTACATGAAACGTCAATGAAACTGTTTCTATAAAAAAAAAATGATCGAGTGGAAAAGTGTGTCGTATAAAATTTTAAAAGTATAGTTTTATATTTTTAAAATAAATAATTCATTTTAATTGAAGGGTCTCACACCACATCAATTATATCTTTTCATATAAGTTTTTGTCGGGAGAAATAGAAAAAGTAGTGACTGACACGGTCACACGGATAGGTGTTGCAGCATTGGGGGAGAGAATAAGACACTTAGACATTTTAGACTGCTAGTTAGAATATTTTATTAAAAATATTATTTGCAAAAGGCTGACCCGGGACCCCTGTAATTATGAATTACTCTCATAGGAAATATCTTTTCGGACGGTGAAAAATCTTCAATTGAACGGTCTTATTATCATTTATTGAAGACTGTTTATTTATTGAAGACCGTCTCTTTAAAGATTTTCTCTCATTATCACTTATTGAAGATTGTCCCCTTGAAGATTTTCTCCTCACATGGAGTGTTTTAACTTTTAATGGTTGGAAGTAGTCAAGAGTAAAGACTGTTTTTTTAGGCAACCTTTACACCCTTTGGACTATTCAACTGGCTATCTTTATCTTGTATTGTAATAAATAAATGCTTCTGATCAGTTGTGGTTTAACAACAGTTGATCCCCATACAAGTGGGTTTTTTTTTAACCGCTTACGGCACCTGCAACTCAGGTAATTCGAATTTAAAACATTGTAGCAAGACTGAACTAGTATTCATACTACCGAACCACTGGATAATAGTGTACGTGATGGAAGTGTTAAAGGAGATGCAATTTATCTCATTATTTAGAAGATCATGCATAGGTCTAGGTCTAGAGAGAGAGAGAGAGTATGCATGTTTAAATAGTTAATAATAAGTTGATTTGAGACTTCATTGAACTTTGGGTTCGAAATCTTACCATCGATCACAAAGGACAAAGTGTGAACATCAGAAGTTATAAATGCAGAAGAGTGATTGTTTGTTGTAGAGAGACATTATATAATTCTGGGCACCATGACAAAACAAGGAACATTCTTTCTAACGGATCTTTGTGTATTAGACTACTAGCAAGCTTTTACTACTCATGAAGAGTTTCTAAAAGTTTATAGCTCTTTTAATCGGTGAATCAAATATCTTTAAAAAATGGCTTTTTAAGTCCTAAAAGTCAAAAATTGACTTCTAAAAGTCATGCCAAATAGTTCCTTAAATTTAGGAAATTCATTACTTAAAAACAGGGGTGTACGGCCATCTGATATATTGGATTTGATAGGATCCAATATTCGGTTTGCAATCCAATTCCATTCGATCTTAAAGTAAGGGGTCGTTTGTTTTTTTCACTTAAGACTTAATGGGTCTGAATTGAACTCATTAAGTTGTTTTGTTTGTTTTTTTAAGTGGTCAAACAACTTAAAAATATCAAAAAACAACTTAAAATAAAAAGTAAGAAATCCTGACTTTTAACTTAATTCCAAATCACTGGATTACAATTAAAATATTCTCTTCCAAGTTTATCCTCCAAAAAAAGATATATTTCCAAATTTATATTAATTTAATATGGTATAAAAAAATTTCTTTTAACATAGTTCTTATTTTAAACATGTTTTAGAAAGAACAAAAAAACCTAAATACTTTTCATAATGAAATTTTTCAGAGATCGAACAATTGAATTTCTCTCCTGCCAAATCCCGGTAAGAACTCTTTATTTATTTATTTTTATCTAACTATTCATATAGTGCTCAATAAAGTTGTCTATCATATTAAGTAGATTTCGTGGCTCGAATATGTTATAGAATTATTGTACATAAAAATTCAAGAACTTTTTTTTATTTGGTTTCCGGTGCATATGATCTAGAAAACAAACAAAAAAACAAAAAATGTTTCATGAATTATATTCACCGGAAACGTGGACAACGTATAAAATTGAACTTGAATTTGAACTTTTTTTTTGACAATAAATTTAACTTAAACTTTGTTTGCAGAACATGCAAAATTATATTCTTTGTTTAACTTTTTATTTTGTTAAATTAAACTTTGTTTGCAAAAAAAAAAAAAAAAACCATACAAAATGTTATAAAGAATGGTGCATGTTAAATTACTTCTTTTAATTAGTATGGGTATAAATGTACAGTTACTTATTTTCAGACAGTTTTATTTTTAAAAAACAAACATGTTAACAACACATTCAGATGTGAGGAAAAAAAAAACAAACATGTCATTCAGATTCAGATTTCAGTCCCTATTCAGTCTTCAGAAAAATTCAGGACTATTCACTGTTCAGACAAAAAAACAAACGACCCCTAAGATCCGAACCGATTTAATTGCGGTTTGGGTGACGATATTTGCACCCCTTAAAAAAGGTATGTACACTTCAAGCTAGTATGTTTTTTTTAAATCAATAGATACTCTTAAATAAAATTACTAAGATGACTAATAATTTGTTAGTACACCCACCAATAATTATTAATTAGTTTCCTATTTAAATTTTTTGTAATTTTTTTTTCCTGTTTGATATTAATATATATCATAAAAACTCTTTCCATTTTAACAAACCATAGATTCTCTATTAAATATATTTCCAATCTCTTTTAAGGAAATACACATTTATTGCTAAGTTTGAAAAATGAATCAAAATCATGAAATAAATTTGGTTGTGAAAAAGTAAGTTTTAAATTATTTTTTATTCAAAGAACAAAATCATTATATATATAAACAGACTTTTAAATTAACTATATTATCTATATTTTTTATTTCTTTCAAACACACTTTAGATTTTTATTTATTTATCAATATTAGATGTTCGTTCTTATAAATATATATTAGATGCTCTTCAATTTCATGGAACACCTAATTTTTTTTTTTTGAAATATCATTTAACATCTATCTAATTCCACATCAATTGAGACATGACACAAATCTTGCATCCCCCAAACTCTCTCAAACAGAAAGTAGTTCTCCAATAAAAAAAATCTTAAGATGGATTTTTAACAAAAAATAAATAACGAAAATGAAGTTTTATTTTGAAAAAAACCGAGAAGAGAAAAGAAGTAGGGAAGAGAAAGAATGATAAGAGAATTAAAGATAACAACAAAATTGGAAATAATAATAAGGTTGATTAAATAACATAACAATAGTTATAGGTGGTGTATAATTACAAAAATAATTAAAGAAATGGTATTTTTGGCATTAAATAGGGTTTATTTACAAATTAGAGATTTTTTTAAATTTTTGATGGGTATAATTACGAAATGGGTATAGATACAGTTGTTGAGGGGTATCATTATCTCTACTCTTGCGGCTTAGATCTAATCTGATAGGATCCAATTGTAACTGGGATCCAATTTGATCTGGTCCAATTGCTAAAAACCAAAATTCGATCAGATCGGACTATAAAATAACTTTAATATAATTTAGTCCAATTAAACTAAATTATTCTTAATATATACAAATTAAAACAAAACAAAACAATTATTGTACTGCAAACTTGTCCCAATATATTATGGGTTATTATCAGTTGGGTCCCTATCTTTTTTTGAATGATCAATAGTTTAAACGAGTTTACTTTTTTAGCAATACTTTCCCTGACTTTTGAAAAGTATATCAAATAGATTCATCTGTTAGTCAACTGTCGGTCAATCTTAAAATTTGTAGGGGTATTTTTGTCTTTCAACCAAGAACATGCCATGTGTCACAAAACATAAATAAAAAAAATCAATAATATATATATATATATATATATATATATATATTGAAGGAAATAGTTTATATATCACAAAATAAATAATTTTTTTTAATTTATATAAATTATCAAAATCCACACCGGCAATCCAAATCATCACATCCACCAAATCAACACCACCACCATCTTCAAACCCACACCACCGCCAATCCGCCACCACCTCTAATCTGCCACCAAATCGACAACCAAATCACCACCACCATCTTCAAACCCACACCACTGCCAATCGCCGCCACCTCCAATCCGCCACTAAATCCACACCACCACCACCACCACCACCTTCAAACCCACACCACTGCCACCTTCAAACCCATACCACCGCCAATTCGCCACCAACTCCAATCCGCCACCAAATCCACCAAATCGACAACCAAATCCACCACCACCACCACCTCCACCAAATCCACACCTCCAAATCGACAACTCCAAATCCCACTACTGATCCCCTTCTCTTTCTCAAGCCCTCTTCATCACATCACCCTCTAATTGAAAATCAAACAGAAACAAACGATCCCTCCTCCTCCTCCTCTGGGTTCAATCTCAAATCAGCCGTCTCTGCTCGCGAATTGGAACGGCTACGCCACCGCCTCACAGAACTCTGATCCCTCATCCTCCTTCTGGTTCGTTCTCAAGCTCCAGGAAATAGAATTTGTTTTGGGTGTTTTATTTTTATTCATTAACAAAGATTGGTTTTTGATTTTTTTTAAATAATTGTATTTATGTTTTAAATACAATCAAAGAAAACACCTAATCGAGTATGGGTTTTTTATTTATGATGGGTGGTGGTTGAAACTTAGGTTTGATTTGTGTTTAGATTGTTGGATGAGATTTGTGGTTGTGTTTTTTGAATTGATTTGTGGTAATTTGTGGTCAAAGAAATCACTTGGGTCTCCAGTGTGGATTTGGAGTTGTCGATTTCAGGTTACCTTTGAATAGATTCCTGATAGTGATGAATATCACAGGAGCTGCTCCTGATGATGATGATGATGATGGGTTTTGTTAATTTAATTTTAATTAATTTTTTTATTTAATTCTTAATTTTTTATTTAATTTAATACTATTTAAATAATATTTATTTGTCTTTTTGTATTTATAAACTCTTTAATTAAAGTTAAGGGTAAAATAGTCAATTTATATATTCTGTGACGTTTAACCGTTTAAAAAAATGTCAACAGGACCTATTTGATATACTTTTCAAAAGTTAGGGAAAATATTACTAAAAAAACAAACTCGTTTAAAATATTGATCATTCAGAAAAAGAAAGGGACCTAATTGATAATAACCCTATTATCTATAATTATGGCGAAGAGGCTGCTTTTATTTTAATTTGCCTTCGAAGGAATCGAAGCTAGGAAGACCAAGATAATTTTTTGTGACATCCTACTTTCTTAATCTCCAAAACTTGAACCATATCATCAATGTCTAACCTGATTGTAAATGAACATCATTCAAATGATTCTGATGTTGATCAAACAAGCTCAGCAAGTGCTGTTACAACTCCTTGAAGATGGAGAATCTTCACTCTCTTTTCTTGACAATCTTCAAGGATTTTTTTCATATGAACTTGTGAGGAAAATGAAGAAAAACATAATTTTAGTATTTTATATTTTATTTATTAATTATATTTTAAAATTCAAAAAATAATAATGGGTATTCTAAACCTTTAGCACATTTGATAATTTACTGTAAGAAGCTAACGGTTCAAATTTAATGGTGGGGATATTCTTGTAACATTTTTCATACGTCTAGTAAGGTTTTAATCATAACCTTTAGATGCTTGTGCAATTTTCCACTGGTTTCATGGCAGGGGCATGCGCATGCCTAGTTAGTTAGGCCATCTCCAACCATTCAACTTTTTTTTTTCCAATTTAAAGATTGAAAAATGGAATATTCCTAAAATATTTCATCTCTATGATTTTAATACTCCAATCATTCTTCATTTTACAATCTTTAAATAATAAAATATTATTATTTTACTTTATAAATAATATTTCAAACTTTATTTAATAAAATTGATTTCTATATATTATCTTATTAGATAATAATTTACTCACTTTTATTACGTCTAACATTTTCTAATCTTTTTTATAATTTGTCACACCTAACTATTTTTGCATGCAATGATTAATTAAAATACTTATTAGTTTATTAATAAAAAAATTAAAATTAAAGACTAATTAAAATGTAGTCAATATTATACTCGGTTGAAAGATTTCAACAAAATATTTCTAATGGTATAATTTTTATACTGATTACACTTATAAATTGAAAAATATATAATTAATTGAGTTTAATTAAACATATGAAAAAGGAGATGAGAAGAAAAAATAACATTATTTAAATGGAATAGTGAAATGAAGATCCAAAATTGGACCTTCAATTTTGAAGATTGGTTGGAACCAATCTAGTCTTCATTTTGAAAAAATGAAAATTAGTTGGATTTGACCTTATAACTTATAATCTATTGGGCAAATTGCACAAACATCTGTGAGGTTATGCAATAATGCATTGAGTACGTGGAAACTTTACTCAAAATGACACAAACCTCCCCTGATTTCCGTTGACTAACGGTTTGACAAACCGTTGACTCGATGGTCCAAGATTAAAAATGTTTTTTCACACAATAATAATAATAATAATAATAAATTATGAAACAACTCAAAACATTTCTTTAACTAGACATCAATCAAAATAAAAATTATAAAAGAACCCAAAAGTCTTACAAATTATTTATAAAAAAACCAAAGAACCTTCAAAGTTAAACTAAATTCTTTTTCTTCAATTTGGTAAAAAATTTCTTCAATCTAGAAAAATCAAAAAATAAAAATAAAATCCATCTTCAATCAAATAGCACAAATCAATTCCAAAAACAAAACCAAAAAAAAAAAAACTAAATAAAACTAAACTCACTACAACAAATTGGGTCATTTACGGCACACATAAATGGCAAGTCATAAATGTTATTATTCACGACTTATGTTTAGTGCAAGTCGTAATAGTGATGCATAATTTCTCAAAGACGGTGCACATTTAAGGAACGCCGTAAAAAATGATTATTTATGGCTTACCTGTTGCATGTCTTATTTGAGAGTCTTTTAAGACATACAACTCACGCTTTGTATACACACTACAAAAAAAATGCCTATTAGTGACGAACTATTTCTGACGGCACTAATTGCCGTCGGTAATGGTACCTTTTTCCGACGGCCATATTAGTGCCGTCGGAAATGAGCAAAACTATAATACCATATTTCTGACGGACCATTAACCGTCGGCAATAGTCCTTATGCCATCAGAAATGAAGAAAAGTAATATAACGTTTCTGACGGCCTATATGGCCGTCGAAAATAGTCTGTATTTCCGACTGCATTCTTTACGCCGTCAGAAATAGTCGGAAATAGTCTGTATTTCCGACGGCATTTTTTATGCCGTCGGAAATGGTAAAATTTAATTCGAATTAATTTTAAGGGCAATTACGCTATTGAAAATGCAGTATCATTTCCTACATTATTTGTTATGGCTTTGTCATGGAAAAAATAATTAATTTATTATTATAATAGTAATTAATAAATTATAATGGAATGTATGTGATAATTTATACACTACAAAAAAAATGTGATTTGTTGGTCAATATTTTAAATGTATCACTATATGTGTTATTTTGGTATTTATCACTATTTTTTTAGCTAAATCACTTTGTTAAATTTTTCGCCAAATATTTTGATTTCATTTTGAATTTTTCAAATAATATGTCATAGGTAATGTAAAAAAAAAAAAAATTATGGCGATCACTGTAAGAAAATTAGACAATAGGGACCAGACTTTAGGGACAAAAAAATGGTACTAATAAGAAGTTTACTTTATGTGTACATCTGACTAAATTAAATAAATATAAAATATAGTAAATTATTAGTAATTACTAAAATAAGTTTAAATTATTAATTAATAAAAATTATTAATTTTTTAGTAAAATGTTGATTATAAAAAATAAAATCAACAAGGATATAATATATGTATCCTATTTCAAGATAAAGTAGTAGTAAAATGTAATTTCCTATGAAATAAGGGAAATATTTTAATAAAATATTATTTTTAAAAACAATATCAATAGTTATATTTAAATATTATACAAAAAATATATTTAATTAGATAGTATGCAAACATATCAATAGCTTATATATAATTAGTATGCAAAAGATATCATATACAAAGTTATAGCAAAATGGTAAGAGTAACATTTACTATCAAATCCAAGTGACGAGTTCGAGCCACATAAAATGCAGAGTCGAAGGCGTGCCATTTTTTTTTCAATGAACATTTTCCGACGGCCATTTCCTATCAGAAATAAAAGTAAGCCGTCGGAAATACTAGTAATTTTGACCACCTTCAATTAATATTACTGGCAGCATTTTTATTATTTCCGACGGCCTTAGCCGTCGGAAATAGTAGTATTTTTGACGGCTCGTCGGTAAATAGTTATTTGCGAGAAGCGTATTTGTAACGGTCTCTGACGGCTTTTTCCCGTCGGAAAAGCGTATTTTCGACGGGAAAGCGTCTTTTCTGACGGCATATAGCAGTCGGAAAAGACCATTTTTTGTAGTGACATTTTTCAAACAAGTTATTACTGCATTTAGGGCAAGTCATAATAGTTATACATAATTTCTGAAAGACGGGGCGCATTTGAGGAATGCCGTAAAAGAGGATTATTTACGGCTTACATATTACGTGTCTTATTTGAGAGTCTTTTAAGACATACAACTCACGTCTTGTATACATTTTTCAAAAACAAGTGAATGACTATTTATTGCATTCAGTGCAAGTCGTAATAGTGATGCATAATTTCTCAAAGACGGCGCGCATTTGAGGAACGCTGTAGTAAAAGATGATTATTTACGGCTTACATGTTGTGTGTCTTATTTGAGAGTCTTTTAAGACATACAACTCACGACTTTTTCAGAAACAAGCTTTTCGGCTCCTAAAAGGCATACTAAGGTTAAAACCTAATTTTTTGTTAGGCGTTTGTTTTGGAAGAAAAATAATATTTGTTAATGATAATGATTTTAGGGACTACATTTTCCCTTTTTTATCTTTTTTTTTTTTAGTTTTTCCTAAGAGACAGATTAATAATTAAATTTTCTTCAATTTTGCATATTAATTATTATAGATTAATTCAAAAAATTATGAAAAAATAATTAATAATAAGAATCTAAAAATGCAAAACCACTTTTTAGAAAAATCCATTTACATTTCCTTTTACATTTCCTCTTCCCTTTTGTAATAGGGATTCAAGTCTTACATTTATCTATTAAATTGTAAAATGTAGAGAAACATCTCTCTATCTCTGGCATGACTAAGGAATATCCTTTGATCCAACAATATATGATTTAATTTTTTTTAATTAAATGCTAAAATAAATGTTAAATTTGTCTATCATGTAAAATAAAATTTACATTATTGGAAATAAAATTTTGATTTAAAAATAATTAATAAAAATTTAATAACATTTATAGTTTATATATAAATATTATGCGATAATTAACAAATTCAAATGAATAGCAGAACTGGTCAAGGCTTTACTTAAACACTATGAGGTATCAAGTTCGGCGACTGATGTGAACGAATTATTAAATAGTGTGAAATGAAAGGAGGCGGTAGGAATGGATTCAGTGGAGATGATGGAGCACCTCCATTTGAGATGTGGGAAGTGAGCATCTCCACTGCGCTCTCCTCTGATGGCCTCCATCTCTGATGTGAATCCATTTCAGATGGAAGTTTTCCATCTCAAATGGATTGATGGTCCATTGATAAATCTCTTGGAAGAGATCTGGATTTTCAAGTCTCTTTAAGATTTTTTTTATTTATTTATGTTGATGGAGATATTGGAAGAAGCTTTTATGTTTTAAAATTATTTTATTTGATGTTTCATGGAGCTTTGGATCTCTCTATCTCTTCGGTTTACTATTATTATTTTTTAATTATAAGGTCATTTCGGTCATTTCATCCAAAACATTAAAATGCAGTCAAGATGGTAGACAACAGAGTAGAGGGGTTGTTCATGTCATTTTAGTAAAATTTGCCACCTGGTACAATATTACATAAACTCATTGGATAGTTGTGAAAACAGCTTTCTTGAATGGAGATCTAGATGAAGAGATTTACATGGAACAACCTGAGGGTTTTTCAGCTCCAGGGCAAGGAAAGAAAGTCTGTAAGTTGATGAAGTTTTTATATGGTTTAAAGCAACCACCAAAACAATGGTTCTCTCTCGCGTGTAGGGGGGTTGCAAATCACGGACCTCGAACCTTCGGTTAGATGACTTGTGTGTGAGCGCGTCCTGCATACACGAATGTCTCACCGATTGGACCGTGTGAGCACAACTGACTTTTTGCTACTATTTTGAATTTAATTTTCCCTAATCAAACGTGTAATGATAAAGATATTATATTTTGGATTCTAATACATACTTGATCACTAAGTAAATAGAATCAGTGCTTAATTATAAATAAATCTTTTGGAGATTGATTTTTAATTAATATCATTTTCATTAAAACGTAATTATCAAGTATTTCCAAAATAATCCTCTTACTTTCGGTTTTAAATAAACCATACTCTTCTCTTCAACAGAGATACATAAATAATTATGAAATACTTAGCAAATATTCTTTCTCTATCTGAATTCAATTCGTTTGTTTCTTGGTAAGTTCGTACTTAATTTGAGTTCGCTGAGAGTGGTTTGTGCTTCGCACTTCCACTGTTTAATTCGTTGTATTCTAGGAGACAATCATTATACACATATAGTGTTACACGGCATAATTGTCTTTAGAACACCGTGTCAAACAAGAGTCTCGATTTCCCTAACGGATTGTATCTTGTTTCTTTCTTTCTGTCTCATCCAAATTCGAATCAGATTGTTTTTTGGTTTACAAAACAACAAATGAAAACAAAGTTGTAACACTATATCATGTGATCCCTAAAACCTTGTAAGTTGAAGCCTGAATTAAATAGGAAATTAGATGCATAATGAGGGGTGTGGCAAGACAACAAAGGTAAGATATATATATATATATATATATATATATAATAGGTAGTTGCATCCTATATATAATTGGTATTGAAGGTGGTTAATATTGAAATAGTATTGACGTGTAATCAATATGATTTAGTATAAAAAAAATGGCCATTATACTGTTGTTTTACAAAATGTTAGTTGCTTGTGTATCTGACTGGGAATGGACAGAAGAAGACAATCCTAGAACTTTTCTTTGACTTGAATCATTTCGGTAGATATATTTTGTCGATATTTCTTGACTTAATTGTTTTCCTGAATCTTGACATGCAATGAATTTGCACATTTTCTTTTGTTTCTATTATTGGAACAAGAGCAATTTTCTTTTTTGGCGCCTTTTTCCTATGTGTATAATAATCTCATCCAGAGCACTTATAATAAACTAGTCTCCCTCGATTGAATATGTAACAAAAGTCAATTAATGAACTACTTACCAATGAAAAATGAACTCAAATTCCCAATAGAAGCTGGTTTTGAATTAATTGGTGTTTGGAATGTAGGGGGTACTGGGGATGGAGATAGTTTTGGTGCAGACTGCAGAGCAGTACTAGCTAGTTAATGGACAAATTTTCAAACTCTTTTGTGGTGATCTAGCTAGGAAACAATTAATGACATATAGAGCCTATTGCTGTCACACAATAAATTGCGAATAATCTTTCATGTCTTCCTCTCCAGTTTGAATTCAGATGTGTCCAAAGATGTCATGGAGAGAGAATCCATTTTATATTATCAACTGTTTGTATTTATCTAGAAGTGGAGCATCTTGTGATTTGATATTGATAGAAAGCGATGATGACAAATTGTTTTCTGTTTTTATCTATGCTGCTAATATATATCTACAGTTTTTTATGTTTACCATGTTACGTTGTGTCCTCCATCTTGATGATCTTGACTCTTGAGTGATTCTGTTATTGTGCATGTATTAGTAGGTTTTGCACTAGTATTTCAGGTGTTTGTGACAATTTATGATGGGCCTAACATCACAGATACCTCATACCTGAAAGTTAGATTTTTAGAACTGGGTTGGGTGAGATATATCAATCAAGTTTAATGGCTTGATTTTAAATTATATATAGTAAGATAGATGGCTATTTGAATGTGCCGTCTTGACAAAGTATGGTTCAATCCCTGGGGTGCATGACATGTGATGAATGATTTGATGGGCAATTGTGATCAATGCAAAACATTAAATAATCAATCACTCGACAACTGTAATAGGACCAAGAAATGGTTTCTGGGTTACTACTGAATACATGATATTCAAGATATGTTATTTCTTCCAATATTAATGGACATGCATTTGTTTGATCTACCTTCCAAGAATTTGTGTTGGTATATATGGAGTGGACAAATTGCCTAATGATCACTCAGGCGGCCAAACAGTGAATAAGGAGCTGGAGGAGGACCAGCACCATCAGTACCAGTACCACTCGTGAGTCGTGATTGCATTATAGCATGGACTGACAGTGTGTGGGCTCTTAAAGCCCACCTCCTATCTACCCAATGAAAATCATCTTAACATCCGCCCCAATTCATTTTTGCACCATCCATCCATCCATTCCAATTTCCAAGCCCCCCTTCAAACTCATTCGACTCTATTTCAAATCATGAGACGATGGACGATATGTGGTTGATCCGGTGGTAAAATTCCTCACATATGTAAAATACTAAAGTTGTGTGTTCGAGTCTTCATCCTCCCTAAAAAGTCTCCAATTTATGTAGTAGTGTAATATTTCAAAAAATAAATAAATAAATAATGAGACGATGTATATAGCAATAGACGTAAGACATCGCATACCATAAAGAAGAATATTGAGTGTCATATGAGTTATAAATCCACTACCGTCAATCAATGTGCCTTTTCGATAACAACACTCGTTCAATCTAACAATGTTTCAGGCTAGAATTAAGTGGTATATCAGGAAGAAAAAAAAAAAGAGTTAAGTTTTAAATTCAAAACATACAAATTACGAGTTAGAGAATTTCATCATAAAATGATGAAAAGTTCATCTATGAATTTGATTATGAAAATTAGCATGAATATATTGACTAAGATAAAATAATCAATTATTAAACCTCATAATTAATTAAGCGTGTATAACTTATATAGTACATATATATATACAATTAGGCTTGGCAACCAACCTTGACTCTGATTAATTTATCATAGACTTTCAATTCTCTCCTCTTCTCTTTTTCCTTTTTCATCATAATTACAAATCAAATCCAAAATGGAATTAGATATAGAATTAGACTCTGGAAACATAGATGCATAATTAGTTAATTACATAAATGAAGGTGTACGATATTAAATTGTATAGTTCAGCTGGTTGATGACCGAATGAGCTTGAGGTTTTGGTAAATGACTTCTAAAAGTGGTGAGGGGTTCAAATGCCGCCATGCGTATTTTACAAGCATCTGTAAGGAGTTTTCTTTCCAGTGTTGTGGAAGTAGTTATCTCCCGATATGAGAGTGATTATCCGGACTGCACGTGTATTGTTTGATCTCGGCAGATCCCGGTAGTCCTATTGTAATACTTCAAAAAAAAAGTCAGTAACTTCGAATCCTACTAGTGACAAAAGCTTAGATGGATAGATAGATATTGTTCCAAAAAAAAAATTGAGTAGGAAAGCATATAAAAAGTGGGTGCAATAATGTAATAATATAAAATGAGTGGACTTGAAGAGCAATAAAAGAAAATTGCATGAGAGAATCCGGTAATAGAAGAACCCGTGAATAAAGAATGGGCCCCCTGTGGGTGATGATCTATCTCGATCATTCATCAAAATATATATGCCTCACTGGCTCTGCAATTGCATGAAGTCCAGATATCAAATAAACCAAAAATATTAAGAGAGTAACCAATTAACCAGTGAAAGACTATCATGATGAAAATTGAAATGCCCATCATAACTTGATATATATATATATATATATATATATATATATATATATATCAGTACGTACTACTACTACTACTTTTATTACTTGGAAAAAGTACTATTGAAATAATTTCAACTTGTTAGATTGTTGAACAACATGGAGCTAGATGGAGATGATCATCAACGCTCATATCTCTCTCTCTCTCTTTTTCTTTGAATTGCTATTTTAATTTGAATGTGACATTTGGCCTAACTAGTAGGATATATATATATTACTATAAATAAAAATCTATTTTTAATATAAATGGGAAATCCTAGTACCAAACATCTAAAAATGCTTTATATATATATTAGACTGATAGATTATTGCCTGCTATATATATATATATATATATATATATATATTACTGTTATCATCATGGAATTTTAAAAGATTTGCTACACATAATAAGAGACAAAAGTTGGCATCCATTTGCCTCCTGGTAGATCCTTCAAAGATTGTCAAACAAATTAATCACATTGAAACTAAAAACTGTATTAACTTGCATCTAATACAAAAAATCACAATAAAAATATTAAAGATGCATGCATATATTATTGTTTATTAGTTTGAATAGGCAGCTGAAGCAATATCATGACTTTTGGGGTTTTAAAGGTGAATCAATGGAGCATAAATTTTTAATATATCTCATCATCTTATCCCAAAAGAAGAGGAAGATGAATCTTACTCAAAAGCTTAAGTGATTCAAAACTCAAAAGATCACACATAGGATTCCAAAGGAATTATAAGAGAGCAAAATCACATGAGTCATGCTCATCACCATGTATTGTCCCAAAATATGCAGATGGGTCCTATATATATATATATATTATCTAATATATCTCTTACACGCCTGAGCTGAGGTTTTGTGCATGGAAGTTACCTTGTGCCTCATCACATAACTCACTAGTCATTAGGATATTCCATTTAAAACCTGCCCTCCAAAGTTAGGGAATCCCTTATTTTTATTTTGTAACCATGTACAATTACAATTTTGGTCTCCACATGTGCAACAGAAGAGATATAATTTACTTAATTTGGATAAATGGAGGGGATAAATTGGTCAATTTGTGTTATCTCTTCATGGCTTTAGAATTGGGTTTGGAATAAAAATAAAGTTAAAGAAGAGGAAAAAAGAAAGAGGCCTTCCAAATTCCCCCCTCTTGGTGGGGTTTGCTCCACCACTTTCACTATGCACTAGGACGTGAGAGAATAATTACAAAAGAAAGACAGACACAAAGGGGCAAAAAAATCCTCAACAAAATTATGGAAAACAAGAATTATTTAAGAGTCTACATTAAAGCCTGCAATAATTCATAGAAAATGAGTACATGTATATGAGTTATCATGGTCTTTAAGATCACATACTAGATATTCATAATTATATGACATATATAAACAAATAAATTGACAAATAATTCATCAAACATGATTAATTGTTTTCTAATGTAAGCTAAGCTATTCATCATCGAACGTAGTACATGGGTTAATTGGGAAGGAAATTATTAATAAAGGTGATTGTAAAATAGATATATTGCATGATCAAACTTTTAATAATGTTAAGTTGAGATTGAAATTGAAATTCAATCAAGGTATCAATCATTTTAGTTGTGGGGCATTATTGAAAAGGTATGGAAGCTAGCCCTTATCTCTCAACCTCTCTTTGCCGCACCACACCACCAAGCTTTTTGATAAGCTTCACATTCTTTTAAGCACTATGATCATCAGCTGGTTCTGGTAAGCAAAGCAATCTAGCTAACTCCTCTCTTTTTAATAATATCATTCCCATTCAAATCAAACCCCTTTTAGGGTTTGGGTGTTTTATAACAGCAACAAAGGAAAAGACAGAAAGTACCAACGTCATACTCCCCCCCCAAAAAAAAAAAAAACTATTGTAAAATATTTAATTTACGAGAAAATTTTGCTGGATCAACTTGGTTGATTGTTCCTAGTCTTTGCTTGGCCTAGTTGCTCTCTCTCTCTCTCTCTCTTCCTCCCTCCCTCCTTTGTAGAATTCTTACCCTTTTTCTTTCACCAGTAACTTCTTTTCTTCTAATTTTTTTTTAAAAAATTGTATTTTGCCACCCCCTTCTCTTAGTCTGCCACTGTAATCATCACTTGTTGGTACAATATTATCTGCTACCCAGATACTGAAATTTACTCTTTTTCTTCATTTGCTAGCTGTTTGTCTATCCCTCTCTCTCTCTCTCTATATATATATATATATATCTCTATATATATATCCATATATAAATATTTTTTATACACATAAATGGATAGAAAGGAGAGGGTTATTGGGTAGTGGAGAGGTTTAAAGAAAAAACCATCTTGTTGTCTGTTGTCTCTCCATGTTTTGATTGCATGGGTTTGAAGAGAGGTTGGAAAAAGATATATCTGAATTGTGTTGCAGAGTTGCTCAGACAAGCAATCCATGGCTAGATAGCGACTTGGAGAATAACCCATCATCATCATCATCTGATCTTCACGAGATCTTTTTATTTTGCCTAGCTATATAGCTCCAAATGAATGATGTCTTTCTGTGTCTATATGTCACTGCCACCTGTTCATCAACAGATCATGATCATCATCAGCTGAGTTTAGTAGTTTTGTCCAAAGCTGGTCCTCCTCGGTCTTCTGCTCTTGTTGTTTCTTCAAAGGTGCAAAGAGAGAGCACTGCTACTTGAACAAGATATATATCAAACAAACAAAAAGATCTCAATCTGTGTGAAGTGGGTTCTTGTTTTTTTCTTTCTTTCTTGGATTTTTCTTCTTTACAGACATGTTTCCAGCAGCTATGTCCAATTCAACTTCTTTGTCTGAGGAAGCTAGTGTTTCTTCTGGAACTAGACTAGTTCAGGATTTTGGAGGCTTAAATCCTGTGGTTTCCACCCTTTCTCCTCAGCAACCACAGAAGATCAAGAAGAAGAGAAACCTTCCTGGGAACCCAGGTAATAAGATCATTAATCTCTTCAATAATTTTGTGTTTTAGGTTTCAGTTAATATTGTTGTGTTGTTATTAATTGTAGACCCTGATGCTGAAGTGATTGCATTATCTCCAAAGACGTTATTAGCCACCAACAGATTTGTGTGTGAGATCTGCAACAAAGGGTTTCAGAGAGACCAGAATCTTCAACTTCACAGGAGAGGTCACAACCTTCCATGGAAGCTGAAACAAAGAAACAGCAAAGACATAAAAAAGAGAGCCTACGTTTGTCCAGAACCCACTTGTGTTCACCACCATCCATCGAGAGCTCTAGGTGATCTTACAGGTATCAAGAAACACTATTGCAGAAAACATGGAGAGAAGAAGTGGAAGTGTGAGAAATGCTCTAAGATCTATGCTGTTCAATCTGATTGGAAAGCTCACTCGAAAACCTGCGGGACAAGAGAATATAGATGTGACTGTGGAACTCTTTTCTCCAGGTATTATTATTTTAATCTTTTTCATTCCAAAATCAAAATTGAAAATATGTTCTTTTTCTATATCTTTCTGTGTCTCTCAAAGTCCCTATCTTCCTTTTATTATTATTAGTTCTGATGTGTTTTTAAGTCTCAGCTTGATATATTATGAATTTGGACTCTAATGGGATTCATAGAAATTATTGGTCTTTTCTACAAAGTTGGAAGTCTCATGAGTCTTTGTTTTTTTGTTTGATCAGTATATATGTTTTGCTTTGTGATTTTACACGAAAGTGGATGGTAGCTAGACACTGCATGGAATGTATCAGCTGCAGCTTAAATCAATGCAGTGGCTGCAGGATGCATGGAAGTAGACACCATTAATACAGTGCCTGTTACTGGTGACAGCAATTCAAGATAAACTGAAAGCAATATCTCTGAAATCTGAACATACCAATTTTATGTTTGAAAAAAATAAAAAAGAAGAACAATGAACGTAATCTCTGTATGTGATTCCACAGCAAAATATTTTTGATTAAAAAAATTGCTAATGTAAAGCATTTGATTTTCTTCTTTCTTTATTTATAGGGATTCTGAGTTTTTGAAGACCTGCCATTTCTGTCTGTTCATGAGTCCTAACCACGACAAACGTGATATATAAATCTTTAATTTTAATTGTTTTAGGAGAATTTAACATATAATAATAATAATATGCATTCTCATGCAAGAGTTTAATTTGGTTATATTTGTGTTTACCTTTTTGGGGGGTACTTTGTAATGGAGTGACTGCAGTCTCAAAAACAATGATGGGTATCTGCTCTGCTCCTCCAACAAAAAGTTAAAGAAGCTTAATTGGCTTTGGTTTTTTTCATGGTTGTGAAAACCCGTGATGATTTTATATTTTTTTTGCCATGAAGCATGTATAGTTATTATTAACTTGCAGAACACTGAAACTCTGAACTTTCATGATGAAGAAAGTTGATAAATATCTGCAACAATATCTGGTGTGCTGATTTGTTCTCTTTTTTTCTCCATGAGTAGAGTAGATACATTTCATATCGCTGTTAACATGCATGAGCTCTAGTTTCAAAAGACTTTCTGTTACTTTGTAATTTTACCATTTTCTTGACATTTCATAAGTCCATTTTTGCATGCATAAACATCAGTCAAATATCATGCATCTCTCTCTCTCTCTTTCTATTTCTCTCCCCAAAATTTGACCAACAAAGATAACTTCTCCTTTGTGTTCTGTAGGCTTTATGACTTTTTAGGTCCTATACAATATCCGCATGCATGAGATAAACTAATTAATTAATGTTAAAACATTTATGTCATCAAAGATTTTTATTAATTTGCTCATACATTCATGATGCATGGTTGGCTAGGTTAAGATTTTGATTGTTGGATTGATCTGTTTGTGGATGTGAAAATGACAGAAAGGATAGCTTCATAACCCACAGAGCATTCTGTGATGCATTAGCAGAAGAAAGTGCAAGACTCTCAGCAAACCAATTGGCCACCACAAACAATGGTCACACTCTCCATCTTCAACCACAAACTTGTCTCTTCCCACCATTCACAACCCACATTGCTCTCTCTCCATGGGATCAAAACCCTAACCCTAATATCCCTCAATACCCACTTCAAATCAAGCCTGAAACTCATCACCACCATTTTCAAATCCCACCACTCTCTTCCTCCTCCTCACAATATAACTTTGATCAACAAACAACGACGACAACAGCAACACCAGGTCAGAAGGCCCTGATAACCTCACCCTACCAGAGCCTGCACGTGAGCACACAGCCCACCTTAAACGTCGCCACGTCAGCTCACCACCTGTCAGCCACTGCACTCCTCCAAAAGGCTGCAACTTTTGGTGCAACTGCTGCTGCTCACCAAGCTCAGACCATGACCATGGGTCACATGACGCAACTCAACAACATGGGTGAATTGGCTCAGATCGACTCAGTGAGTCACATCTCACCGGAAACTTACATGGGGTTCGCGTCCACGTGGCAGAAGAGTGACCGCCTCACAAGGGACTTTCTGGGTCTGGCTGCTAATGGTAACGAAAATGTCAATGGAGGAGGAGCTGTTAACGTTAGCATGAACGTGAGGGATGTGCTAACGTACACAGGAGGATTAGAGTTCCAACCATATGAGAGATCGCTGCTGAAACCTCAAAGCTTTGGATTTGCTAGCGATCCTGCCTCGGAAACTTGGGGGGATTGTTAGAACCAAACGACGAAACCCTAAACAATTTGTTAGAAAAAAAGGGTAAAACAGTAATTTTAAGCATCTTTGTTCTCTTTAAAACATCTAAAATGACATGAGTATCGCTGTATGCTTTCATTTTTTTTACCAAGTTTCTAGTTGTTTTAAATTTGCATTGATAGGGGTTTGCTGCATTTTGTTTCATTTTTGTTCCTTCTCTTTTCATATATATCTTATTCAGTTTTGGAGTTGTACTAGCTAGTAACTTTATACTCACCACCAAGGATCTCCTATGGCTGGATAATATTAAGTTAATATCAACCAATCAAGTTAATTAAATTTCTTATATTATAACTATGTCTATTTGAGCTTGCAATTATTATATATAATTATGAGATTATATATATATATATATATATATATATATATGTGTGTGTATCCTGCTAAGAAAGCACGAATATAGTTAGGTGAGGATGATGATGGGATTCTTGTACTTTTGGTGAGGAATGGGGGATCAAGAATGTCACATGCGAAATATAAAAAAGATTTTGTGGTTCTCAGCTCTCACGGGTTTGCTTTTGTAGTAATACTATGTCACATCTTTATCAAGACAGCTATAACCTCTCTATTGTTTCTCTACATTGAACCAACTAATAACAATTTGCCTATATTATTATATATCTATCACTATTTGCTCGAGCGAGAGAGAGAGAGAGAGAGACTTAAATTTTGTTTCTTTTGCTCCTCTTTTGCCACTTTTTCTTTTGCTATTGACCACCAGCTTATAATATTTCTTGTTTTGTTCAAGAAAATGACCCTAAACTTAGATCGTCCAGAGAATATCCCAAAGTGTCATAAACGACAAATAGTAATGGCCCTATGCCTAACCATTATCATCAAAAAAAGCTTCTTTTTTTGATAAACATCTTTAATATATAGTTCAAATGAAAGTTGATAAAATCCTACAACATGGAAAATTGTGAAGGAGTAATGGCTGATTAATTATACTAGAGTGAATTTAATTAGACCGATTGATAAGCTGTCATTTTCTTCTTTAGACTAAAGGGTACTTAGAAATATCTACCCATACTTTTTTTCTCCTAATGAAATGGAAAAGTAAAATCATCTCAAGAATCTAATATCATCTTCTAAGTAAATCTATTAAGAACAAGCTATTTTGTACCTAGATATGACAATACGACACCAATGCAATGCGGAGGCATACAAGGTAATCTTTGTTGCACTGCTGATTAGTGGTACACCTAGTCATCGAAAATAAGACATATTGTATACTGCTGACTGCTGAGTGGTATAAGACATTAGACATGTGACCCCCCACAGTTACATTTCTTATTTTCGGTGGCTGGTGTACACTCAGCAATACATTTGGTACATTGAAAATTTTATAGAGGTGTACATGCCAATGCATCGTGTATGCACGCTATGCAATTCATAATCCACTGTATTATGTATAGACTCGTAGTCATTAAGGTTATATAGTTACATGAGAGCTTCCATTACTCATAGTGGTTGGTGACTGACTACTAAGTGATGATTGGTGAAGGAGATGAAAATGAAAGAAAACATAACAGAAAATATTCACGAACCATACATGTGACCATGCATTGATTTTCTTCTCACGATGATGGCCCTACATTACAATATCATGCATCCTTGGATCGGTGAAAGAGAAATTGCAAGTTTACCCTCTCCATTTTCAGAAGAATATTTTGATCAATAAAAGATTGGTTGATTACCGTGTGATGTGAGGAGGGGAGGGCATGCCGGAGAGATAAGCTAGAGATAGTACGAGATGAGGTGAGCATGTCGGTGGAGGGCCTCAGGGCCATGCCTTGTTGTACTCCAACAATTGACAATTTTACCCTCCAAACCAGCTTAGTTGATACTTGATAGTGATATATCACATTTCATTTTGTTCTCATGATTATGAATTTTAAATTTCCAAGGGACCTTTAACTCTCACCATTACAATTATTATAATCAACTAGTAAGAAACACGTATCGTTTTACATGCTAAGCTGGTCAACTTCAATTATTCTACAGTATTTCTCAAAAAAAAAAAATTCTTTTTGTTTTTTTTTTTTAACAAATTTGAGATTTGAGATTTGAGGAAGAAATACGATTTGATCTTGAATTCAAATATCATTAGTATCAAGTTCGAAGTACTTGGTTTACATTTTGGGAGGAAGATGTGAGGTGTTGTTATTTTGGAGTTTGGTGTTTAAATTACATATGTTAAATTCTGCATACACAAAAAGGGTAAAATGACAAACAATTGATACTTTCTTTTTATGAAATGACTAATTGAACTATTTTAAAAAATTAACAGCTATTTAAAGATAGCCTCACCAAATCACTGACCCTATTTAAAGTATATCATGTAAAATACCCAAATGTAGAAACTTTAATGAATACCGAATGGTCTAATGATAAAGTTTTAATTAGACTCATGATTTGCACCAAATCTAACACAGTTGGAACGACAACAATAGTAATAATAGTGTGAAAAAGTTTGTATATACAATTGAATTTCATTGTGTAAACGAGTTTTGTAATCGAAAGGGAAAAACCTTAGTTTCCAAGTCGAGCATTTAAGTAAAATTAAGGAAGTGGAGTCATAAGTTGGTTGGTTTGGAAAATTCGGATGAATATGTTTTATTCTGCTATTGTGTCATATGAAAATTCAATCGAGGATGGATGTAATCAATTTCCGAGAATTTCTTTCCACTAACTGTCTTTTGAGATACTAAGAAAAGTGTAGTTGGATAATTTCAAGGAAATGTAGCCTTTTCTAAAGAGTGGAAGAGCTGTGAGCGTGAGTACAAAAGGCCTACTACTAAGCTGCTGGTGTATGTGTATTTGTGCGGGTGTGATTGTGGTCCGCAAAGTAGTAAAAACTAAAAGAAAAAAAAAAGGAAAAAAAAAAAGATGAGAAGCGATGGAGAGGAGAAGAAAAATATCAAAGGGAAATTAAATGTCAACGGTTATGAAAATGATGCTAGCTCTCTACAACTTTGAAAGTTTGAAACTTTAAATTACCATTATCAATCTTCTTCTTTATTTTTTTTTATTGATGACCCTTTATCAATTTCTGTGCACGTCCCCCTAGTCACAGCCCTTTAATTGTCAGCTTAACCTGCATTGACATTCAAAACTCAAAACATTTGGCTAGTGCTTCCCTTACTTTCTTCTTGACCCAGCACGACCATTTGATCCAACATCAGGTGCAATACAATGCAATATAACAAGTATTTCAGATGATGATAACTGGGTTAGTGTTAATTGTTGGAAGATAATCAGAATACAAGTAACCAGATTTCAATCAATCACCATAATCTTCTATATATACATGGTCAATAAAACTGCCATATGAAAAAGAAGGGGCATCATCATCATTGTCACAGGTTTTATGGTATATCCAGGCTTGAGAAGGAGGCAATGTCTAGGGATTAATGAAAGGAGGAGGTGGGTTTTATGGTATATCCAAGCTTTTAGAAAGTATATGTGAGTTGCAGGGTTAAGGTACTATACATGCCAATTGCCTAGTAAAAAAGACTGTCTTTTTTTTTCTCTCTCTCTAGCGCACAACCAGACAAACCAAAAGCTTCTCTTCTATTCCCTTCACTCTCCATCTTTTTTTCTATCATACTTGCATATGTCATCTTCCATCATGGAATCTCATCCCTATAAACCTTCCTTTTCCCTCTTTTCTTCCTTCCAATCCTAATTATTACCAAACCCCTTCTTTTCTCTGCTTTTCTTCTTTTCTCCTTCTACTGCAAATCCCTATATTACACTTTTTTTCACCCACGATTTCCTTGAGCATTACCAGTAAGATATAAATAAAAAAGGAAAAATAAATAAATAATCATTTTTCTATGATTTCTACTACTAAATTGCATCTCTGATTCTACTTTTGCTCAAGCCAATAAGTTTCAAAATGTTTATACTCAAGACATTAGGTCGATTCAATTTAATGTGACCCTTAGACCTGGGAATGGATGTTGCATTTTAAGTCATTCATGTTGCTGCAATCTTCTTCAATAGACTAGTATAATGGTAGCAATAGAATCAGAATAAAGGTAGTGAACAAAGGAGATGGTAACTCAAGGGATTGGCAATCATGATAACTTTGTGATTGGCCAAGGTTCCAAAATTATCATCATTAGTAATCACTTCTATAAGCTCATCCAAACAATGCATCTCCAACATAGGTAACAAGCAAATATATGTCAAACATTCATCATCTGAGCACTGATTAGAGTGTGTAGGTGGAGACAATTTAGAAATATTGCACTCTGCTGGTTATACATCATACTGTTTTCTCAAGATTTCAAGGTACCCATTTCTTTGCATTTCCTGACACACTTCTCGGTTAGATAAATTATATATGAGACATTCAAGGCCAGCATTGTTATAATAGAAAAACACTGGCACTTATCCTCCTAATATAGTAGGTTAGCTAGGCAGTCTTGAATGCATCTCAAACGATAACACGCATATGGGTTTCAGTCTTTCAGAATATGAATTTTACATAAAACAATTTAATTGCGTAGCAATTCAAATCTAACAATATGGAGAAGATATCACATGAATAAAGCTGATATATGCAGCACTACTCTAAGGCCACAATGATTGTTTTATAAAAAATTAAAAATTAAAACAAAATTGTTGATGACTCACATGCAAAAGTACCGACTGAGACAGAAAGCTTCAGCTATGAAAATGGCATCAATTTGCTATCTCGAGATCACTGTGGGGCCAATTTTTTTAAAGAAGTTTGCATCTCTAGCCATCTCATCCAATCCATGAGCTTCGGCAATTCAAAGCTTTACTCCCAAGAATTTATCTAAGACATTCTTGAATGCCTGCACCAGAAAATAGCATTTATGAACTTCAAATTTAAAACAAAAAGATGCATCTTAGCTCATCAGATGTTCAATATATTGGATTAATTTTATTTCATTTGGATTCTAAAACTTTAGAAAATCTGTCAATTTATTCATGGATCAGTTCAGCATATTTCTGTAGTCCGCATGCACATTCTCCACCGGGGCTCATGTACATGTATGACTTTGAGATGCAGAAGCAAATAAGCCAAATCAAGCTCAAGTCAGTCAATGAGATGATATTTGTGATAATGACAAAAATAACGATACTAAGAGTTATAACATAATAATGATGATGGGAAATTTAATAACCAAAATGAGGACAAGCCTTAAAGAAAAGTTGAGAGGAGCGCCATTTAGTAGGGATCTGCGTATTTTAAAGTTGAATTAGCTAATGTCACCACATACTCTGAAATTTATTAATGGCAAAACAACCTAGCAGATTAAAAATGTTAAGATCATGCACGGTTAACATGACATCATATTCACCGTTCAGGTCCAGCCATTCACACAGTAAATTTCCACACCAAAGTCAGAATTCTGATATAGCGCTTTATGTGCAGATGTCATGTCAACAATTCACCACCCCATTATCACAACGTAACAAGTCTCATAAAGTAATGATGGTGCACCTCTGCATGTCAAATGCACGTACTGCTGTTGATATGGTTGGTGAAGCAAGATGATGCATAATGTCCATGAGATGGGGTGAGGTGTTTGGTAAATGTTAAAAAAAAAAGAGTTCTTATGTAGCATTTGCCATGCCATAATGTTAATCCTGGTATCGTTGTGACAAGACTCAAGAGTAAAATAGTCACCACCAGGCTAACTTTTAATTAGAAGTATGATATTATATGCCTATAATTACTTAGGTGGCAATATATTCCCCATACATGATCGACGTAACAGACATGGACCTCAGCCTCTGCTCCTCACTGGTTAATGATCATAAGCAGCGGTTAAGTCACCATAACATCAAAATGACAAAATCTCATATCCCAACTCATAGTACATTACAACACGGATTTGCAAGAAAATATAATTTTAAATCAAGATCATTTTCTTGCATGGATAGAGAAACATAAGAAAGAGAATTATTAACATAAAATACCATTAGTTTTGCAAATCTGAAAGCCTTGTTATCACAAACCAAAATGATGGACTGACATTCAAATTTTCCCTTCGGGACACTAATCAAGTTAACTAAATAGATGGTTCAGGTTCTTGACTAGAAAAAATGGAACACAAATATATATCCTAAATAATGTAATGAAAAGATCAGCTGGATCTTACGCACATTCATGACTACATTCTTATACAGCTAATAAAAATACCACACCAATGCTGAGAACTGCAAATGACAAACCACATCTTAATAATTACTAATTATAGAGTATAGCACATATTGAACTTCCAAATAAAATAACCAATAAGATTATGGCATCACCTGAAGTGCAAATGACTCTTTTCCATTCAGAATTGCATTCATTGCAGCAAATTGGTCATCAAATGCACCATAAAAGACCTGATAGAATTTGTTCCTGCAATCATTTAAAATAAATAAATAACACAGTGAAGCCAAAATTGGGAGGCATTCTACTTTTACATAGAATTAAGAAAAAACAAATGTGAAACTAAATATACCTATCTTCTTCAGAGGTCAGCCGGTCCATCTCATCGAATTTCCGTGTAAGGACTTCTGCCCCCACTGGTGAGAGCAAGTGCAATATTAGAGCCTCCAAAGTTCTTGGGAAATTGTGCTGAGAAGTATATAATGAGAAAAGATACGGACCTCGTCACAAATAAAAGCAGAACTAAATATCGATAGTAACAAATATCTCCATTCAACTTGTAATTAAGTAGATATCATTACTTTTGCAAATCTGAAACACTGAAAGACGGCTCAAACCCATCAAATACAATTAAGATCACCCACTTTTTGTCAGAAATACTAAGTTTTCCAAGTTGAATACTAGATGAGGGAGAACTCTTGTTTAGTCACATTTCTTCTCCATAAACATAGATGTAGCAAAAATCAGATAAGAAGTCCAACAAATTCAACAAAAGTTTATTCCATTTACGCATTGATAATAAGGAACAAACTTTTCAAGACCATGCCCTGAGTTCCATAAATCCAACCTAGTGTTAACAGGAAGTACAGCCACACGTTGAAAAATGGAGATGTACAAACTCACCGCCATAGAAAGAAAGACATCTTGAAGAATACATGGTTCGAGGATCCAGAGAATTTTAGCAATTGGATCATCTTCCAAGCGAAACAATCTAGTTGCCACAATATTTCTGCATTGATCTTTCACAGTAAGCTCAGAATTAGTTGTGGAGGCGGATTGCATATGTTGACTTAAATCAGCAATATTAACACGGTCATGGACTAAAGAAACAATTTCATGAAGAGCCTGTAGAGGATATGGTCCCAATTCATGCAACAGAATCTTCTGTTGCAGTCCTTTTTCTTTCAAATCTTGTCTCTTACGTGACTGGTCCAAACCATGGTTACTTTGATCTGTTAAAAAAATTACCAAATTTAGTAACCGAAAATTGCCACGGACATAAGAAATTTTCCAAATTTCCTTCCCCACCCCCCAGCCCAATAAAAAAAGAAAAGAAAAATGGGGCAGGTAATTTCAATATATGATAACTGTTTCACCATTCTTATCAACTGACCTTGTTCTTTATTATTGTGGAGCTCACATATATGTTTCTTCGGTCTCTCTGTACCAGCATAAGAAGCCTTCTCCAGTACTTGGTTCTGTCCTAAATTTAAATATAAATTTCCCTCATAATGCTTATAAAAATTTCTGATCAGAAGTAAAGGAACAACAAAGATAAAAAAGAGGAAAGTAATAATGGATTTGACCACCCACTGATACTGAATGGAGACGCACAAACAGATAATGCTATGTTATTTGAACCATAAATATACTTAACACATGGCCCCTTTCATTATATATCAGTCTCAAATTAGATCAAGTTAAATTGTAGAAATAAGATGCAGAAAAAAGAAAACTAATAGCTACTTGAAATCCATCTGGGATAAATTATTATCAGCTGCCACAATATTTAGTTGAGATTTAACAAAATGTTCAGATTTATAGTCCTCATTTGGTACTATATCTGCTACAAAACCTTCAAGGTTCAGAAAAGATTTCAGCAAATAATTTCTTTTAAAATACTCTTTTTCATCAAAATGAAATCTAAATTAATAGAAAAGTCACAAGTTTATTTTTCCTAAAGAAGTGGATTGATGAAAAGTGCACAAATTTAATATATATCATTTTGATGGAGATTACACCTAAGGCAAAGAATCATAGATTAGCCATTTGATATAGAATTATTTTTAAAATAAGTGGAATGAAGGCAGTCTCAACACAGAAGTATTACTATTATCTACAGCAAATGACATATCTGAGCGATGTACATACCATTTCTCTGTCTGTTAATCTTTAAGATACAACGTGGATTTGATGAGCAAGGTAAACATGAAACCAAAACGAAACCCAAGTTAGCTTACTTTATCAGTAATGCTATATTTTCACATTTAAAAAAAAAACGAAAGATAGAGGTGAAAACCTGAAAAGAAACCACAAGTACCTTCGTAGTATTCTACGTAAATAATATGAATCCATGTGTTCTGACAAGCTAGACATAATGTTGGAGCGCCACCAAAAGTTAACAGCGACAGTTAAATTAACACTATCTATTTGATGAAACCTGCAACATTAAGAATATCAATCAACTAACCTAATGATTGACTAGGAACAAGGTAGAGTACATAAATTATAAATAAATTTACTTTTGTTTCTAATTAGTGAAAAAAATAAAGTACATGAAGAAATTAAGGTAATAAAAAATAAATACTTCAATAATAATTAAAATACTACAGGCATACTATCAAAGAAATAGTAGCTATTCTAAAAGGATCAAACCAGTGTCCAGTAAATGAGCATATAGCAAATATGCAGCACGGGTAATTAAAGCATACCCTGTTTCAACAACTAAGTTAATAAGCCATCTTAACTCCTGATTGGCACACCGATATCCACACCATTTGGTCTCTTGATGGATAGATCACTCAGAATACGTGATTTGCTTTCTAACTACATGTTCTATGATTCTCTGAAAATATTTTCAAAGACAATCAATTGATACAGAGAGAATATACATGTGAGTCTAAATGTGAAGGTTTTTCTTATCCGTCTAAAATATTTATTGGACCAGAAGCTTTTGGAAGGTCAAAAGCAAAGTTCTAGATTTAAAGAAAATGTGATTTAAATTATGGAAATATCCTGAAGATATATTACTCTATAATAGGAAAGGCCCATAATAGAATGAAATGACATTATAAATTCATGACCTGACCAAAGCATATGACACAAGTGCAGCTCATTTTTGTTGTGGAATGTATACCAACTATGCAGTTAAGCATATCCTCAACAAATTTATTTCCTTTAGTATCCAACAACCATGAATAAACCAGATATCAAAGTTATTGCTGGGAGTAACTAACTTCTGTTGTCTCTAATTCAATGCCATGATTGTCTCAAATAAAACAGGACTGAGAATAAGAAACTATATTTATTGAAACACTATGTACACAGGAGTGGATTGATGAACAGAATCATAAAAAGAATTCGGATCAGCTTTTTACTAAAGAAAAGTAAAGGAAAGGCTCCCAAGGCCCAACAAAGGCAATCTAGTCATTTACATGAGAACTTAAACCTTACCAGCCTTCCGGAATGAAAAGTGCATCACCCGCATGAAGAATAACCTTCTGAGAATACTCCATGGAGTGCTCTGCTCTTGGATAAATTGAAAATTCAGGATTTTCTAAAGCAATAGCACTGCAGAAGAACAGAAGTGAAATAAGATCACATACACCAAAAACGATAATCCAAAATTTAAAAGAAGCCATGCACAGGTTATAAGCAATAATATAATTTCATGCTCACATTAGACATAAAACAAGCAAAATGTAAATTCTGCGTGAAGTAGAATATACCTATGATTTGAGGCCTCCCCATATATAGGCAACGGGTATAGCATAGGACTCGCAGAAGGAGGCCACAGAATGACTGTGAAGAAAAAGTTTGTTAAAAGAATTAAAATCTGGTTCTGATATGGAAAGCATTCTAGGCTTCAAGTAAAAATAAGGTTGAGAAAACAACCCCAGTACATGTAGGCACATCAATTGCCAAATTTAACCAAAATGCACAGACAATCACAATGTACAAAAATAAACACGTAAATCAATTGGAGAAAGATTGAGTATACAAGATGAAATCATGAAGGAGCCACGAGATTCAAACCAACTTCACCTTGTTTGCGGCCAGCAACTATACATAGAAGGTTATGGTGTGGATCATAGTGTGTACTTGACTTAGCTTCAGCATTGTTCATCCACAGATTGATAGAAGCTATTATCTTTGTCTCCAAAAATGCAGGCTATGTAGATTAAGCAACAGAAGAAAAAGTTAAAAATAAAACTGCAAATAGACAAGCAAACTTGTAAAGCAATGCACTAAATAGCAAGGAGTTTTAGAGAGAAATGTAGATACAGTTTGAATGTCGTCATTTAGAGCTTCCAATTGAACTCTCTCTTCATTCTCAGCATTCATGATCGGTACCTGAATTACAAGTGTCCATTTTCATCACAAATTGCAACAGTACTACACCTCACACAGATAAATAACACTATAGTATTAAACAACATAAATATGGCCACAACATCATTAGACAAAAGAAAATATATATTTGTTGAGCAATGACGAGAGAGCTATTTATCAACATAAAAACCTCAGGTAGCAACCTGTGCTAAATAAAGTTGTTGAGGAAGAGCATATCCGGAAAGCAAACTGGGTCTCTCTGACTCTGATTCTGTCTGATGATGTCTTTCTGATTCAACATAATCATCATGACCATCATCCATCTTTTGTTTATGTTGCTTACAGAAACCAATAAAGGTAGAAAATGGTATTGGAACCTACAACATGAAGGTGAAATGAAAATGAACATGTGATCGCGAATGTCGTCCAAGAGAAGGGAACTTTTCTCAAAGCTCCAGAGATATAGCCTCACTCTCTCATGGCTTCTGAGATCACCATAAAAGACTGGTGCAGTTCTGGATAGCATAGCCTCCACAATGGATGACCCAAGCTGTTCCTAAAATTAAATTCCATCCATGAACATAACTACATAAGAACCAAAAATTCAAGCTTGAAACAAATCAAGAATTAAACTTACCACCATATAAATTAAAAAAACATCAGTATTCAGTATATAAAATTCGAATGACTAACTGCTCAAGATAATCAAAAATCCATATTTGAACTAACGAGTAACAAGTTAATTACTATCTCCAATTATCCAACTAAAAGTGAAAAATGTTTTCGTATAAATTATTGTCAAAGTTAGATATATAAACTATATTGTTGTTCGATCATTTAGTTATCACAAGATATAACAATGTTGAAAAAAAACCTGCAAATAGTCAAGGCCGCCTTCAGTGGGATTCCACTTGGAGAAAGCTTTCCAGTTCTTAATGATTCCTTTAAACACCTTAAATTAAACCAAATATAACTAATTTAATTAAAGAGAGCTGAAATTACCGAGAAACAAACAAAAAAAAAGAAGCGGGAAACAAATACTAGTTGGAGAAATGATGAGATTACAGCTGGACGGTTGTTGGACTCAATCTGAGACGCAAATTCTGTGGCAGAAGGAAATTGATCGAATTCGAAGCTTCGAATTTCTCGAGACTCTTCCATTTCTTTTTAATTTGATTCGATTCGATTCAAGCGCGATGTGTCAAGCGTGAACCGAGTTAAGTTTACCCTAGTCGGTTATAAATTCCGAATCAATTTGACGCGCCAAGGGTTCCATATTAGGGCCGAATCGTAGCTTACTCGGCATAATGGTTAGACAGTTAAAATACCAAGCCCATCAAAACAGTTCGAAAATAAATATTATCAAGTAATTTTTTTTTAAAGTATTATAAGAACTATTACAATAAAATTGTCGGGATCAAATAATATATGTGCGGTTCGGATATTTATCTTGATAACGGGAGAAAACTACTCCCATAAATCAGAAAGAAAACTCCACGTACTAACGTACATGCTTGTAAAATACGTCTTGTGAGATTTGAGCCCCTCACTACTAATGTGAAAGGGAAGTACACTGTCACGTAATGTGTTTTTTTTAAAGGTATTAATTAACTTTTAAAATATTATGTATAATAAGAGCATCTCTAATGCAAATATGTATTTGGAGAAACTTGACAATAGTTAAAAAGTTATAAAAACTCTCTGTAAAACAATTATTAACTTCAATATGAAGATGATGTGGTAAGAAAAAAACTACAGAATATGGAGTTAAAGTTTCTAATTCTAGAAACTCTCCTAAAAATGCTGACTAGGATTTCTAACTTCACCAACAATATTAAAGCTCATTTAATTGTAAAATAAATGAGAAAAGATAGTAGAATAATTGTTTTATTATGATTAGTCATAAAATTGATGCATATTTGATTTTATATAATTATATTTGAGATGTGAATATGCATTTCTCTATAAAAAAATATCAAAAATGGATTTATAATAAATAAAAATACTGATGTGATACTATTTAAAAACTCGAAATATATTTAAATCAGATATGCTCTGATATTTTATATTTAAAAGGTACAACATTTGGAGGGGAGGGGACCAAGTCTAACTAACTACAAGGCTAGAATACCGAAATTCGTGCCTTAGTTATTTCTTACCAACACAAGATTTATCAACACCTCAATGGCTCAATTAATCAAAAGAAACTCTGCATGTGAAAAGGTTGAAAGAAAATCAAATGCACACAAGTATGAAACGTAAATCTGCCGAAATTTGTCTAATACTAGGATTTTTTCTTAGCTTTATCCGCCATGTATCCACTCTTTCTATAACTGTAAACGAACTCGAATGCGTATACGAGAACGTTCTTTCCGAGGGTGATACCATTTCTGGAAATTTTGTTGTCATGGATCACGAAATTTTCTGGCCCACCGATCATCCTGGACTCGAATTCACCGTAAGCTTTCTATATACATTTGATTTCTATATATCAATAATGTTAAGCATCCCAACTTTTAAATCAGCGTAGATTTGATTTATGAGACCGTTAACGTATACAGGTGACATCTTCACAAGGAAACATTGTGCATTCATTGAAGGGAACATCAGGGGATAAATTTGAGTTTAAGGCTCCTAGTAGTGGAATCTACCAATTCTGCTTCAAGAATCCATCTTCAACTCCAGAAGCAGTGTCCTTCTACATTCGTGTTGGACATATCCCAAATGAGCAAGACCTGGCTAAAGATGGTCAGTTTCAATATTTGTACATTTCTTTTTTCTAAATATAATTCAAATCAATCTTTACTTTTTCCACAAAATCAAGTGGGTAATTGTATTTGTGCAGAGCATTTGAACCCGATTAGTGTTAAGATCGCTGAGCTAAGAGAGGCGCTGGCATCTGTGACAGCGGAGCAAAGATATTTGAAAGCACGCGAATCACAACATCGATATAGTTATACTCTCTTGCTCTCTTAGTATAAAATTAACGCACAATTTAAAACAAAAGATTTAATGTGGAATTGGAACATGTTCTTTTTTATTGAAATTTAACATCTGTGGGTTGTGAGTTGTGACTTTGCTCGCGCTTGGTGACATTGCAGTGAATGAAAGCACGAGGAAACGTGTGATTTTGTACACATTTACTGAGTACTTCCTGTTAGCTGGGGCAAGTGCACTTCAAGTAGTATACATTCGTCGTCTATTCAGCAAAACATTTGCTTACAATAGAGTTTGAATTTCTCCAAGCTCCCTAGTCTATTTGTTTATTTATATAGTGAAATTTGGTTCTTTGATTTCATGAAAATTGAGGAATCACATGATATGGGCTGTCCATGATACTCAATTTTTTTTTTCTATAAATAAATGATTGCTTGCTTCCCTGGTGAGTGGTTGTTTTCCAATTCCAACTATGACAGAGACACAGAAAATGTATCAACCACCGTTGATTCTGCAGTCTGTATGAATTAAACGGGTAAAAATGTTGGTGTATCCTCTCATGATTTGATCTAACAACTCCCAGAAAGGACATACAAAAACGGCAGTTATGATTGTTAACGTGTTTAACTATCATTTTCTCAGGTGTATTGGCAGAGAAATGAATATGTCTATCGTGACAGAAAATATTGTCTATGATATATATTTTTTTATTGCTACCTAATCAAGTTATCTTGTAGAGTCAATGTTTGTTTAGTAGTTGTTTTTCGTTTTTTGAAATTTGAATCGAATGTGTCGAGAGTCTGCGGTCGGATCTGCTGAGAATATGAGATCAACCCGGATATGTGTTGTTCGAATATCAACTCTCATAATATCGTAGAGAACCCTCTCTCATGGATGCTTGTAAAATACATGAAAGAATATATCCATACTACCACTCGACCCAAGTGAGAATGCCATTTTTGTTGAGGTGTTGGGTAGTCACAAATTCTTAGGTTTAGAGTTTAGACATGTAAGCCCAATTCATGAGAAGTCCAATTGGATTATGGACTCTGTGAATGTAAGGTTAATTCCTATTTTTAATATATGGCATCGCATTGCTTATAAATCTTTTTTTTTTTTTTTAGAGAGGGGATGCTTATAAATCTTTTGAATATTCTTTCTTCTTGTTTTTCTTTCATTTGATCGAAATTAATTTATTAAATTTTGACCATTAAAAGTAAGGTTAAGGGTTTTGCTATATGAACCATTTTATAGCTACACTAAATTTTACTATTTTATAATCCTATAATTAATATAATTCTTTATTTGTTGAACGTTTATTAATATAATTGTTAGGCTTTACAGGCTAACATTAATTTAATATTACAATAGGACCGTCGGGATCTGCAGAGATCAAATAATACATATACAGTTCGGATATGTTGGAAGAAAACTCTCCACACATACTTATAAAATACGCATGATGGGATTTGAACCTCTCACTACATATGTGGAAGAGAGGTGCACTATCAGTTCTACTGAGAGGTGATGTGCAACTTACAGCTTCTTATATCATAAAATTCGTATTAAAACTTCTCTAACTGTATGGGTAGCACGGCAAATTGAGCATTGGAGTTATTGGTCTCTTCACGTTACTAAAGCAAACCCATAAACGTGAATTACACATTAAATTCATGCTCATGTGCTCATCAAATGCATCTGGACTTTAACTAAATTATATATATATATATATATATATATATATTTGAAAAAATAAAAAATTTAAATAATTCGAAGTTTGAGAAAATAAATACGATTCGAACCTACAACTATAGGTGTAAGAGACATATTATTAGGTCAACATCATCTTGTTAAACTAAAATTATGTCTAACATTGCCTTTGATTCATCCATTGATCAACTAAGCAAAAGGCACATCCTACCCCTATATATATTTCAATATCCAGGGTCAATAGTCACACCAACCAATATTGATCGATTCATGCATGAATCATCATTGCATTATTATAACTTTTGTCATGCCTTTGAAAAATCTGAGTGGATTAAGGAAATATGTTCTTTTAATTAACGTTTAAAATCAACCAAAACATCCTCTTATTTTTGAGAAAGAAACAAGCAGTTGTCATGGATTTGGAAAACTTATAATACTAATCAACCGTAATTAGCAAGTTTTCCTGACAAAGTAAGAATTGGTTGCGTGAAGATGCTGCTGTCAGCAAAGATTATGAGAAATTCAAACAAATACAAAACACAATCCAATTCAAAATTTGAACCGCTCAAGCCACCATAAATGGAGAACTAATTTTTAGTTAATTAAAGAAAAAAAAAATTTATTAAAAGGGAAAGTTGCAAAAATCAAAGGTGTGCTAAAGGTTCTATCTATCACACTACGATGACCCAGTTCTCTGTTTTAGTCCGTAACTCTCGCGCTCTCTCACGTTTGAACAATCAAACCGTGGGGACCACTTTCACGCGCTTTCTTATGTGGTGGGCCTCACCGCAAATATATACTTTATTTATTATGGTATTGATTTCTTCTATTGCCACGTGGATATTTGATGACATTTTGCAAGTTGTCTCTATTTTACCTTACCCTGTCCTGTCACCTTGAATGGTTCATCTTGGAGCAGATGTGAATCCGGAGCCAATGGCTACTATATTATTCAACAATTTGGAAATTTTCTTTATATATATATATATATGTATAAATAAAGAAACTGTTAAAATTAGTATATTCAATCCCTGGGTCATCACCATGCTTCCTGTTGGACTTGGTGGTTTCTTACCATCCAAGTTTAAGCCACAACTTGGTAGCATCGTCAATCAAAAATAAAAAATCAAAATTTGTTGGTTCAACAAACCATTTGGTAAATTAATTCAGTATTTTATGAAGTAAATTTAAACAATTGATCGTATTTATTTCATTACAATTTCATCGTTTAATGAATATAAAATGTGAGTTGTAAAATTTCATAATTATACCGTTGTTACATATCACTGGTTATAAGATATGAGTTGTATTTATAATTTTAACAATTAATGAATATTAAATGCGAGTTTTAAAATTGTATTATTTTACTGGCAATTACATATCACATGATATATTATTTTGATTCATTTTATGAATATGAAATTTGAATTGTAAAATTTCATGATCTATATTAGTTGCATATTACATGATACATTATTTGTACTGATTTCATGAATATAGATTGTGAATCTTAAAATTTCATGATCTATATGAAGTTGCAGATCACATGATACATTATTGGGACATTCTAAATTTATAATATTATTAGATAACACCTGTTGATTTATTGATGAATTAAACATGATGCAAATAATGAAATCCTAAAAATCAGCTAAAAGCAACAAAACACTGTGAAGCAACTCCGTAGTTCCGGCAAAGACAACATCACGGGAATGACGGGAGGTCACAATTTATTATATACGAAAATTAGTGAGGCAGAGTTATGGCGACTTAGAGGCAAACCATTAACCATGCAATCTTTAATTAAAAATACATTGCCACATTATATTATCTTATTCAATTATGTTTTGCATTAGCCAAACATGCATTTTCTAACGTTGAAAGAATAATTGGAAAGAAAAAAAAACATATCATCGTGCATAAAATACACTCTCTAATTTAATTTAATATTGAATATGTCAGGTTTGTTAGGATCAAACATTATATATACAATTTATATATATATATTTCATTAATCGAAGTATATTTATTATTTATACATATTTATAAAATGTGTACAATAAACTTAAACCCAATATAAAAAAAAAGGTGATAAAAGAGAAATCCAAACCACAGACCATCCTATGTCAAGTCTAAGAAAATATGTAGAATAATATTCAACTTAAATAGTATTTAATTTTAAAAATAAAATATTAAATCGTGTGATAAAGAAGCAAGGGCTGTGTGTATGTTTCTTACTTGTCACGGTTGGCAATCGTGTGACGACATGGACAATTGGACATTACCAAATAAACTTCTACAGACTACATAATTTTCTACAATCACAATTCACAAATATCATTCCTTAATAATATTAATAATAATAATAATAAAATCTTCTTTTAAATAATAATAATAATAATAATAATAATAATAATAATAAAAATTATGAGGTCGTGGATTCTAGTTGTGTCCATTTCTAAAAAACTCTAAATTATTGTAATTTTTGTTAAAAAAAAATCAAAAGTAATTTTTAATAATCATATAATAAAGTGGATTTTCGTAAAAAATGTTTGTCATTTTTCAAATATTGTATGTCGTAAAATGGATACAAAATAGTTCACGTAATTGGATGTGCTTTCAAAAACATTGTTGATTAAAATTAACTCTCATCAGTCATCATTATTTTATAATTGAATGGAGTAGAGAAAGTCATTTTCAATAAAATGTAATGCTTCCTCACCGAAAATAATTATATGCAATAAGAAGATCGATAATTTCTGTTCCTCTTCCACTATTACGTGTACATTTGACCATGAAAAAGACATTAATCGCATCCTTAATTTTGAGTTAGAAAATCTGGCACTCATTCGGAGGAAATGCTGACAAATAGATGGCTTCAGGGTCTCTCCATGTCTCACTTAACTATTCAGTTTTCCCCGCACACTTGAGTGAAAATTAATAAAGGTAAATTGTTTGTAGCGTGGCAGATTTACTTGTAAGTTTTCTAATTTATCTAGACTAATATATTATCTTGTCTCTATCCTCTGCTAGTGTGTCTGGCAGGTCATTACTTCCTCTTGTCATCTTGATGGTATCTTAAATTAGGTCTCTTGTCATATTCGAACTCACCTATATAATCCATCTAGAGATGGCAACGGGGCGGGTCGGGATCGGGGTCGGGGTCGGGGAGTGCTTTTCCATCCCCATCCCCGCTAGAGATGGCAGTATTCCCCGTGGGGCTGGGGCCCCGCGGGGCTCCGCCCCGATTGGAGCGGATATGGGGGATAATATTCGGGGACGGGGACGGGGATGGGGACAAAGTCTTGTCCCCGAAAGTGAAGCGGGGCGGGGACGGGGGAAGCACTCCCCGCCCCGACTCCGCCCCGATATATATATATATATATATTTATAATATAATATATAATATTTAGATTTTTAAAATTATTTAAACATAAATTGTTTTTTATTTAACTAAAAAAAAATTATTCATTTTCCGACTATGTTTACGTATGTTTAGATTCTAAATTTTAGAAGTTGGTTGTTTTATAAAATCTTTAACGGGGAATGGGGCGGGTATGGGGAAGGCACCTCCAACGGGGAATCCCCGACCCCCGCCCCGCTTCTCTTAATGCGGGGATGGGGATGGGGATGGGGACGGTTTTGAGGGGCGGGGATGGGGATGGAAAAGCATTCCCCGACCCCGACCCGCCCCGTTGCCATCCATAATCCCCGCCCCTCAAAACCGTCCCCGTCCCCATCCCCGTATTAAGAGAAGCGGGTCGGGGATTCCCCGTTAGAGGTGCCTTCCCTATACCCGCCCCATTCCCCGTTAAAGATTCCATAAAACAACCAACTTCTAAAATTTAGAATCTAAACATACGTAAACATAGTCGGGAAATGAATAATTTTTTTTTAGTTAAAAAAAAAACTATTTATGTTTAAACAATTAATATTAAATAATTTTAAAAATATAAATAGTATATATTATATTATAAATATATATATATGTATATAATATTAATATATATATACATATATATATATATATATATATCGGGGCGGGGAGTGCTTCCCCCGTCTCCGCCCCGCTTCACTTTCGGGGACAAGACTTTGTCCCCATCCCCGTCCCTGTCCCCGAATATTATCCCCCATACCCGCCGCAATTGGAGCGGGGCCCCGGCCCCACGGGGAATACTGTCATCTCTAAATCCATCAATAAATTCATCTTCATGAAGAGATGAGATTGGTCGGATGGTAAACCCATCACATATATACTAGCCTTTAAAAAAGGTTTAATGATAAACCCTTCACACTTGAACTAGCTTTTAAATAAAAACCAGTGCAAGTTACGAGTTCAAGTCATCATCTCCACCTCTAAAAGAAAAATCTGATTTATGTAATAGTGTAGTACTTAAAAAAAAAATCATCTTCCACTCGATATATATTCATTTGTCTCTTTTTACACACACAAATTACAAATACTAAAGGGTGCATTTGCTAAGCAGAAATTCCAATATGGAATGAAAACTTTATCACTTATTTGTTATTACAATATTTACTAAAAATTGTTGAGAATTTATTTATGTGAACCTCACACACAGATCATGGTTTTTTTTTAAAGCTGACACCATTGTGGTTTAAAAGTTTGTCAGAACCTAACGAGATTAAGTTTCTACAAGCATGACCCACACTAGGGGAGGGGTTTCCCCAAACTTTGCGGTATAATGAATAAATGTGAACATATATTTACAGTACCATGATTTGAACCCGTTGGATGGTCAATTGAAATCTCCAACAACCAAGGCACATAACAATTAGTTAAATTAAATTCACTACCGGAAAAAGAACTTGATTCCCCCTCCACCTAAGGGAGTAAGTCTCATTTATTTCTAGATTCTCTTTCTGATGAAAGTTGATTTCCTTTAATTTTCATTATTGATCGATAAATGTACCCTTATAACAGTTTAATCTTCGTATTAATGTAGGCAATTTTTGGAAATTCATTGAAGAGATAAATGTTTTCGGATTTGAGCTTATAATATGTCGTTGAAATCATCTTGATAATATGCAACTGTTTTTACAAACTTGATCGTTTTCGATTTCAGTTTTTGTATTTTTTGATATTATTTTCAATTCATCATCAACTCAAAAATTATATATATATATATACACACACACACACACACACACACACACACATATATATATATATATATATATAAATATAAATTTTCAAGTCAGTGCGCACTGATATAAATTTATCAGTGCGTTGCATGTTGACCATTAGATTTACATGCTTTGACTCAAAGTGTATGCAGTTGTCAAAACTTCTCCATAATAAGTGGTCCACATGCAACGTATTAACGTAAGTTATATCAGTACGCACTGAGGAGAAAATGACTATATATATATTTGGAGAAAAACATCAACGAAACACAAATAAATTGAGCACTTATTTAACAACAGAGTAATGTTAGGCTCCTAAAAAAACTATTCAAATTCATACCTAAATAATGTGGCATATAAGTTGTAAATGCCGTATAAATGATGAGATGATGTGTTAGTTACGCTTCATATGTCCAGCATGAATTTAGATAAATTTTTTGAACAATGAGCATTGATGGCGCAAATTTAATATAATTTTTTTTTTTGACATTGTCTATTAATTCGGGACATGTTATTTTTTTGAAAGCTCTCGCCATTTGTAGGATTCGAGCCGTTGATCTGTGAGTCATTTGTCCAAACCTCAAGTTCCTCAATCTACCGGCTGAGCTACGCCCCTATTGACTTTAACATAATTTCAATAAGCAAATAATCTCCAAATCTAGGTCGAAGCAAATGGGATTAACGGGAAAATTAAAGTTGAATTAAAGTTACGTATAATTTAATAAAAAAAAAAATTTGAATGTGATCTTTTCGAGTTGTTAGATTTTTCGGTAGCAACACTTTAAAGAAAGGTACATGATATGCCTTAGTCGTTAAGGAACAAGCGAAGGTGTTGGGACATTAAAAACTGGCTTGTCAAGTGACACTAAAATAACCAAACAAGCACTAAACTCAACACCTGAAGGCTGAAACCGGCTTGCTTCTTTCGCATTTCAAACTTCAAACAACAGAACTTGCTTGCACTTCCAAACCTTGCTGAGACACTTAAGAGCCAGTCACGTCTTGTCCGTCGATCTCGATGCGCCACGTGGAAGACCTGGGAATCGTGGATCCCACGCTGACGTGGCCGAGGGATAGTGTGAAACGAGAGGGTTTTTTTTAGAGAGAGAAAGTGTATGCGAAGAAGTAATATATTATTATATTGTATTAAAAGAAAGGAGAGAGAGAGAGAGAATAGAAAAGATATAGAGCGAGAAACAAGGCGCGGAGAGGCCGTCCGAAAACAGCAGAACTTTCTTTCAATAATCATTTTGCCCTTACTTTCTCAACCGAAGTCGCGTTTTATCTCTGTTAATTTTCTCCTCTTTTCTAGGGCTCCGAAAAACTTCCTGCAAACAATTTTCAAAAAAAAAAAAAGGCCATTTGAGGAGAAAAGAAATAAAAAAACACAACATAAAATTGCTAGATCTTGCTCCGATCGATCTTCTGGATACATTTTTCCAGCTGTATGTAATTTAAAAAAAAAACGAATTTTTTGTGTGGAGAAAATTGTAGGTAACAGAGATTAGAGGAAAATCGGGGTTGGGTTTGCGATCCTTCTAGATTGAGGAGGATCTGTGGATAGAGAAGTTGTTTGGATAGATCGTCGGATGAGAGAAGAAGCGAATCGGAAGCGAAAACGATGAAATGGGTAACATTGCTTAAGGACATTAAGGAAAAGGTTGGTTTAGCTCAATCTCCTTCAACTTCTGCTTCTGCTTCTACTAGTGCTGCTGCTACTGCTTCTTCTTCTCCTTCTTCTTCCTCCACTCACGATTACAATGCCTCCTCCACTACTCACGCCTTCGCTTCTTCTCCTTCAAGGTTCGCTTCTTCTTTCTTCTTTTCATTTTTTATTTTATTTCTCTGATTCATTTAATCTGCGTTGACCGTGCTTAACATTATTGTAATTTTTTGATTTTATATTGGTTGTATCCAATGTTAATAGCTATTGATATGAGTTTTGTCAGTGTATGAAGTGCTATAGAATTGAATTAGCGTCTAATGCTCACTTGTTAGGTGCTCAAGTGTTAGTGGTCCCTATTTTTGAAAAAAAGGTAGATAGTTGTAGGAATTCATCGGATGCTACTTGGATTGAATTTCGCAAAACCCTGTTTGTGTGAGCATTGTCCATACCTCCTACATTATAAGGTTTGATTTGTAAGTGGCAGTTAGCATCAGCTCTTTTGTATTTGAATTTGGATATTGGTGCACTTATCTACTGTCCTTTGATTATTTTCGTTGTTAGAGATTCTGTGAATGCAGTTGTAGACTGCGATAGAAATGCGGATTAGCCCTTGACCAATAAGGCAATAATAGGATTAGAAAAGTAGGGAAAAGCGAATTTCAATTATTAAAAACTAATCAATTATCAGCGTGCTTTCCGTGTTGTATTTATTGTCCATAAGTAGGGGAGAGAGAAGACACGTTTCCTATTTAAACAGACTGAGATGTATTAATGTTAGATCACCGTGTTCATGTGCATGTTGGATATCTAATATAAATTAATATTAGGAAACAATTTAATAAGGTTATATGGTTGAAGGTTCTTTACGATATAGCACGTAAGCACTGTGTTCATGAGGAAAGCATCACCGGAGGTGTTGAGATGCACAAGTGAAATAAGGTAAAAGATGAGATTAAAAAATGAATTGATTTGCGAGATGCTAAGTTTTTAGAGGTAGTGATTAAGGATCTAATAATCCTACCAAGAAAAAAAAAAAGAAACTTAATTTGAGATTATTTATCTATTTAGTTATTTTGTTGTTCTAATTTTGTATTTTTGTTATTTCGAAATTAGGGCTTTTTAATTCAATTTTTCTATAGCCTTTATAGTTGGGCATTATATACAGGCCCTTAAGAAATCGGGTTTAAAGAGATAGTTGAGGAATATAATTGAAATTTGAAACCGTAGTCTCTCATTTCTTCCTTTCCAAAGTCTGGTTCTATCTTATCTATTTCTAGTTTGTTTGTTTGTTTGTTTGTTTTATTTTTTTCCTTGATTTCTTTCTTTCTCAATTCTAATTATCATTTCCCGTCTCACATCTGTTGGGGGTTGAGATTGGTCCTACTGTTACAGAATTGATCATTTACCATTAACTGCATCAAAGAGAACTCTTAGTTTATGTTTTGTAAAGATTGTGTAAGGACACTGTTGGGGTTATTCAAAAAGATGATGGCCTGCACTATGATAGGCCCTAAATGTTACTGGATGGAAGGGAGTTTTGTTGTTTTCCTGTTTATAGTTGGGATCCAAATGTTTTGCTGAGCTTTTAATTGAAGTCCACGTGAAATGTTATCCCTGGTTGGATATAGTCACAGCCATCATTTTGCAATTTACTAATGTAGATTGCTTGAGGCTTGACTCTTGCTTTCAATGTTTCTTACTTCTGGCAGTAGGGAGGATAATTAACTTGTATGTTGTGGGTTTCAAGAGAGTAACCCAGTTAAATAGTCTTGTTGTCCTGTAAATATTTGGCAATGGTATTTCTTATTGGAGGATGGCTTTAGTAACACAGATCTCTCCGTAAAATTTTTCACTGAGTGTTGATATTTAATAATGTGGATGAACTACTGTTTTATGAATACTGTTGCTAACATATAAGCTACTGAGGGAAATAAGCATTCTGCATTATTGTTGTCAGAAACGATTTTGAGCAATGCGTTGTTAAGAGGATGTATTACAAACTTCAATAATTCAGTTCCTTCCAAAATTATGGTTGTTGCTTTGGATGATGATATTGTCTTGATGGTTCAATCTTGTAGAATCTTTTCTAAAGTATACCTTAAGTTTTTGTGTTGTTTTCTTTGCTTGGTGTGATAAGTTATAAACCTCAATGTTTTGTTAGATACTTACATTATTATGCAAGGAGGTTTGCTTGGTTTTGCAGCTTATGATGGATTCTGCGTAATTGATATGTCTGTAAGATAGATGGTTACTGATTGAATACTTAGGTTTTGACTAAAATAAAGTTGCTCTTATACTGGTCATCCAACGGTGCCCAAGTGGTCATCAGTTTTCAGAGTCATGCTGTTTGTGTTGTATATGTGATATGATGTCCCTTTTTGAAAGCCATTTGGGATGTTCCTTAAGTTTGACACAGAACCTGTGTATTTAAACTTTTTACTTTTGCATGCTTCCTGTTTTGTTATGGGAAGGTGTTAACAATGCTGTGATGCTGATGTTGTTAGTTCAATTACCCTTGATGTGTCAATTATGAATATTGAAAATGGCTCCTACTGAATTTGGATGAATGTGCTTTACAATATTTTCTGATGACGCAGGATCTAATCATTTGCTTTACATGGTTGATGTCATTTTTATTTGTGGCACGAGCTTTTAAGACACAAAACACCTGTCTTTTTGGTTGTTTGTATCCATTTGTATCTTCTGGCGGTCTGGCCATTATGCTCGAAATGTAATTCCAATAACTAGTCTGCGTTGCTCCACTTTTACTTCTTGCGCTTCATAGTACTTGTCGTACCTGAAGAAAACTGGGGATAATATGACTGCTTCGTATAATTTGATTGATTGTCATATTCAAACTTGTCTTTAAATTGGTATGATCTTTCTCCCCAATTTACCTCCTTTCATTTTTCCTGTGACAGCAGAGACAAACATGAATTGGAATTGGACTTTAAAAGATTTTGGGAGGAGTTCCGTTCATCCAGCTCGGAAAAGGTTTTTGCCAATCTATATTTTATTCTAATTTAATTTTTCTGGTAACAAAGATGGTGTTAGTCACTGATTATGTAGGTAAAACATCATCGCTAATTGCACTTTCATTGTGCATGCAGGAGAAAGAAGCTGCCTTGAATTTGACTGTAGATGCTTTTTGTAGATTAGTAAAGCAGCATGCTAATGTAGCTCAGTTAGTTACCATGTAAGAACTCCGTTATTTTGTCTGACTTGCTCCTTTGGTCAGAAATATTTTTGCTATCACAGTTGTAATTAGATTCTCATTGTTATTGTGTATTTTTATTATTCTTATCTTAAACCTTTATCTCTTAAAACAAAGAAAGAAATTGATTTGTCCATTCACAATTTGAGTTCTTTATGCAATCACCATTCTTCATTTTGTTTCTTTTCCAGTGACATAGTCATTATTTTAGAAATTTTATATTATTTATTATTTAAATCTTATATGTGAAGTCCTTGTGTAGGATCACATTAAAAACACTCATCTCATGTGCATATTGCATAGAATTACTGATTTGTACTTATTTATGGGATGTCGTTCTTGCCTCCTTCAATGCATGTTAGTAAGAAGACTAGTCATGTATTAATTTAGATGAGATCACTGTCCTCTTTACTCTCTAATCGTGAGCATATCAACCAACTTTGACAACTTTGATGAATCACAGGTTAGTTGAAACACATATATTCTCTTTTGTTGTGGGAAGAGCATTTGTAACCGACGTCGAGAAATTAAAAATCAGCAGCAAAACAAGATCTTTGGACGTAGCAAAAGTTTTAAGGTTTTTTTCAGAGGTCACACAAGTAAGCCTTTTGTGGTTTGAATCTTTTTTTTTTTTTTCCTTATTTTTCTTTTTTGTAGATGATTTTTTATTTGAGGTTATATTCACGTATACTTTCTACAGGATGACATCAGCCCTGGTTCAAATTTGTTGACCGCAGTAGAAGTTCTTGTATCTGGGGTATGCTTTATTAATCTTACTACCTTGATAGAATCTTTCTTGGTGGGACTGTAATTCACATTTGTATCCTGTGTCATTGAATATCCCAATTAAAAATATTTTTGATTTTCTTTATTCTGTTATATCATTCATATTTGGTCAAGATTATATCATTGGAATTGTTTAGGGTGTTTGTTATATTGACTTGTCAAACTATTACAACTTCGAGTAACAATGAAATTATATTGCAATTTGCAAATAGATACATCATAAAATTCACGAGAATATATTGAAATATGAAGAATTTAGATAGATATGCACATGGCCAGACACATTTTTTTTTATGCCATTTGATGTTTACATTCTATAAGAACTATGTGTATTCTTAATTATTTGCAGCTTACCGATAAACAATCTCTTCTGGATTCTGGGATATTTTGTTGTCTCATACATATTCTCAATGCCCTTCTGGGGCCCAATGAAGCTGATAAACGGCAGAAGGCTACTGATCATGAAGAGTCGCTGCTATCTGAAAAAAGCAGCGCTGGTGAGGTCCAACAAGTTCGCCGGCTTGAGGTAGTGTTGATTGCATGCCCTTCTAATTAAATTCATTTACCCCAAGGAATATTATGCCATATTTACAATCATAAATTTTACCTGGAGCTTTTCAGCGGATTCATTTATATTATTTTGCATTATGTAAACTGTACTGTACTTTCAAGCTTTCTTGAAAATATGCATCTTGTCTTTTCAAACTCAACTATTTCCCTTTGGGGCATCTCAATAATATTTTTGTAATCTTGTAAAGTAATGGTTCTAATATTTAGAGTTACAATAGTGCTGAAAGAAGAGGGCATGCAGGTGTAATTTATTGTCTCATTATGGTTTTATGTAATTTGGATGAGAAACGTTTTGTGCACTGATCAAATTGGAGATGTATGATGTATCACAAGGTGGTCTTCTATTAGTGCATTGCTGATGATCTCAGTCCTGATTCTGACTTAATTCTAAATTGTCGCCGTCTGTTTGAATATTGCTCCTGAATTTGGGGATCTTAGATTTAGGTGTTTCAGAAGTCAACAAGCTGCACACGGGTTATTTCACTAGAAATCTAGGACTTGCTCTACCCTGAATGATTAGGACGTGAGGTACAGTCCCAATTTATCCTTTATGCTACCAATTAGCATCATTGTTAACATAGGTTCCTTCACTGCAATGAATAAAACAGATAATATAATTTTATCCAGGAACTATAATTTGTTCAGAGAAAGCACTGAAATTACTAGTGTAAGTTCAATATCTGAAGAGTTATGTGACTAGGAACAGCTCTGTTGCCTGCAATTCAAGGTCAAGTTTAATCCTATTAACTCACAAAGTCCTAGTGCAGCATCAGATCTAATAATATTATTTTCTTTGCCTTGATACAGCTGTTAAGCTTTATTTATAATTTGATAAATTTCTTTACTGTTTTATGACTTATGAAGTGGTTGGAGTAAACTCTCTGATACATACCGTAATTTGCCTGAATCTCATTGAAAAGTCTTTGTATTCTTTTAATATGAGCCTGAACCCGATTCACTAATCTATAACTTAAAGGATTCTGCCAAATGTAGATGTTATTATGATTCAGCAGTTGTGTTTGTAATTAACTAGATTCATGCAGGTAGAGGGCAGTGTTGTGCATATTATGAAAGCATTGGCAAGCCATCCTTCAGCAGCCCAGAGCTTAATTGAGGATGATTCTCTTGAGTTGCTGTTTCAGATGGTTGCCAATGGTTCCTTAACAGTCTTCTCTCAATATAAGGAAGGTCTTGTTCCACTGCATAGCATACAGCTTCATAGACATGCAATGCAGGTGAGTTTATTATATACATTTGCTATGCTATGTACTCTTCATCAAAATGCTATATCTTTATGACCCACATAATAAATTGATGTAAGCTTTATGGTCTGACTGTCAGATTTTTGTTACTTTTTGAATGTTTTCCAGATATTGGGTCTTCTTTTGGTCAATGACAATGGAAGCACAGCCAGATATATACGCAAACATCATCTGGTATGTCATTACATAAATATTAAACTTTTCTGAAAAGCAGTGTGGTAGGGAACCTATTATGGGAGACTGGGGATATAGAGTTATTGGCTTTAATTTGTTGTGCTATCCTACATATGTTATTACTAGGTTCTGGATTGCTAGTTATAATTAGGGGTAGGCGCGGGTCGGCTCGGCTCGGTTTTCGGCCAAAATCGTTCATGACTCACATATACTCGGTTTTCATTTTTTTTGAATCGGATTGACTCGCAAATACAAGTTGACTCGAACCTGTTTTTTCTGGTTTGATTCAGTTTGGTTTAATATAGTTTTGGGTTTTTTTGCGCCTAATGAACATTTTACCTATGTTTTTCATAAACCGGTGTCCCTAGTTGATAAGATATTCACATATTATAACTTGTTTATATATAGTTCAACAACTTCAAATATTAAAAAAAAAATTAACTTAATAATATAAACGGAGGTCCAAACAGTCCATAATACATTCCATCATAATTAAAAATATAGTCCATGATACACAGAATAAGAACAATCATAATCAAATGTTAATAACACACTATATATATATATATATATATTTATACATATATATATATATATATGGGTCAGGTTATACCAATTTAAATTTGAGTTGTGAGTACGGATGGGAGTGGGCCCCGGGGTCCCCCCACCCCTGCCCCAAAACCCCATTTGGGGGAACTAGGGATGGGGGTGTTTGGGGGTAGGTTCCCCCACCCCTACCCCGTTCCCCATTTCCAATCTGAAATCTAACCATCCCATTTCGTTTCACCCTATTTCAATATCCAATCCAAAAAATAATCAAAATATCCAATCTAAAATATATAATTAGTTTAATTTAATCCAAAATGAATATAAATACTTCTAGTAATAGAATATTACACGATAAAAGTAAAAACAAATTTAAAGTTTTCATCTTTGATCAATCTAAAATATAAGAAGGCACTCAAAATCTATGCAATCTTTAACTCTCAAGTACTCAAATTCCAAGCAATCTCAACTTCAAGTAGTCAAATTCCAAGCTAACTTCACATCTCTTGTTAACCATCTACAACACTCAATAAATACAACATTCAAAAAATGTATTACTATACAACTTTCAAAAGAAGGTATATTTATTTAATCAAATTGTTGAAAGGTACAATTAATTTAACCAAATATACAATTTGATTACCTAGTCATGTCATTCTCTTCTTCATCAACATGCATGTCACCAACACCGTCAACAATATTACCTAAGAAATGATTAAATAAAATTTAATAAGTAATGTTAATATGCTATACAAATGAAACGAGTAAATAAAATGAAAAGTTATTTAATGTTTTACATACCTCTTTTTCCAGCCCATAGCCAATTTTGAGTGAACATGTAGCTTCCAAAGTTGATGGAAGAAGTCTATTACGAGCTCACAATTCTACCACTAGTACTAAATAAGGACTCCGAAGCAACCGTCGAAATTGGAATAGGTAATATATCTCTACCAATCTCAGACATAATAGGATATTTAATCCCATTTGTTTTCCACCAACCCAACACATCAAAGTCATGAGTCCCAGGTAAAGTTTATTCTTCCAAATAAGAATCTAATGAATGTAGGGAAAACTGATCTGTTTATTATTCTCCTCAACTTCTTCACGTAATGAAGGTTGAACATTTATACAAGATAGTTAACAGCTTATCCCTAATATTAGGAAACTAAAAATTATCAACCTAACAAAGATAAGGCTAACAACTAACATAGATAGAGCTAACTACAATCTAATAAGATTAGGTAACAGACTACCTAATCTCTTATTATCTAACAATAAATAACAATAAATAAATAGATAAATGACAGCTGAGAAAAACAAACTTCAGCACCCCCCCTTAAGCTGGGTCATAGATATTGATCATGCTCAGCTTGAGAGTTAATGTTTCGAAGCTGTTTCTAGGTAAAAGTTTAGTTAAAAACTTAAAATGTCTGTTGTTTGAGAGCTTGTTGGAGTGTAGATGAGTGTCATGATTCCTTTTTCAAGTTTCTCTTTAATGAAGTGACGATCAATCTCCACATGTTTCGTTCTGTCATGAAACATGGGATCTTTTGCAATACTTATGGCTGCTTGGGTGTCACATAATTTCAATTGAACCTTCAATATTTGTTCCAATTTTTGCTGGAAGCCTTTTCAGCCATATGCCTTCACATATTCCAAGTGCCATAGCTCTAAACTCCGCTTCTGCATTGCTTCTGGATACCTCTGACTGTTTCTTGCTGTGCCAAGATATTAGATTTCCCCACACATAGGAACAATAGCCTGATGTTGATCTTCTATCATGAACCAAACCTGCCCAGTCCGTATCTGAGTACACTTCCAGCTTTCTATTTGGGTTCTTTTTGAAGAATAAACCCTTACCCGGAGCCATCTTTAAGTAACTCAATATGCAAAGTACTGCCTGCATGTGTTCTTCTTTAGGATTGTTCATGAATTGGCTGACCATGTTGACAGAGAAACTGCTATCAGGTCTGGTTTGTGATAGATTAAGCAATTTTCCTACCAGTCTTTGAAATCTGCCTTTATCTACCGGTGCACATCCTTCTGTCTTTCCAAGTTTTGTTGTGTGGTCCATGGGAGTCTCAGCTGGTCTGCAATCAAGCATTCCCATCTCTCTGAGTAAATCTAGTGTATACTTCCTCTGAGAGACCGAAATTCCTTTTCTTGATCTTGCTACCTCCATTCCCAAAAAATATTTCAAACATCCCAAGTCTTTTGTCTCAAATTCCTTGGCTAGAAAGTATTTTAAATTCTGAATTTATTCTTCACTATTCCTGTCATGATAATGTTATCAACGTATGCACTCAAGACTGTCACTTACCTTGTGAATGTTTGAAGAACAAGGTGTGATCGGATTGACTTTGGATATATCCCCACTGTTTTACAGCCTATGTAAATCTCCCAAACCAAGCCCTTGGAGATTGTTTGAGGCCGTATAATGCCTTTTGAAGCCTGCAAGCTGTGTTCACATTAGATTATGTTTCAAAACCCGGTGGAATCATCATATATACTTCCTCTTCTAAATCTCCATTTAGGAATGCGTTCTTGATGTCTAATTGATGAAGTTTTCATTCTAGATTTGCTGCTAGGGAGAGCAGAACTCGAATAGTATTTAGCTTAGCAACCGGTGCAAAAATCTCTTGATAATCAATCCCGTAAGATTGAGTGAATCCTTTCGCTACCGCCGAGCTTTAAACCTCTCAATATTATCATCAACCTTGTGTTTGATGGTAAATACTGCCACTGGATTTTAGCCATTTGGGAGGTCTGAAATTTCCCAAGTTTTATTCTTTTGTAAGGCTCTTATTTCTGCACATATAGCTTCTCTCCACTCGAGTATTTGGAGTGCTTCATGTACATTGTTTGGAATCTGAATATTTGACAGATTTACGGCAAATGCACGGTAACCAGATGATAGTTTATTATAGGAAATAAACTTACTTATTAGATAAAGCCGTCGATCCCTGCACTGTCTGTCCCCTTTTCTTATGATTCAGAGGCTATAGGATAACTTATCTGATCATCATTCCTTCCCCTTTCTCCTTTGTCCACTTCAGTGTCAGTTTCTTTATCAACCTCATGTCCTTGGACTTGGTGATTCGGTTCTGTTTCTTGGCTTTGCTGGAATGATGATTGAGACTCCACTTCTTGTTGAATTCTTCTTCTTCTGGAATACACAATCAGGTCAGGTCACTTTGGTTTGTTGTTTGTGTTTGACTCAAGTTCGGTGTTTATATTTGACTCAGACTCTTTATTTTGGTTTTCCGGTTCTGGTTCAGTGTTTGGGTAGGATTGAGTTCTGTTGAGATCAGAATTAATAGTGCAAGGGGAAGAGGAGTTTGACCAAGACTAGTATACTCAATAGAAGGAGTTTGAGTGATGTTTATAAACTCTACAGCATTTGGAGTTTGACTGAGACCAGTAAACTTAATAGAAGGAGTTTGTGTGAAGTTTAAAAACTCAGCAGCATTTTCCTCAACAGTATTTCCCCAAAACTGAAATTCTTGACCCCCTATCCCCTCCCCCTCCCCCCCCGAAATTTAGTTTGGGTAAAATATGGTTGGTTCTCCACAAAAGTCACGTCCATAAACACATAAAATCTCCTAGTCACAGTAGAATAGCACTTGTAACCCTTTTGTGTAGGAGAATATGCTAGAAACACACACTTGATGGCTTTAGGGTCAAGTTTACTACGATGATGGATATGGACAAATACAGTACAAAAATCTTACTGAGAATGTGAGATAGAATCCGATTTTGGGGATAAGAGTTTGAAAGAGCTTGATAAGGTGTTTGATAATTTAAGACTCTAGAAGGAAGTCTATTAATCAAATATGTGGCTATTAAAACAGTTTCACCGCAAAAATTCTTAGGAACGTTCATAGTGAACATTAGAGGCCTGGACACTTCTAACAGGTGTCCATTTTTCCTCTCAGACACTCCATTTTGTTGTGGAGTATCAACACAAGAGCTCTGATGAATAATTCCTTCCCCTAACAAGTACTCATTCAGATTTGAACTAAAGTACTCAGCATTGTTGGATCTTAATACACGGATTCTGGTTTGAAATTAGGTGTTGATCATTTGGTTAAAATTTTTGAAATTTTGAAATACTTAAGATTTTTCTTTCATCAAGAAAACCCAAGTAATTCTGGTATGGTCATCAACAAAAGAAACAAAGCATTTGGCTCCTGTTTTGTTGTGAATTCTAGATGGTCCCCATATAGCTCCCCATATATCACTGTGTATTAAGGAAAATGGTGAAGATGCTTTGTAGAGTTGAATTGGGAAATTACTGTGAGTATGTTTAGATAACCGACAAACTTCACACTGGAATTGGTTAACACTTTTATTCATGAATAAATTGGGAAACATTTTCTATAAGAGAAGTTTGCATGACCTAAATGATAGTGCCATAACATTATAGCACTATTTTTATTTGACTCAACTGAACTATTGACTTGACTTTTAAAAGACACATTTTCTAAACTGATTTTGTTCTCTAGAAGAAACCTTATGTTGAAGAAAGTAGAGCCCATCACACATTTCAGCGCTGCCAATCTTCTTCCCCGAGTCCAAGTCCTGAAATTCACAATGGGTAGATGAAAACTTAGTGAGACAGTATTCTTGGGTGAGTTTACTCACTGACAGCAAGTTAAAAAATGCACATAGGTGGTGGTTGAGATGTTGAAGTTAAAAAATTAAGTTGGTTTAGTCTAACCAAATATATATATACATACATACTTGGTTTATTCGGCTCGATTCGATTTTTGGCAAGGCAAAACCGTCCATGACTTGCATAAACTCGGTATTCGTTTTTTATTACCGGATTGACTTGTCATAACAAGGTGATACGACTTGAACACGTATTTTAGGTTTGGTCCAGTTCGGTTTACCTCGAATCATAAAACCGGAATGATGAAACTTGAGTTTGTGTGCATTCAGGTTACTTTGCTTCAGGAGATTGTTCTTTTTTTTCTTCAAACATCATTTATTTACAATAATTCAAGATACCAGTTTGTGATGATCAACTGTGTAGATTTTACAAGACTTTTATTTATTGGTAATTCTTGGAAATGGAGTTCATTGTTATTACTGATCACAGCGGGTCTCCGGGGTAACTATTTTGTCACATTTTCATAGAAAAAGCACTCTGGGTTTATCGTAGTTTTTGTAAAAAAGATGACACTTTGTTCTTCTTCATCCTTCAAAATTAATAGGAAATCAGATCGGTTTATCACTCTTAGGATTTCTGTCAAATTTTTATATTTGGTGAGGTAGCACTACTGGTTAAGTGATTTTGGAGCTGTTCAGTTTACTATTTTTATTGCCCTGTCTTATTTTTACAGGATGCTTTTGGTTTTTGTGGACAGCCTTTTCACTCTGTAACACTTTTTCCACTTTGATATAATTTTTCTCATTTCCTATTAAAGAACAAAAATCAAATTTACCATGTATTTTACTGCAGTAGACATAGTATTATATGCCTTCCTATCAAACAGAAAAAGTTTAAAAATGAAAAGGAAACACCCTATCTACATTGGATCCCTCACCTTGAAAAATTAGACTGATGTTTCAAAACAGAAACAAAAGGATCTCCGGAAGTTGTTTCTTGTTTCGTTCTTTTGCTCCTGCAATATTATGAATAATATTAAAAAAAAACAATAGGATGCGCATGTTGAGGTAAGTAAGGGGAAAAGCATGATGGTTGGAGGGCGATGCTTGTACTAATTTATCTTGCCCATATATAGTTTGTCATAGTTGTTTGAAATTACATCATCATAATTATGTAATATCAATGGTCCTCTATTGATTTGAAAAAATGTATTTGTGCATCCAAATCATGTTTCAAGCTTTCAGCAAGTAATTGGCATAAGCTTATACTTCCTACTGCATCCTAAGAAAAGCAGCAAACTGCATGCATGTTACTGTTTTGTTTTCAGTCATGACCATGTTGTATCTACTATTTATGTCATGAAATTTGTAATGTATAGTATATGAAGGCTTTTCATCGTTGTTTCTAACCTTGTGAAATTTGTAATTAATGTATATAATTATCACTTGCTACAGCCGTGTCATGTAATTCAGACGTGCTTTATTTTTATTATTAAAAACAAATATATATAGCTTCTCTTTCAGCCTTCTTTATTTAATTTCTTTGTTTCTCGATTATAATGACTTGCTTGGTTTATGTATTCAACATATTTCAAGAACGTCTCACCTTGTATACTTTCACATGCAGATTAAAGTTCTTTTAATGGCTGTGAAAGATTTCAATCCAGATTGTGGTGATTCTGCCTACACTATGGGAATCGTGGACTTGTTACTTGAATGTGTGGAATTGTCATATAGGCCTGGTAATTTGGCTTAAGCTCTTTCCTTGGGTAGTTCAAGAATAAGTAGAGAGCGAGGAGTTCTCGTGTGTTTGTTTCTGGAATAAAAAAATCCTTCCTTTTCTTACTATAGTAGCTCAAGAATTCTGTTTTCATATAGCTGTAAAGTTGTTTGTTGTCTTGTGTTAATGCTGATTTTATACAATTTTGGCTTGTAGAGGCTGGTGGTGTCCGGCTCAGAGAAGATATACATAATGCCCATGGTTATCAGTTCCTTGTTCGGTTTGCATTAACCCTGTCCTCCATGTCACAGAATCAAGCCACTGAGTCTCTCTATTCAAAGTCTCCTTCAAAAGAAAATTATGTTACAGATGATTCTCATGCATTACATAATTTAAGGAGACATGACTTCACAGGGAAGGAGGATCCTTCACTGCAAAATCTTTCACCGACACTGTCTAGGTTGCTTGATGTTCTCGTTAATCTAGCTCAAACTGGTCCAACTGAACCTAAAGGGACCAAAGCCTCTCACTCCAAGGCTAGTGGCCATAGCAGAAATCGTACATCTTCAACTGATCGGTTTGGTGATGAAACTTGGGAAGAGGGAAATAGTAAAGTGAAAGACCTCGAAGCAGTGCAAATGTTACAGGACATTCTACTCAAGGCAGACAGCAGAGAACTGCAGGCAGAAGTGTTAAATAGAATGTTTAAAATATTCTCTAGTCACATTGAAAACTATCAACTGTGCCAGCAATTACGAACAGTTCCACTTTTTATCTTGAACATGGCTGGCTTTCCTCCATCATTGCAAGAGATAATCTTGAAAATTCTTGAATATGCTGTGACAGTTGTGAATTGCGTTCCTGAGCAAGAATTACTGTCTCTTTGTTGCTTGTTGCAGCAACTAATAACGTCAGAATTAAAGCAGACTATACTTTCTTTCTTCGTAAAACTCTTATCCTTCGATCAACAGTACAAGAAAGTCCTGCGGGAAGTTGGTGTGCTGGAAGTTCTGTTAGATGATTTGAAGCAGCACAAGTTTCTTTTGGGTCCAGACCAACATAATGGTATCTCTGATCAGTTGGAGAGAAAATCCAGTTCAAGCAGCTTCAAGAAACACTTGGACAGCAAGGATGCCATTATTTCTTCACCCAAGCTTTTAGATTCTGGTTCAGGGAAATTTCCTATATTTGAAGTTGAGGGTACAATTGCTATTGCATGGGATTGTATGGTCTCTTTGGTGAAGAAAGCTGAAGGTAATCAAACATCATTTCGTTCAGCCAATGGAGTGAGCACTGTTCTTCCTTTTCTGGTGTCCAGTATTCATCGTTCTGGTGTCCTACGAATACTATCTTGTTTGATCACTGAAGATGTAACGCAGGTATGCCATCTTTTAGATATTTTCCTATTAGTTTCAGATTTAGATGGAAGTTACCTCCAAGATTTTTATATGTGCTCTATAAATTTTTGATATATGCCTTTTTTTAGTAATAAGCAACCTTGAACCTACTTTTAGGCAGTATGATGTAGAAATCAATTGAATTTTTGCTTGCTGTCATGAGTAGATAGTTACACAGATATTTTGCCATTGTTTTTTTGTTTTTGTCCAGTGTCACTGAAATATCACCGGACTTTTTTTTTACCAGGCTCATCCAGAAGAATTAGGTGTACTTGTTGAAGTTCTGAAAAGTGGAATGGTTACAAGTATTTCGGGACATCAGTACAGGATTCAAAGTGATGCTAGATGTGACACAATGGGAGCATTGTGGCGGATACTGGGAGTTAATAATTCAGCTCAAAGGGTCTTTGGTGAATTCACTGGGTTTTCTCTTCTGTTAACCATGCTTCACAGTTTTCAAAGTGATGCAGGAGACACAGATGAATCTTCTTTAGGTGTTTACATCAAGGAGTTCACATATTTATTGCGCCTGATGACAGCTGCAGTGTGCGATAACACTGTTAATAGGACGAAGTTACATGCTATTATAACGTCCCAAACTTTTTATGATCTTCTATCTGAGTCTGGCTTGTTATGTGTTGAGTGTGAAAAACAAGTCATACAGTTATTTTGGGAACTTGCTCTTGAAATTGTGCTTCCACCTTTCTTGACATCAGAGAATGGCACGTCATCTGATATGACTGAAACTGAGTCCTCTTGTTTTCTGCTAACTACCCCAACTGGTTTATTCAATCCTGACAAGGAACGAATATACAATGCTGGTGCTGTCAGAGTTCTAATCCGTTCATTGTTACTTTTTACTCCAAAGGTGCAGTTAGAAGTGCTTAGCCTGATAGATAAGCTAGCTCGTGCTGGCCCATTTAATAAGGAAAACCTCACCTCTGTAGGTGCGAAACTGATCTCCTAGCACTTTTATTTCCTTTACCTAGTCTGTGACTGGTTTCCTTACGATTTTATTATTTTGATCCGTTTAGGTTGCGTGGAACTATTATTGGAGACAATTAACCCCTTCCTTTCAGGCTCATCTCCATTACTTTCTTATGCTTTGAAGATTGTGGAAGTTCTTGGGGCATATAGGTAGGAGTTGTGGCCAGTTCCTGATACCATGACATCTTCCACTCCATTTCATCATTTTTCTTTGTTGTTTAATTTAAAAGGAAATGATAATTTTTGTTGTAGGTTGTCTGCATCAGAGCTCCGTGTTCTTATTAGGTATATTCTACAAATGAGACTGATGAACTCGGGCCGTAATATTGTGGATATGATGGAGAGATTAATTCTCATGGAAGATATGGCTTCAGAAGATGTTTCTCTAGCCCCCTTTGTAGAGATGGACATGAGCAAGGTTGGACATGCTTCTATTCAGGTGTCTCTAGGAGAAAGATCTTGGCCGCCTGCTGCTGGTTATTCCTTTGTTTGTTGGTTTCAGTTTCAGAATTTGTTGAAAACACAAGCAAAAGAAGCAGAACCTTCCAAAGTTGGTCTTTCTAAGAGGCGAAGTGGCTCTAGTGGGCAGCACTCTGAGCGGCATATGCTCCGGATATTTTCTGTTGGTGCAGCAACTAATGAAAACACATTTTATGCAGAACTTTTTCTTCAGGAAGATGGTGTTCTAACACTTTCAACCAGCAACTCTTGCTCGTTGTCATTTTCTGGATTAGAACTGGAAGAAGGTCGGTGGCATCACCTTGCTGTTGTTCATAGTAAACCAAATGCTCTTGCTGGACTGTTCCAAGCTAGTGTTGCTTATGTGTATCTCAATGGAAAGCTTAGACACACAGGGAAACTAGGATATTCTCCATCTCCTTTTGGAAAACCTTTGCAGGTAACAATCGGGACTCCGGTTAGTTGTGCAAGAGTTAGTGACCTGACGTGGAAGCTTCGTTCTTGCTATCTTTTTGAGGAGGTGCTCACATCAGGTTGTATTTGTTTCATGTACATTCTTGGTAGAGGATACAGAGGGCTCTTCCAAGACACAGATCTTCTGCGATTTGTACCTAACCAAGCTTGTGGTGGTGGTAGTATGGCTATCCTAGATTCATTAGATGCTGAATTGAGTTTGGCTTCTAACACACAGAAGCTTGACACTGCTAGCAAGCAGTGGGATTCTAAGGTGGATGGCAGTGGGATTGTTTGGGATTTGGAGAGATTAGGGAACCTCTCTTTGCAGCTCTCTGGAAAGAAACTTATATTTGCATTTGATGGGGCATGTACCGAAGCTATTCGAGCAACCGGGACTTTTTCCATCCTCAATATGGTTGATCCTTTGTCAGCTGCTGCTTCTCCTATAGGGGGTATGTAGTCCCTTTCTTTGACTTTCAAATGTGATTCCTTTATGCAAAGCAATGGAGTCTGTTCCTCTGATAATCAATTTTCTTTATGCATTTTTTCCTCTCATATATTCCTTTGTCTGGATCTTTTTGTAGGTATACCACGTTTTGGACGTCTTCATGGGAATATCTATATCTGTAGGCAGCACTTGATTGGGGATACCATTCGCCCTGTTGGCGGGATGGTTGTTGTCCTTGCTCTAGTTGAAGCTGCTGAAACTAGAGATATGCTTCACATGGCCCTGACATTACTTTCTTGTGCACTTCATCAAAATCCTCAGAATGTGAGAGACATGCAAACATGCAGGGGTTACCATTTGCTATCTCTCTTTCTGCGTCGTAGAATGTCATTATTTGATATGCTATCCCTTGAGATCTTTTTCCAGATTGCAGCATGTGAAGCTTCATTTTTTGAACCAAAAAAGGAAGTTAATCGGGCTACATTGTCACCTGCTACAAGTACTCCAGAAGCTAGCTTTGAGGATCTTACTTTATCAAAATTCCGCGATGAAATGTCTTCAGTTGGATCTCATGGTGATATGGATGACTTTTCTGCACCGAAAGATTCATTTAGTCATATTTCTGAACTTGAAAATGCTGATATGCCTGTAGAAACTTCAAATTGCATCGTTTTGTCAAATGCAGATATGGTTGAGCATGTCTTGTTGGACTGGACATTGTGGGTTATTGCACCAGTTTCCATTCAAATTGCACTGCTGGGCTTTCTTGAGCATCTGGTGTCCATGCATTGGTACAGGAATCATAACCTTACTGTTCTGCGCCGAATTAACCTTGTTCAACACTTACTAGTGACTCTACAACGAGGTGATGTTGAAGTTCCAGTTTTGGAAAAACTGGTTGTACTTCTTGGGGTCATCTTGGAAGATGGTTTTGTGGCATCTGAACTTGAGCATGTGGTTAGATTTGTGATTATGACATTTGATCCACCAGAACTGAAGCCAATGTCTCAGATAATGCGAGAGTCAATGGGGAAACATGTAATTGTAAGGAATATGCTGTTGGAGATGCTTATTGATCTTCAAGTAACCATAAAATCGGAAGAGTTGCTTGAGCAATGGCATAAGATTGTTTCATCCAAACTGATAACTTATTTTCTTGATGAAGCTGTTCATCCTACAAGTATGAGATGGATCATGACCCTGCTTGGTGTGTGTCTTGCTTCTTCCCCTACGTTTGCTCTTAGATTTCGCACCGGTGGAGGTTATCAAGGTTTGGTGAGGGTACTCCCAAGTTTCTATGATTCACCAGATATATATTACATTTTGTTCTGTCTGATATTTGGCAAGCCTGTTTATCCAAGACTACCGGAGGTGCGCATGCTAGACTTTCATGCTTTGATACCAAGTGATGGAAATCATGTGGAGTTAAAATTTGTGGAACTCTTAGAGTCTGTGATCACTTTGGCAAAATCTACCTTTAATAGGCTGAGTATGCAGTCAATGCTTGCCCACCAAACTGGAAATCTCTCTCAGGTTGGTGCTGGCCTTGTTGCAGAACTTGTGGAAGGAAACGCAGACATGGTTGGAGAGCTTCAGGGTGAGGCTCTGATGCATAAGACATATGCAGCACGTTTAATGGGTGGGGAGGCATCAGCTCCTGCTGCTGCGACTTCGGTCCTGCGATTCATGGTTGACCTGGCAAAGATGTGCCCCCCTTTCTCTGCTGTCTGCAGAAGGGCAGAATTTTTAGAAAGCTGTGTTGACCTTTATTTTTCTTGCATTAGGTTTGTGTTGAGCTATCAACTAATGTAGACCTTTCCAGAACTATCTTTGCAATATTTATCTTGATATATTTTAAAGTTTTCCTAATATTTACACGATTTCTGATTACCCCATCTCAAATAATTTGGGTTATTTATTATTATTATTTTTTAAAAATGACCTAATTGTACTTTGTCTTGCAGGGCTTCTTATGCACTGAAAATGGCAAAAGCACTCTCTGAAAAAACTGAAGAAAAGAATGTGAATGATTTTGATGATACCAGTAGTTGTCAAAATACATTCTCTAGTTTGCCTCAAGAACAGGAACAGTCTGCCAAGACCTCTATCAGTGTGGGAAGCTTTCCACAAG